>HG738138.1:17957752-18557752 GCA_000499405.2 Onchocerca volvulus | reverse complement strand
TTTTAAAGCATTCAATGCTAACTACCGTTTGATACAGAATTTCAGTAATAAAAGATACCAAGCATTTAATTTTCTCTGCAGCATTATGCATATGATATAATATTATTCGAGATTAAAATGATTGAATGTAAACGTGCTGTCAATAAGTTCCTTCGTCACTGATCGCGTGACATTTTCCGAAAATCACAAGACATTCAAAAGTTTATTTTCTATTCCAAGCGATCAATAAAATATTGAGTTAGGAAACTATTGGTAATAAAACTACATATTTATTATCCATCATATATATTTGAAAACATTTTCTTTATTATTTATATAAATAAATAAATAAATAAGTAAATAAATAAATAAATATATATATATATATATATATATACCAAATTTCATTTTTTTTTTTAACAGAACTAAATTAATATGTTTTATATTTCGGTTGATAGCTCTAAAATTTTGTTTTAAGAACTTATTTTTGGTAAAAAAAAAACACTGAATTTTTTGGAAGTTCGCTCCAAATGATTAATGACAAATTTAATGACAAAACTATGAGTCAATAGGGATTCCAACAGCAAATTTTAGAGCTTCACTGATTCCAATTTCAGCAAAAAAAGAAAGAAAAAAGTTATGAACTTGCTTTGCTTCCCCATTCCTCTCCATATAATCCTTATCATTCCAAATATTATTTTGACAGTACCGTACTGAATGCTATGTGAGTATCATGGGCGCAAACTCATTATGCAGCAAAATTATTACACTGATCGTCAATTTTCTTTGGATATTTATGCGTAAGATGTGAAAAACATGTGAACGAATTAATCAAGTATTTGAGTATTTGAGGGAAGAATCCCCGAGAATAATGCAAAGTTCAACTAATGCAAAGTTTGACAAGAATTTTACGGAATTTCGTCCGTAATCGGCAAGAAAGTAAAGGAGAATTTGTTCAGAAAAGAGGTGGACGCAGACGAAAAAGGCGGAGACAACTGTAAGCAGATACTACGAGCTTCATCAACTCTAAATAAACATTATTGCCTTGGGGTCTATCTCTGCTTTGGCAGAAAGATTTGTTTTTTTGTTTCTGATAACCATCTACTCAATTGGTCGTTGTTGTTACCACGCATTTCAGAATTACATATTCAACCAGGTCGTTGTTGGTACCACAGATTCAACTAAGTCATTGTTATTACCAGATATTCAACTAGATTATTTGTTCTTACCTTGCTCTTTTTTAATCTCGATATCATTGTTGGTGTTATGCATGCACTTGATTATGTCATTTCTAAGATTTTGTACTCGATTGAATTCCGGCTAGGTCATTGTTATTGATATCATGAACTCGGCTAGTCTCAGTTAAATCATTCTTGGTGTTGTATACTCGATTAGGTCATTGTCAACATCCTGAACTCTATTAAGTCTCGATGAAATTGTTATTAGTATTAATTTATTAGGTCTCGACTAGGTAATCGTTGGTACCATCTACTTGATCAGATTGCTGTTGGTGTCATATAATAGGTTATCTGAACAATTATTGATTTATGTTGTTAATTTTATTGATTCTGATAGTTTTTCATTATTCATTCGAAATCATCAATAAACCTCTCTTGTACGTAAAATAGAATCTGATATTCCGATATTTGAATCTTGTTCAGAGATCATTGCATCAAAATTGTCTAACTCATTTTTCTAGAAATGAAATAAAATAGCACAAAAGTTTATCTCGCTAACAAACAGCCTAATAATTAAGTAATAATTGAAGTCCAATTTTAATTTTAAGCAGTAATCACAAGAAGCATAGAAAATATAATTTTTGAGGAAAGCGATTCGATTATTTTATTAATCCTTGCTATTTAAATAGTTAAAATATTGGTAGTAGATACTGAACGATCGCTGGTGTCATATATTCCTCTTGACTTTTAAAATCATATATATCCAATATAATTATACTGAAACTATTACTACTTTGCACACTTCAAATTTTAGTTGTAATACTGCATTTTTATTTTATCAAAGAGAAAAATGAAAGAATGGCGAGTTATTTGTTGCAAGTATTTCTAACTTTCTTTCCTTTCTTTTCTTGTTTATGCGATAAATCAGTCAATTACCTAATTCTATTGAAATTGAAATTTTAAATTTTTCTCTGCAATGCTTTCTTTAATCTTTAGTGCACATTCAGACAACATGCTCAGGAATGAACGAAATGGTCAGTCACCCATTACAACCTCTTCATAATCCTTTCAAGTAACATGTTGAAACTTTTTATTCTTTAAAGAATAGGGGATTTTGTTGAAATTAACTTGGCTTCTAATCCCTTTCATCCTAGAAAGCATCAGAAGACATGTTGAATGACCATTTCAATCATAGATATTCTAACTTCGCGTACAAAACAACAACAGAACAAAAGTGATGCATTAGATTAATCTCATGAACCTGAAAATACCACCAATCGATTTCCGTTTATTTAGATATTTGTATAAAGTAGATGGAAGGTCCTTATATTCCTTGGCTAACTAATTTGACAACTTTTTTTTTTTTTTTTTTTTTGATAGGTTAGTTCACTTTCCGCATATTATTGTTGTCACGGAATGATTTAGTAGTACTAGAGATATCAACAGCTGGTATACCGGTTGTTTGCAGAGTTTTGGAAGGTTTCTTACGATGCCAAAATTTTGTAATTGGATCAATTTAAACGCATAAGTTGCCTGCTTATAGAAAGTCGCAGTTCTGATGAATGATTTGAATAATTTTCAGATAAAATTGGCGTATTTATTGATTTTCAAAACTTGCAATATTAGTAAAGCAATTTGATCAAGTAATCTGTGAAACAAAGCATAAACTTTTCTGTCGAAAGAGAATTCTTGATGAGCAGCCGAACGACAGTATCATGTGTTGATGTCAATGATATTATGTCTGCATTTGGTGACTGGACATTAAGGCTAGATGTAAAGGTGCATTTTTTATTTAACTGTTTTTGTCCAATTGACTTCATTTTGATTTTTAAAAAGTTTTGAAAATGAAATCGAAATACTAAATATGGTTTGAGATTTAAATCGAATTAAAATGAACAACTGGAAATTTAAAATCTTTATAAATTCAAGTAAAACTAGATACAAATTGTCAGTAACAAAAGCAAGATTTCCTTAGTTTTTTTAAATTTTTTCTTTTTCTTTTTAGTTGCGATTCCGGAACACTTAGTTAGAGTAATGAAAAATGATACTAGACAACATCATTAAGCTTATTTACCATCAACGTCTTCATCTTAATTATTATTGTTCTGTTGTAAATGATAGAGAATAAAAGATTAAAGATCATATGAAACAAATCATTTACTTTCTCTTTTAGATCTTTAGCTGTGTTTTTCATTACTTTTCTATCGAAAATACTATTTATTGAATGGTGAATTCTGTTTTGAAGCGTTTTCTAGATTTAAATTATTCGAAAATTTTTACATTTAAAATAGAAATTAATGAGTGGGAGCCATAAATTTCACATTTGAATATACGCTTATAAATATCGAGAATATAGCTTTTTGCATGTTTTCCAACTTTTCTGCAAAAATTTTAAAAATTATTTTAGTTCGAAATCTCTCGATTTCATTCAATGGTCAATTAATTAAACAAGAATAATAAAGCATTTTGTTACTCAGAACTTTTGAGATTTTTTTTGAAATTTTTTTTGTTTTTTTGAAACTTTCCGAATTTTTATTTGTTTTCTTCACATTTCATCACTACATTTTAAAATTGATGTAAATACACCATCAATTGATTGATCGGTCTATTAATTTATTAACAAAGACTGATAAGTCGAATCTTGGAAAAGATTCACGTATTTCTATTTTCATGTCAAAATATCTTCCTCGATATAACTTTAATTAATCTTTCTTACAAGCATCCAAGAAAGCTAAAAAACTAAATAAATCCATTCTAAAATATTGTTTTGTTTAAAACTGTTAATATTATTGAATTTACATAAACTTCGTTTCGGACAGAAAATCTTATTTTTTTCCGAAAAATTCACAGATATAACTTAGTAGACTGTTTCATCTTTTGGCTTTAAATTGCATGGCCAAAAATCAAGCATTATAGTTTAGAATTTTTGTAGCATCTAAAAAAAAAAAACTTATTCCTTGATAGATGACAAATACACTTCCCATTTCGTAGCATTATCCTTTTTCAAATCGTTTGTAAATATAATTTGTCCAAGAATGCAACTCAATATTTTTTGAGTCAAATTTCATTTGAATTGCAATTCTTAATTAACATTAATGAACTTTCTTCGCAACAAAATATTTAAAAAACATTGCGCAAACAATGATGAGAACGAAGGCAAATCGAGAAGATAATATACTTATACGAGGGATAAATAAAAAAAATGAGTCTTCAAGAATTTTCTATTCATTTTTTTTTTTCAACGTGTCATTAAAATGGTGAGTCAGCATTATTCAGAATGTATTATAAATGCGCTAGAAAACAAATTAAATCATTCCTTGGCTAAAAGGATTAATTTACTATTTAGGGAGCAAGGTAATCAAGATGAAGGACATTAATTAGAAGTAATTTAATAGTGATTTCAAGAATAGAAAAAGAAATATAATTATTTCTTTCTTCATTACGACAGGAAAAAATATGGTTACTATAATTACTGAAAAAAGTATAAGCTGTTTTTTTGAATAATGTTCCAGAGCTGATTACAGGAAAACAAATGTGAAGAGAGTTTGAATATTCGAATGAATTGAAAACAGAATAAATATGGAAATTAAAGTCTCGAAGTATCATTTGTCGTTTCGCTATTATTCCTTCCAAAAATTTTAATTTACTTCCATAATAATTATAAGCCAAACAAATCCTAATATTTTCTTGCATTGTTAGTACTATCATTTTAATGTTTCGATAATACTATATTTCATAAATTAGTACTTAGTAATGATATTATTACAGATCCATGCATATTTGCAATTTAAAATTTGAAAAGAGAATGATATTTAAAAATAGTAAGTTCATTTAAAGTAAGCACACTGAACGACAATGGATATCACTACGGTCATTATGCTTTTCTATTTCAAATGAAAGCTACCGAATAAATTCTTAATAATACTTGAAATCTATACAGTAATGGAAAATAGAATGGGTGAAATTTAAAGAAATAAAAGAAACTTGGTAGTTATTGCAACAGTTTTTGGTTTTGATATATAAACATTTCTTCACTTCACAGTAATGAAACAGAATGTTTAATGTCAGAATTTTGAAGATTTATCATAAGATGAATTAAACGAAATGGTAAGATAACAACCCTAAAAAATAGAATCTTCATAACTTGGAAGTTGATGAAATATATACTTACAAATTATATAGTTTTTTTAAACTATAAGATTACTTGTAAGTGCACATTATAACAAAAAAAAAAAGTTCGATGTTATATGTAAAGTTTTCTTTAAACATCAAGATAACTGTATGAAGTTTAAATAATGTTTGTGAAAAACTTGTTTGGAGTTGAAGTGAAACATTTTTTTGTTGAATTTTTCATCTTCATTTTTGAATCTTTATTTTCTCATTTTCACTCATCATAATTTTGAACATCTATTCCTAGTACTTGCACATGAATAGTTTTATTTGCATAAATATATTATATACACTTCAAATCCTGTATTTGACTGATTTTTTCGGTTTTTACAAACGAAATATTAAACTAAGTTTTTGGCAAATTCATTTTGGTTTATTATAATTAATATTTTGCTGAAAATGAAAAAATTCTGTTCATTTTTTTTAGGATGCCGTAAATTTATTGTACACAATGGTTTTCCGTTTTTTTGTATTATCATATTTCGTAAAATTTTTTTCCTCATCATGTTATTAAAAAAGTGCGATATCCGACTTTAAATTCCGAAATTATATTTAATAGACTCAAAATTTATGTATCATTTTTTCCTATTTATTAAAAAAACTTTTGTATCAAGTTTAGAATTAAGATTGTAGTTTAATTCAAATTTAGGATTAAGACTGCAGTTTAATTTGAATTTAGAGTCAAGATTGTATTTTAATTTAGGACTACAGTTTTAATTCCAAATTTATGATATTATGTTATGGATTTTAACTTTTTCGATATCAATATTTTCTGCCTTTTACATTCATTCCTTCGCGAATTCATTTTTCTTTTTATATAGGACTGATGATGTAAATTGGAAATGTAAGTTTATGAGTAAACTTTTCAAGCTTATAACTGAGTATGGGAAGATTTGAATTTCGGTTTTGAGCTTAGGCATAACCATTAACATAAATAAGATTGATAGAATCGAAATGAACTAAAATTGGACGTAAAGTAAAAGCAAGGAATGATTTATCTAAGAGGAAAAGTGCAATACATTCAATTTTGTTTTGGAAAACTTTCTGACTAAAATGTTTACTTTTAAGCAGTTTAACCATATTAATCGCAACATAATCACTTGTTTTTTTTTTTTTTATCATATTGACATAAACATGTCGTTACGTTCATGCAGTCAAATCGCTGAAACATGCATTTTAATGTCAAATTTTAGGCTTATTTGCATAGAGTTATGGCTCGTTATGGCTTCAATGTAATTGCTGACAAAGTCTTTGCTCTAGAGCTGATGATAGCTGAAGACCATAAGCATGATTTTTGAAATTTAAAAAAAAAGCTAAAATTTGGCAACGATGGCAAAAATCATAGAATGATGGGAAAATATCTGAAATAGCTGTTTACGATTTATCAATCTATTTTGATTTCGCCTTTCCCAAGAGAGGGAATTTTATCGTAAATTGATGGAAAAAAACTATTTTAAATTAATCAATCCAATCTTTATCAAAGGAAATTGACTCAAAGAAATGAAAACAATGTTTTATTCATCCTTCATTTACATTTTTTTTCGGCTTCTTGCTCTTGATTATACCAGAAGAGAATGCGTGATATCTTTTTCAAAAAACTGAATTCTTAGAAACAACTGAATTTATTAAAATTAATTATTATTATTAGTATTATACATTACATAAGATTAAATATAAATTTATTCTTCCCACACTTTCGTTTCTCAGACTAAAAAAAAAAAAAAATAACGGAAGATAAATTTTTATCAATTAATGGAGAATAAAATAATTTATTTTCTATCTTCAGCAAAATTTTCATAAAAAGAATTTTGATTTCAATAATTTGCTGAGGTTTTTTCTTTTTTTTTTTTTTTTTGGTTTATTCAGTTTAAGAGGACTAGCAAACATTTCATCAAATTATAATAAATTTTATTATTTAAATAGATATCAGCATTTTAAATAAATTTGGATGCTTTTAGAATTTCTATTTTTTCGTTTTTTTTTCTTTTTTCTGAACAATTATTTAAATAGTCTTCAAAAATTATATATTTGGTGTAATTTTAATGTCTTTTTTTTTGTTTAATTTTTTTTTGTATTGTATATTGAGTTTTTGCTTTTTTCTTTGTTGATTTATTATGTTTTTTTAAGTAAAAGTTTGAATTTTAAACTTTCAAATACTCCAATATAATAATATACTCCAGTATAATAATATATATCCCTTTCAGTTTCGAAAATGTTTGTTCTGTATTCTTATCAAATTAAAATGTTGGAGAAAAATTTGCACCAAAGTAAATAATTTTAATTTCCTTTGCCATTTTGACCTCAATGAAAAGATTACCATTCAATAACTAAGGTCAAGTTTATCAAAATTTCCACTACCAGTTTCATAATCTCATGATTTCATTATTGTCAAATTTAGGATCGAATAAATTGCAGTCTTTTTTGAAAGTGATTCTAGCATGTTCGGCAGATAATTTTTTAGAGAGAACTCTTTTGCAGCTGTTGAGATACCGTTTGATTCTTGTCTTGAAAAATTTAGAAAATTTTGCCATAATTTAGATCATTTTCGAATAGCTATCAATTTTTACAGTTGTTTGGACATAAAGCAATTAAATCCTACTGAAAAACTTTCTGGAAACTTGCAAAATATAAAGTCAATTTCAATTTACGAGTGTTTTATCGGTATTGCTATTGTTTTTATTTCTGGAATTTGTTACATTAACTTAAGTTTCCTGAATTGCACTTGAAAGTTTTTAAAGATATTTTTAATGCTGTCAAGTTAAAAAAAAAAGATGTTATTGAAACTGAAATTGATAAGTGATTACGTGAATGATTCAATGATTTTCAATTATTATGCTGTGTTTGAATTTATATTAAATTTTGACGACACAGTGATGACAGGCATTATATTATTCATTTTCAGCTTTTTTATTCGGCTCTTTATGCAACGATCTTTGTTGCTGGATTGATTGGCAACGGTTTGCTGATTGGAAATTTAGTGAAGCGAAAACGAATCTCAGTTCCAAACATATTCCTTATAAATTTAGCTATTTCTGATTTGGTTAGTACTTTGCTTTTTTTCCTGAGTTTTTTTTTTCTTTTTTTTTTTCAAGAAAATTTCGATAATTTTCGTAGAAAATAAGAAATACTTGAAAATTCTTTCAATATAATTAGTTCATGAATGAACAATATTTTCTAGGATTAGATACCTTATTTATGAGATATTTACGCTTAGAAATTCTCGATGTTATAATTTATGAAGTCATATTTTATCTTCATTACTATTTTTTCTGAAAAATTTTTTTGGAAAAAATTTGGATAAATCTTCAGATTGACAAATTTGTTGATTTCATTATATTTAACTGAGCATTGCTTTCATATGTTGACAATTTTAATTCTTTTCATCTAAATTTTTTTCTCACTAAGTCATTTTTCACATTTTATTAATAAAATTTATTTGTGCTTTGAAAAGGAAGAATCTTTATATTCGCAACAGCGGACAGGAAGGATACTTGGGCATTCATTTGAAAATCCAATATCTCCATTACTTGGAGCAAGTGGCACTTGTTTAAGTCAATAAAATTTAATAGAGGAAGATGGATATTGCCATTTGAATGATTTGAATACATCTGAGCTTACTAATAAGGCATGATGATCCATTTTCAATAACCGTAGAATTTTAATAGATGCCATAATCAGCTAAAAAGTGTTTGAAGGATTCATAGCAATCTGCTGCTGAAAATGTAAGAAAAGATAAATCGAAGTTGACAGAAGGAAAAAAATTTTTTATGAATTTCAACATTTTGTGAATTTCAAAAATTTTGCTGCAGCTGTGTTATGACGCTTGAAAAAACTGCCGATCATCATGCAGAAATGGATGAATTTTTAGTAATAAACTACTTGTTATCTTTTCAAATCATTATCAACTAAGATCTCATTTCAGCTTCAATATTTTTTGGACATACTAATTTGTAGAAAAAGTGTGATCAAATAATAACATTTCAGATAGAACTTCTTCAGAATCTTCATATTTTGTGAATTTAATTTGCGTGAAAAGACTTTTCTACTTTTCCTGCTAATCTGTTCTTAATTTATGGCAAATACGAAGATAAAGGAAGGAGAGAAAAAATGTCTTTTTAGAGGATGAGAAGAGAGCTACTGAGAAGATTTCTTTTCTATAAAACTAATGGAACTTATTGGAGAAATTTTCCCAAAAGTTAATTTCTTCTTCTTTTTTATTTTATAAAAAAAAAAAAGAGAAGACATGATGCATGATATATTGCTGCTTTAATAAAAGAATTTTGGCTAATCCTAAATTTAAATTAAGAAATTTATCCATTTTCAGTTGGAATATTAAATGAATATGCTTTTAAATCTGAAATGATTTAATTTTGATTCACTCCTAAAGAAACAGTCGTTTAGAATTGATATTTTCATTGTTATGATTCAATTTAAAAGAGATTTAAGCAACAGATAATTTGGAATGGAAGCGATATAATAACAAAAACTTTTTATTGATCCATTTAAAATTAAAGTAAGATTGAATTTTAAAAGATATATTAATGCGAGAGAGATTATAATTCATCGTTCTCATTTTTTTTCCCGTTATACTAAAATAAATCTCAGAAAACAATATCATTTTTAGAACTAAAAAGAAAAGACTCTTCTTTTCTAGCAATTAATTAGTCCAATTGCATGGTAAGTAGCATATGACAAAAAAGTATTTTGACCGCGAAAGTATTTTGTCAACAATCGTAAGGTTTTATTCTTGACAATTTCATGATAACTTTTTTAAGTAAAAATTAAGCTGCAAAAAAATTTTTCGATGTAAACTAGAAAATTTCATTTTAGTTTTGCGAGATTTTTGAATATAAAAGATATGGTTTTAAATTTAGAAATATCATTATTATTCACGCTTGAGAAATTAGGCAAAAATGTTTCAGATTTAGCAACGAATGTAACGATTTGAATTGCTTTATCAGATGTAATTTTGCTTGTTGATTTTCCAAATACGTGTCAATCAGAATGCTTTCTTCATTGATTCATGAAAAATATCCATCATAGGATTTATTTTAAGTCACTTCCCATATATTCCAGTTAATAAAAATCCACTGCTTTTTTTCTGATAATTTCTCACACTTATAGATTATGTTGCATTCCTAAATTTTAGAGATAATTGTTTTATTTCACGAATTGCTGCAAATAGTGCGATATCAGATCAAGAATTCTAAAAAGCCTTTATTGTTGTATTAGAATGCAAACAAAATATATAAGTGAGAAATTATTAGAATTTCAATCTTACCACTACTTATTAGACAATTTATATGTCACATGTAATAGAAGATTAATTATTTCTCATTACAAATGCAAGTAATTCTATGCACTATAAAAAAAAAACCTGAGTATAGTCGAATATCGGTACAGTAATCAAAATCGAATATCAATATCAGTACAATTATGTTTTACTTTCTCTCTGTGGCAGTTCGATCATTGGTATTATTTCATTAACCATATCTACAAAAAGATATTTATTATTTAGTTATTGAATTCGCTTCATTCAAAATTTTATGCAAGTATTTGTTTTTGGTAACATTTCCTTTTTTTATATTCTTTCTGGCCATAGGGATTCCATTGTTCCAGGTTTCACTTGTAATATTTCCTGTCTATCTTCTGATATTTAAAAAGAATTAATGATCTGATTTTTGGTTGACAGTAAGTTTGCAAATTTGCTCAGAAAGTCATTTGAAATTAAAAAAAAAAAAAGAAAAATTTAAATCTCTAGCATTTACGACTTTATTAAGCTCTGAATAGCGTTGTCAACCAAATTAGAGTAAAATTTCATTAAGTGTGATTTTGACTGAGTCATTTATGGCTTAAAATGTTAAGTCATTATAATGATTAGATGCTAAAAAAGATGCTATAAATAAATAAATGTTTTTGATAATCTGAATGGCTTATAGCTTATTTCATTTCAGCTAACTCTGGGAGAAAGTGACAGATTTGATTGATCGTCATTTGAGAATGAGACGTTATTACTTTAATGAGGATTGATCAGATCTCATACAAAGTATTATCAAAATTTGACGATCAAAAAAGAATCTGCGAAAAATTAATGAGAAACTATCAAATTTGGGGCTAATTTTAATCTCTGCTCTGAATTAACAATCAGTTAAATATGGGATAAAATCTGGTCGAAATGAAACAAGAAGGGAAGGATAAACTGATGAAGAGGAGGTGAAAGATAAATGAGGACGATTATGATTTGAATGTATTTAAATTAAGTACTTTGTAATAATTCCTCTTATTAGCTATTACCAACAGGACCAATGCTATTGCATCAGTAATTGCAGGTTTTCGAAATCATTTGGCGGACAACTACGATTTCCAATCTGAAATGATTGAGTAACAGCAATTGCTTTACATATAATATAAAGGTTTTTACCACATTTAAATATATTCAAAGAAATTTCTGTTCAAAAAAAGAAGGAATGATTTTAATTTAAATCTCTAATTTTTATTTTAAATCTTTAACTGAAATTAATCATTTTAATGATTGATTTCAGTTAGAGATTCGGAGTTCAGTTTTCTCATTTCCCAATGGAGCAATTATGTTTGCCTAAATAATATGAAAATAGCTGATTATAACTGATAATGATGACAATTTGAAGTTATCCCTATGGATGTATATTGATGAATTATTTCTTTCTTCGCTTTTTTTTTTTTTTTTTTTTATTTAAATTTCTCTTGGAGGAATATCCTTTCCGCTTTCAGAACTAAAATATTTTAAATCTTTGCAAGAAGCTATTGTTCGATGAGTTGTTACGAACTTTAAATCATTTGAAATCATATCTGGAAACAATCAGTTATAATAACCTGAAAATTTAGAAGCATATAATGATAAAAGTTGTTCGGCGATCATAAAAATTTTTAGTTCATTTTAATGTTTACTTAGCATGATATCTAGTTTTGATATCATATCACAGTAACAGAATGGGAGCAGAAGCATAATTCCCAGAGCTTTAATCAAGCGCGAAAGATACTGCAAAACATTAGTAGGAGCCAGGAACCTAAATTGTCAGCAACGTATCTGCAGGTTCCATTTGACAGAATCGTTGGATGATTTGTGAACTTTCTGAAGTGCTCTTAAGTAGACTTGTTTGAAGTTCTTATTAGATGAGCTGTGGAAATAGGCAAAATAATAGGGAAGATTCCAAGCAACAATATGATGTCCTAGCAAATGCCAGTTGAAAATCTTAATTTCGACCTTTATTGAAATTATTGAATAAAAAAGATAGTAAAGCAGTTCTCCTCAAGAAAATGATAAAAATAATCTTGGATTAGTTAAGGAGAACAATTTTTGCTATCTGCATAATATAATTCTGAATGTCCGAATGAAAAATATAACTATTGCATGAGTAGGAAATGTTTGTTGGTGGTATACGTGAAATATCAAAATATATTTATGCGTACTTTTTAGATAATCGCTTGTAATATAAAAAAAACTTAGTGATCAATTCACTTGGATATTCTCTAATAATATTGATTGATGGGACAGTGATTCTTCGTTCATGTTACAAGCCATTATTAGGAAATATCCAAGTAAACTGATCATTAATTGATCTGTCATGACATAGAAGCAGTTGAATTTTGGATGCATATTAGTCTGTTTCAGAAATAAAAGTGTATTTACTTATTTAATTACTTTCTTGCAGTTATTGTGTATAACAGCTCTTCCAATAACGCCAGTATTAGCATTTGTGAAACGTTGGCTGTTTGGTGCATTATTATGCAAACTGGTACCATTATGTCAAGGAATTTCCGGCAAGTTATTTCCTATTACTTTTGCTTTTTTATTTCTCTAATTTTAGTTAAAATATAAATTACTGTTATTTATCGTTTTACTGAATCTATTTGAAATTGAATAAAAACTTTACGACAGTTGTTCTCTAAGAATATTATATCTACGTTTTAACTATTTCAAGTATCGTATGGTTAAAACAGACATAGATTCTTTTATCTCCTTGTTTCAAAATTTTATTTTAATTGGTAATTAAATAATTTTTTTAATCCCCAAAAAATTTCAGTCTTAATTTCAAGTTACTGCCTGTGTTTCATTGCTGTTGATCGGTATCGTAGTATTGTCATGCCGACTCGAGAGCCGTGGACAACATATCATGCATATTTGCTGATGGCTATATCTTGGCTTACTTCGGCAACTGTTTCGTCACCACTTTTTGTCACCCAACAATTGCAACCATTAGCGCTTGAAAACATAACACTTTGTGGTTATGTAAGTGCAATTTTAAATTAAAAAAATTATGTCATTAATTGCGAAGCAAATGAAAATGTTCGCTTCTTGTCTATGTTATCATCAGTTATAATTGATTACTCTTTATGGACTGCATGTCAAAACTTTGCAAGTAATAGCTATGCTAAATTTGTTCCGACAATATATTTTGTCACTAACGAAGGATGAAAGTAAAAATGTGACTAGCATTACAAGTCTATTAGAATATTTCATTAGCTTGCAGTCGTATCTTCGCATAAATAACCTGACATTTTAGGTTCTGAGAAGTATATCATTAGACAGTATTAAAAATCCGTATAAATAACTTTGGACTTGATCGTCATAGAAAATCTAAATGTAATTCATCTAACTTGCAGATTTTAAACAAAAGAGATAAAAAGTATGAAATAATAGCATTTATCGAATATTTTCAGTTAAATAACTGTATGCCAAAACTCATTTCCAAATTGATGAGCTGTATTTCAATCGGCAAAATATTTCTATATGTTCATTAGATTCACATGGAAATGACACTTCATCTAAGGAAAAAATATAAAAGGATCAATTATGCCAGCAATAGTACAAGTCGTTACCAATTATTGCTGACAAATTGATTCATTCTTTTGTCCGAACACACGGGAAAATATCGATAATTCAGACGAAAAGAGCTATCTCAGAAGATTCCAAGTTATCCCTGCTTTCTACCAATTGACCTTTAACTCTCAATTATCCAATATTCACGCTTTGCACGTGCTTTCTAATCTATAATTGTCAAGGCATGATGACGGCAGAGAAGAATTGAACCTTTCTATGGAAATTATTCATCATTTTGCCATTATTATAATTCAGTAAATCATTGTTGCTTCTCATCTGTCATCAATGTTATCAGAATTTGTTGCGAATTATCACAACTAATCATGCAGTATCAAATAATTAATCGGATTATAGTAAAGCAAAAAGAACTAAAACTTATGACTACGTAAACCATAAATTTACTAAAATTTGCGGTTAAGTGAATATAGTTTACTGTTTTTGATAATTACAACTTTCCGAAGAAACTAAAAAATTCCAAAAATTCATAAAGAAGCATATCTTTTGTTTGCAGTTTTGTGGTGAGTATAATTGGCCAGAAGATAATCGTATTAAACTATTTTATGGTTCTATGCTACTTGTTTGTCAATACCTCATTCCGGCAATTATTATGACATTTTGTTATTGGAAGATTTTACAAAAGGTTCAATTTTTTCCCCCAAATTTCGTTTGTTTTGAAATTTCCAATTTTGCTGTAGGATGATTTTCCCTGACATTTTCATTCATCTTAAAATTATAAACTAATATTTTGAAAAGTTTGAGAATAAATGTTTAATTAATGCGGTTTTTTTTTTTCTAGAATTTCATGGAAATCCTGTAGATTATAATGAAAACTTGAAGATTCATTTCTTAGGTTCGTGCTGATTGGATTGTAGCCCAGCACTCGATGTTGACCGCAGCCCAGCAAGCTCAAACAGCTGTTCGGAAACGACGGGTAATGTATGTACTGATACTGATGGTGGTTGTATTTATGGCATCTTGGCTTCCTTTAACTATTGTTAATATTTTTCGTGATTTCGGAATAGGTAAATTTTTTGGAAATACTTAACTATCATAGCCAGAAGTTCATAGATTATCTTTAAGTTTTATTTGGACCCTTGATTTTTCAAATTTCAAATTTTTAAGTAATTTACAAGAGTTCCTTTATCAATGCATTAAACAATTTCCCTTTCTAAGTACTATAAACAAACAAAGAAATAAAAATTGAGAATGTCAATATGAATTTCTTACCTATTCGATTTTAATTCTTGCTTTAAAATATAAAATGTTCATATTTTCTGTCTGAGCAATTGAGCGCAATAATATAAAATCATTTAAAATTTTTGCACTTTCTTTGTGCTTAGTATAATTCTAGAGAAAGGAAAAAATCGAAGAAAACAACAAGAAGCATTTTCCTTTAAATTTTATAATTGCAAAATTAAGTGTCCACTTTTTTAAATCAAACATTACTTCTAGTTACGAAAAAGAAGAAGTTTTTTCAAAGCTATTTTGATAAAAGCTTTTTCAGAGAGATTATATTAATTTGATTTTCTTTCAATATCAATTTTTTGATCTCTTCTCAAACACATGCTGAAAACGAATAAATTTTAAATTAATTGATTAAGTTTTGCTCATGTAATTGTTGCAGAAGCATTTTTGGATATACAAATGTATTTCAAATTGCTCAATGTCCATGCAATAGCAATGACTTCTATTGTATGGAATCCATTACTGTACTTCTGGATGAGTAAGGTTAGCTTTCGATCTAAAAAAAAATTTTGAAAAATTTTCAACTTACTTCTTATCTTTCTGTGTTTTTCAAATTAGATCTTTTACAAAAATAATCAGACAAAAGAGGATTGAAAATTCAATGGAGTTTAAAAATCGCATTCATCGATGTAACAGGCAGAAGATAAGTGGTGTTTAATTTTTGAGGTCTTATTTATTATATCGGAAGAGTAATATGATATTCAGCCAGTCAGTTCGAATTGTTTCTCATTAATATGATAAGAGATGGATATAGTTTTATAATATTTTTTTTTAAATGTTATATGAACCGAAAAACAAGAACTATTCACCCTGTTTTATTTTACGTAGTTAACATCAAGCAGTCCCCTTTTTGATTTGATTTATTTATCCGTTATTGTTTCAAAATTTCTGTTTATCAGTTATGTCATAAATTATCAGAGATGGTGTAAAGCTTAAATTAGATTCCCAAATAGACTTTTACTTAATTTCTTCTTATTACCATTTTCCACTTTTTTTTAAAAATTTTCTTTTCTTTTTTCATTTTAATTGCTTGTTCATTTTCTTTTTTTTGCTTATCTAACATTTCAACTTAATTCGTGTAATTGTTTGCTTGTTTACCAGTAATTCTCTTGATCATTTGTGGAAAAATGGATTGTATTTGATAACACCTGAAACTTTTTGATTTTCAAAATTTTCAATTTTATGACTGATAAAATGAAAATTTTTCTATTCAACTCACTGGTTACAAGCAAGCGAATGTCCACGCAATGTTTGCAGCGGCATCGGAAAACATTTAAGGAAGATATGATCGGAGCAGGTAATTATCGGCGAAACAACGAACTAAAACTGATGAAACGTCTTTGTGAACCGAAATCACCGCAACCTGGCAATCATCTATATGATCAGAGTGATAGGCATTATAGGTATTGTTTTTCTTATCTTCAAATATTTTCTAAGACCATTCACATCATACAATTTAAAAAAGACATCATTGAGATGCCTCGGAAGACGAGAGCCTCTCGAAATCTTCCATATTTTTCAAATTATTTAATTTGTCGAAGCCATTAGCATCGTAATAAAATTCCTTATCGAGCGATCCTAAATAATTCAGAAGGCACGCATTATGGAAAAATGCGCTTGCTCATTTATTTTTAGATCTTCAAGCGATGATTCGCACTTGATAGTTAGCTATATAAATCAGTAATGACTTAAGAGCTTGAAATGGAAGTTTTCGGAAGGATCTCTAAGTGATTTAATAAATTTACCATAATGTTTTGCTCTTAGATCTGAAAAACTCGCGAAAAAAGTCGTAAAATTTTAATATATCACCTTAATTCGTGAGTTAAAATGAATTTCTGATTCAAAATTCAAAAGGCGTTTCTTTGCACATAGAGAAAGAAAACTGAATTCCTCATTAATTAATGTGGATTAACGTTACACATCAGCATTAAGGCCAACTTTAATGTTTAATGAAAATCGCTGCTTTTACTTATCATACTTGCAATTTTGGCAAATTGTATTTTCATAAGACTAACAACTCCAGTTCGCATTGATGTATTGGTTTGAAATAACGGTAATTACATTCCAAATAGGCCAGTTTAATTATTTCCTGCAGTAGGACTGTGTATCTAATTTATCTTTTTAAATCCAATTCTTAAAACATGAATTTATTTTCAGCATCAAATGAGAGATTAGATTTAAAAATTATCTCAATTAAAGATTTCTTTTTCACTTTCTGTTGTTTGATCACTAACATTTCAAAAGAATTCAACGCTTTGTGCAAAAAACATTTAGAACTACTTATAATTAATTGTTTTTTCTAATAGTTTCTTTTAACTGTATATTTTGCTAACTTAAGTTTCGTCAAAATATCTATTGATTAACATGAAAATTCATTTGATTCCTGAATTAGCCAATTTCAGACGCGGTACATTGACTGATCCGACATGTATCACTGCTGAAACGGCCTTTGCGCATATGCATGCTAATTGCTTTCTTTTGGTACCATTATTACCACTTTATCAATCCTCGTTGAACCAGAAAATACAATTAACGACGCGCATAAGTCGGCCAACTTAATGTTAAGCAAAAGTTCCTTGTAGGCCTCAATCATGGAAAACTAATGAGAAGATAAGAAGAGAAAATCCAAGCATGTTCAGATGTTTATGACAAGATATTAAATTTACGCTCAATTTTCTTACATCTTCTTTGAGACTCAATTCCTGTTGTTTATATGCATGCCTTCAAAAAAATGAAGCAAATATAATTGAAATAAAGCTTTTTTTGATGTCCCATGCGTGACATGAAGTAGATAGCATATGAAATGCTATCAGAATTATATCATTATTCAATCAGACAGTACCGCCTATTTATCAAATTATCTTACACGGCATACAACAGAACATAATACAACTCTTATTGAAGATTGCGTCGTTTTTGATTCCTGCAGTAATTGACTGTCGACCATCCAACCTTGGATATTAACAAGCAATAGTACGATTCAGGTTTGCCTGAAATTAGTGAGAATATTTCGTAGCATCATTTTTTATAACACACTGCTATTGTTAGTTCTTAATGCGATCTTCATGACGGAATTTCTGCAAACACTGAAATTTGCCTTTAACCGCTTCAACTCTTCCATCGAACATTTCATATTTGCTGTTCAGTTATATTCTTCGATCCTGATTCATCTATTTCTTATCGGAAGGCTGAATATGTTTTATTTCCTCTCAGGTTTCATCATATTCGAATTGCACCTTGTTTCAGTCTTTCAGAGCACATCTTCGATAAGCTCTTGGAGCGGCGTGAGAAAAATAAGCATAATTATGCAGCATATGAATGAAAATAACGTTAGCATAATTGAATAATAAAAATCGAGAATTTTAGGTTTTAAAAATCAAGACGTTAAGAATAAGACCTTAAGAATGCTGCGAATTTTAATGCAGAAATATAAAAGTGTTTTCTTTCCTTTCTCTCTCCCTCATGCTTTCTCTTGTCCTCTAAGTATTCGTTTTATTTTAGAAAGAAAAGAATGTTTTACAAAATATAATAAAACTCTACCGACTGATTGAATCATTTTGCCGTACCAACGAATCATTGCTCGCTTTCGAAATAATTTCATTGTTAATAGTTTAGGTACCACTACTTTGGATATGCTTAAATTACCGAAACTTTTGCTCGGAATCCTTTTATCAGCAATGGTGACTCTCGCAACTGGTCAGAATCCTTTAATTCTATCGGTGACATGCAGAAACTATGGCAAAGTCTTGCTACGAGGTCAGCTGGATGATTGCGTTCCTGAAAATTTTCGTTGCTTTCTCAGAAATCCAATTGTCGTTAATTCAACCGAGCTCATCTGTATTATGGACAATGAAAACGCAGCAAGCAAAACACCACTGGTAATCTGCGTTATTGATTTGACTTTTGAAAATAAAATTGTATCTTTCTAAAAATTTTAAATTTTATAAAGCTCAGAAAGTCCTGCAATTTTAAATTTTCCTTTTTTCTTTTTCTTTATTAACAATCCAGAGGCTAAGAAGTGTCCTTCTGTTAAAACATCATCTCCAAGCTTCCGATAAGAAATGAATCAGAATCAAAAACAAGAGATTAAAACTAGTTTGAGTAAGGATTAAGTACGCAAAAACAGGACAAATTCAAGCTAATTAGAAAAGAGAGATAATGAATGGTTTATAAAGAAATAAAGATCATTAAAACAAAAAATATGGAAATAAACATGATGAAGTGTAAAAAATTAGTCAAATAATGAATTTAATCAGAATTACTACAGGTCTCATGCACTGTGACCGGGAATGTTCCGCTAATGAAGGAAAAATGTTCGGAGGAGGGGGATTGTCATTCGGTAACGGTATCATGCCCTGTTGTAAAAATGAATAGTGATATTATCAATGATAACGATGTAGTAGAACAAGAACAGAATATTATCCCTGAAAAGACACTGCCTCATCCTCCGCATCAGCCACTTTCTGCATCAGATCAGTTTACATCTATAATTTTTCAAACTCCTTTTAATGTGCTCAAAAATCAGAAATGTTTAAAAGAATGGAATAATTTATGTAGAAATTTGATAAGATCAGATAAATTTCAGATAGTTTACGAACTTGCTATTTCTTTAACAACAGCAAAACCTCAGGGATAGATGGAAACAGTAATAGAGATAGCTGGAAATCTTGCATGCCTATTGATGCAGCATGTAATATAGTTGGGATAGCAACAGTTAGCGAATCGTCTATCGCATGTACTGTTCATAAGAATGAGAAATTGGTTGGTTGAATAGGATTAAGTTTTTGAAAACAAAGACATTCTTGGACCAAAATTATTGAAATTATTTGTAATTTTGACCTAATTTCTAAACAATTACTTTGAAGATATCGAAAATTTTGGACTTGAATTTTCTTTCATTCAAAAAGCAGATGGCAAAAAATCTCCTTAAATTATAAAACTTAGCTTGCTTTTATATTTTATTGAATTTCTAGCACGACTGCATGATAATCTGGAAGATGGACAGACAACGTTGTCATGATTCGAATTGCTTAAGCATACGATTGAATTGCCCAGTACTGGAAGAATACGAGATGATTCTGCCAACTCAGAAAAGTACGACAGGTTGGTTTATGATACTTCTATTTAAAAAGTTGGGAAAAACTTATCTAGTTTAAACAGTTAATATAAGTCTTATCTATGCTTTAAACTAAAAAAAAAAAAAAAAAAAAAAAAAAAAAATTTTTTTTTTTTTTTTAAAAAAAAAAAAAAAAAAAAAAAAAAAGAATGAAATTTGTTAAAAATCGATGATTCGATAATTCTATAACAAATGCCGCGAATATCTAACCATTCGTCTAGAAATTAATTTCATTTAAAGAAATATGTGGCTAAGTTTTACACAAATAATTTGATGATTCGAAGCAATATTTTTTCGAAATAACAAAATAGTGACTGTTTTGAGAATCAGCAGTGCAGAGCATTAGGAATCACTTTGCCACACATTGCAAGGAAATTTAATTCTATTATTTACAAACCTGTAAATTATGTGATTGGGATAGTTGATCAATTCAATTATAGTGGGTTGGGTTCAATTTCATCAGTATATTTGATCTGTCTGAACAGATGGTTTTTTTATCTAATTTGGCACAAATCTTGATAAATTTGCATATATAATTAAAGCAGAAGTATGATGATATTAGCGTCTCAATAATTTACAGGAGTTCTTGGCTTGGTTCTATCACTAGCATTTTTTACCGGTGTAATTGCCGCCTGCATTGGAAGTTATTTCCAACAAGTATGCTTGAAAACTGCGGACATCAGAAATGATGAAAATGACGATAGTGACGCTAAATGTTATGGAAATATTATCTATCCATCATACACCAATAAATAACAATTGTTGAATAAGAAAATCCGTTTATTTTTTAAAAAGAAACTACATTTCCTTAACTAAATTAGTGGAAAATATAACCTTTTTTCATCAGCATAACCCAACTTTAGGTCTTTATAGGGTGAAGAAAAGCAAAATTAAATTATTTCATGCCTTTAGATTATATTTCGCATCCCATTTTAGTTTATATCTTCACAATTTTCCTTTTTTTTTTTTTTTTTTTCATTTCTAAACATACTCGAAAAATTTTTCAGGAAATTTGAAATTCATTATGAAATGATTTAATATATCAATAGTTTTTGGCCACAAAATTTTTCAAGTGCATTTAATCCATCTTAAATGATTATTCGGCAAAATCGCGGTAATTTTGTGGTATATAGCTAATACATGGGTATAAGTACCATTCCGAGATAGGATGACATAATTACTGCATGATGGAAGGGTATCCGGTTGAGCGAATATAAGCAGCGATTTATGCGACGATAGAGCACTTTCTTTTACTTCTACCATCAAGCAGATTGAAATTAGGAAGAATTATATCATTTTTATGAAACTTTAAACCTGAAAATTTGGAAAATGCAGCATAGATGAGATAGGCAGAAGAAAAGAAATCCGAATAAAATGGGATGTTTTAGGAAAGGAAGTAAGCGTAAGATCGATTTGAAACAAAAATAAATTTGAGAATAAAGTAGAATAGTTTTATTAATATTAATTTACAAATTTTAATGAACTCTTATCGAAAGATTTAGCTAGAGATATTGCTTAGATGCTTGGTCTTTTTTATATTATTCCATTCCTTGATGATATTTTATTTTTGAAATGAATGGACATTTTATATGAAGACATAAACTTACGGTTCAAGAATAAAGTCGGCGTGAATTGCAATTCATACATGTTGTTAACAATATTCATTGTCGAAAATTTGTATTGGTGAACTGTTTGCACCCGTTAAAACTAAATTTTAGAAAAATTAGTGATTCAGTTACGTTTTCTTTATATGCTTTGCAGGGGAATTGTACTGTAACGCTGAATCAGTGTTAATTTTGTATGTATATCCATTCCTATCATATTTTTCATCAATGTTTGTGATTTTATAAATTTTTAAAATCTAATTAAGTTTATTAAAATCTGTTAAACATAGCGGATTATATTTTATTTAATATATTTAACAAGACTGTACATGTTATGCCAGCACATCGCTAATCATTTACTAAAGCGAACAATATATGAAAGAATCTTCTATGCAATATGGGCTGACTAGCTTGCAGATGATCGATCAGTTTATTTAAATCATTCATAACAGTGATTATAAGATTTCTACTGATAGAACTGATACGCTATTTGTTACGTATTGCTGTTGATGATGTCGTCTTACATATGGGACAAGTGTCTAAGACTTGTAAATAAAAATATTTTAGAAAATCTGAGATTATACCGAGCCTAAGATAACAAATGGTTCTAATATACATCAAGCATTGACTGCATCGAATCGATAACTTTATCATCTAATTTTATATTGTAACGAACAGCTGCTGGTAGAATATCTATTCGTGGAACTTCCATTTTCGATAAAATCTTAAATAATCTCTTTCATTCAAAGTATATGAATTTTGCATATATTGTTTGGGCTTACAAAATTGTGATGAATTAAAAACTTGTCTCAAATCTTCAAATTTATCGCAGAAATTTTCAAATTCATTTCAGCAATTCACAGTATACCTTTTCGGAAATTAATCTAAAAGTGAGCAAAGCAGCCTGGATAATTCGTTCTAATAAATCCGATTGTAAAAGACCAGGAATATTCGAAGTGAGCCAACGGTAAAAATATCATAGTTGCCAAAAGTTTCATTATATGTTTGCCATGAGTGATTATTTATTTTAGTTTTAAAGATTATTGCATCATTGATCTCTTCACATCATCTTGAAATTCCGAAATCATTTTGTCATTATTAAGAAAAAAATTGAATAGGGCATACAACATTTAAAGTGAATTTGTTACTTATTAAATTGTTGATTCATTAAATTTCATTCGTTCTACTTTCCATCCAATTATGAAAGTAAACTTTTCTTTTTGTTTCTATGGATAAGGAATGAAAAGAAATTGATATAAATTTCTTACCTGCCAAATTAAATTAAAAACCACTTAATTATTTGACCGCTTAGTTTGAGCATTAACACAAGCCTTATGTCCAAGATTGCAAATTTGGGAAATACCTAAAAAAAGTGCAGTGACGAAAATTATGTGAGAAAATTTTACCATTATGATTCATGCTTGTGCAAATCCGTTTATTTGGATATTGTCCATCCGGTTATTGCAGATTCCCAGTACTGTCTCTGTGTAAATAAATCCAGTTTTGATGCAACATATGCTGATATTCAAACGTTATTCGTCGTTTTCTACGATATGGTGATTTAAAATTTTGTATGTAAACAACCGTCCGAAAAAAGCACTTGCTATAGGCTGGAGAGTCGTAATATAGGATGCATTATGCAGGAATTGTGATACAGGATGTGACAACATGCAATAAATTATAAGATCAAGTGATAGTGTGAAGCAAGAGCTCAAAGGAATCAAGTCTTAATTGGTGCAAAAGAGAAGAAGGCTGTCGGTGCTCTTTCATCTCATACCAGCGCGGTTGCGCACAGCTACCAAAGTGGAAAAACTGATATTTCAGTGATGATGGCTTTATATGTCACAAATAATCAATCTTTAACAATGACCTGTAATTAAAGACCTGATCGTATTGAAATATTTGTTTCAATCACTTTGCCGATGTTTAATAGTTGCGGAATTTGAAACATATCTTCCTATCTTCCGTCCTACATGGCTCAATGAAGATGCGATTAATTGGGAAGTCAGTAGGTATTCATTTTGCTATCTAATTCGTAGCGAAGTTATATATTTGGATTTGATTTATCACTCCTCCATATAAACAACTTCAGAGTAAATTTAAGAAATAATTTGACTACAATTTAGAATCAAATATGATATTTTATTCATTCATTTTGTTCATAACTCATCGAAATCTATGTTGTTTTGACGTTCGCATTTGGTTCTAGTTAAAAATTGAGATATTTTTCGCATTCTTATATTTATGCTTTCAGTTATTTACCAAACAATAAGGACACTTGCACTTGCATTGCAATGGAAATTTTCAATTCTAAATAAATTATAATAAATATATCATGTAATTGATTAAATGTACAGATGTATCATTGTCACTGGATGCTCTTTGACTTTAATGAGTCATTCCATTTTCAATTTTACGACCGTCTACCGACTACGTCTATACCTGCTCAATGACACAAATGGACTACGCGCACGCATCAATCATACTTTAAACGGAGAGAAATACCGGTTTCAAAGTGTTCTCAGCACATATATCAGAAGGCCGCCAGTTCAAGTTTGGTTACCTTTTTAAGAAGTTGGCGTGGTGATGTAAGAATTCGTTCTTCGCTTCTCTGTTGGTTTATTCGCTGAGTCATCTGTCATTTGAAGTTTTATAATTTTGCAGATTAGAGCTCATTTTTCCCTGAACATTCTCAGTTAGTAATATTTATTAGTCATTTCACCGGTTGTAGTCATTTTCTGGTCAAATGTAAAATTCGATATCATTATAATATTGTAAAAAGTTTGACTTGATGATATCAGTGATGCTCGATAGCTGTACCATGCATCTTTTGATTCTTCACTGCTTTTGACTAGAACGAAAAAAAAGGCAATGATATTCCAAGAAAAGTTAGTCAGGGAGAGTTCTGTTTATGTTCGATGTTCCCATCCCGCAGGCAGATTCTTTCTTTTTGTAAATTTATCATTCCTAAGTAGTTTTTTTTTTCTTTTAGCCATTTCACGTTATTCTTTTTATTCTTTTATTTAAAGCTTACCAAAACAAATGATTCGGTTATTATTACGAGTAATCTCCCGAAAATTCTATTTTCTCTCTCGCATTCAACTCTTAAATTGCCGATATTTTTGCATTATTTCACTCTGAACAAAGTAATTTGGATAAATTCCAAAAATTGTTCATTTTATCCATTCACTGCGAAGCAAATTTTATTCCTTCCTTTTCCAATTTTCGATTTTCATGGATCAGTTCCGAACTTGCTACCTTCGAAGAGAACGCTTTTCGAATCATTGGAAAAAGATTAGGAAAAAAAAAAAGAAAATATTTTCGGAAAAATTAGGAGGTATGATACAATAGAAGCTTTATTCTTTACTGATTCAGTTTATTCAATGTCAAGTTTAGAAAAACAATTCTTCCCCATTTCAGTTGACTATTATTATCTGGGTTAATCGGTAATGATTGGGATTTCTGTTAAACAGTTTCGTTAACTTTCATATCTGTTTGTTCGCAAAATTGTGCAATGATAATAGATGATAATACTTATGAAACAAGAGATTTGAAGAGCTGGTTTTGTGATTCCACATCATTGGCGAAACAATTTCTTCCCCATTTTAAGGATCGCCCACTAAGTGGGACTCACTTTTTTTTCAAAATTCACTCAGTTGTACATTTTTTTTTTTTTTTTTTTTTTTTTTTTAGGATGACAAGATTTCGTGAAATATTTATGCATTTTCTAAGATTTCGCGGAGAGATTCATATCTTGGCTAACGACAAAAAACTACAAATATCGAAAATGATACTTTCTTTCACCAGTCACTCCACATTCGGTTGAATTTGTGGGTTTATCTATTATTTTGAAAAAGTATTGTTTTGAAACACTAGTAACATGAATAAAATTAAATATTACTTGGAGAAAATAAACATTTAAACTTGACAAAGAAAGATGAATATCGTATTCCTGATTATAGGAAATTTTTCACCAAATAAACGATAATTTTTTTTTTCGATATTCTTCAAGTGCTTCATAGTGATTATTTGTTTATATACTAGTTTAAATTTGATTAAGCCAAACTTGCTTTATCACAAGAATATTTTTCTTAGACCTCATTTTAATCATGAATTTCTGTAATCTCTGCTTTTCCATGTTTTCCTTCTTTTTTTTTTTTTTTTTTTTTTTTAAGATGTTTGAGTTTGTTATAAATGTGTTATTCATTAAAAAAATCGATCGCCTATAGCGAATACCGCTTGATATTAGTTAATCGTACTACAATTTGGAAGGTTAAAATTCATTGTAGATAATTACTGTTTAGGAATCTGTTGAGTATTTTTTGTGTATTAATAGTATTATTGTGAAAAGAATGCTTATGACCATTGTAACATATCACCATCAATTTTTTATTGCAAATTATATTTTCTATATTCTCCAAATTTCAGCAAATCAACGGAACTTGGGCAATGCATCATGATATTTATTGTCCAGTACATATTTTCTACGATGGTCAGGAACTGAATGCTAATCAGCTTATATCCATTAGTCAGACAATTCAACCTAAATTCGAACTCCTGTTCCAGAATGATGTTCGAGAAAGTCGAAACTTTATTTTCCAACCGAACCGAGAGTTATCGAAAACTTCTAACAGGGTTCATTTTTTTCCATTTTTGAATGAAATTTTTTTTTAATGCTTAGCAAATACAACAAAATAACAAATTAGCACTTATATTGCTAATGTTATTCTTTTTGTGATATTTTATAAATTGCTCACGCTGCGAACTTATGTTTTAAGCTGATTATCCTGAATTAAATCTTTCTGATCAAATCTTTGAATTTAAAAATTGTACTATGAAAACAAAAGGCATTTCTTGTACTGACTGTTTCTTTTTAGATTGATATACCATGTCATTTCGAGGGTATAAGCAGCACTGGTGAATACAGTGCCATGAGCACTTGTTCGATGTCACTTTTTGGGCAAGTTTTTATTTTTTTAAATGGCAGACATTTTTTAAATATATATTAAATTCTTCCTATTTTTTGAATTTTAATTGTATCTACTTACGAGACATCTCAGTGGCTACAAGCTTTTCGGAAATATTGCTGTTGTAGGTTGAACGAAAACCAGTAATAATATGGATAAGTTAATAGAATAGACATTATGACTTATGTATGCAGAATACCGTTTAGCCTTTATTGGAATGAATCGCGCTTGCGTCTTTTGTGACTTAAAAAACTATTTGGCTTTTGGAATGGATGAAACGAACTTCCTTTGTGAGTAAATAAATCGAATCTTCAGAGGATTATTTACGATAAATGGTCGGCGATTTGTGTTTGAATCGAAATCAAATGCATCATTCCATTTCGTTCCATTATCTGATCATTCCTGTGGTAGGCATTCCAAGTATGATTTTGCACTTCATTTATTTATAATTTTTAAAATGAAACAAGAAAAAAGTTTTCTCAGATTGGGGACTAAGAAGTAAACGATCTATTGGTGGATCTCATATAGCTGAATATTATGCACAGTTTTTGGATGGACGTTGGCGTTACGTGGAGTTAGCACTTGTTGCTGATAAATTAGTGGTTTGTAGCTTTTAATGCATTATTAGGTTGTATGTGTTGGTATTAAATTTTCCTTGATTTAAAGGTAAAATTAAATGCTTGTCAAGCGAGCACGTTTTAATATACTTAATGTTTTGTTCAAGATCTGAGATACAAGTGGAGTTAGTTTCTAATCTTATTCATCAATTTAGTGATGGAATATATTATTTTGTGTCATTTTCCTTAATTATCTCTATTATAATATTTGTGCATGAGTATGGGCACTATATTATCGCTAAGGCGTGTAAAGTTAAGGTTGATGCCGCTGCAGATGGTGTAATAGAATATATAGGAAATAATGGAGAGTATGGTAAATATATCAAAATAAAACATAAAAATAGGTATTCAACCTGCTATGCTCACATAAGTAAATTTAGCTGCGATATAAAATTAGGCTCTAAAGTAAAGCAAGGGCAGGTCATTGCTTATGTTGGTAGCACTGGTGTTTCAACAGGGCCACATTTACATTACGAGATCATATACAACGGTAAATATATTGATCCACTTACAATAGCACATAAAAGCAAAGTAAAGTTAATTTCCTCTTACCCAAATTATCGATATGGGCCTCATTACACAGGAAAAAGTTGATGAAATAGTTAAACGCACTCGCAATGGCGGCAAAGAAATAGTCGATTTACTTAAGTCTGGATCCGCGTATTACTCTGCTGCATCTTCAGTTATATGCATGCTAGAATCATATCTAAAAGATAGAAGACGCATTTTGTATTTGATTTACAATGGCTTAGAAGATTGTAAATCGTTATTATTTTTTGGTATCATAGTTGCTGTTGAGCTGCCTCTAATCTTACCGTTTATTTAACTCAGTGAAAATAAATTTTGTTCATCAAACTCCAAATTGGAAGTCATAATGTCTGGGCGACTTTTGAGTCCTGATATTATAAATATCCCAGAATCTTCAGACAGCGTCAGAAAACATCATGTTTGAGTTTCAAACATTTTTCAATAAACCGTCGATGTTTCATCAGCATTACTCGATATCGTTTGACGTAATTCGAGATTTTGACCTTTCATTTCAGTACTTTTTGGTATATAATAAGTTTTCCTGACCAATCAGCTCTCATGAGTGCAAAGACTTCGAAAAGTTCTATCTCAAACTTCTGTTGAGACGTAATGTCAGCCGTTGTGTCTCTGTTATGTTTGTCAGTTACAAAATTCGGTTTATTTCTTAACTAGACATTCCATAATTCAATTACAGTCAGATGCATGGGTGTCACTAAATATGTTTTAGAGATATTTCATTACTAATATTGTTGTAAATTATTAACATTAAAGGAAGAAATGAAAAGGAATTAGCGGACTGTAATTTACACCTCTTATATATTTTTAAATCATAGTCTAAAGAAATGATTAATGTATACTATATTTCTGACAAAATTATGCTAGCAGTCAATTATAAAATTTCAGTATGAGAGGCATCACAGCAATGTAACCGAGGTTATGCAGAGACTAAATGCTATTACCAATTATATCAATTCGGTAAAAATCTTCGTTTTTTTAATTGATGAATTTTTTTTTTCTTAATCAAAGTCATGACTAAGTAAAAAATAGTTTTAAACTTGAAATTTGGAAACGAGGAAGGAGGAAGAAAGGCTTTATCTATTCTGTCACCAAAATTTGAAGATTTTGTGTTTATTAAATTTGTTGTGAATGCGAAATTTACGTCAGTTATATCTGCCGATTAATATTCGAGTGGTTCTCGTTTGGGCTGATGTATGGACAAATGATAGTCCAGTAGATATTACATCAAATTCTGATGCGACGCTATGGAATTTTTTGAATTGGCGAAAAGGGTTATTGAAAGATCATCCGCACGATAATGCGCATTTACTTACGTTAGTGTCCTTAACAAGCTTTTGCTTTCCATTGACTTTATTTTCAATTGACTTTATTTCCGTTGACTTTATTTTTGAAAACATTACGATCGTGAAGTTTTCTAGTAATAAACCATTTACAATATCCCTCCACGACCATACTTGGAACACTAGATTCCCGATACCTTCATGAACATGCCTCCAAGCTATTCTTTCTTATTATCATTTTCATAAACTTTATTGGATTTAATAATATAAATTCTCGCTAATATATTACGGTATATGCTTAATTTGTTTTAACTTGGTGAAAGAAATAAATTGATATTTTGGCTTTATATATGCAGTCGTTGCTGTTGTCATGCTTCGTTGGATAATTCATGCTTTATTTCAGAATTTAGTCAAATACTATTAGATTTAAATTAAATGGATTAAAAAAACTTTTGCCCAAAATTATTTCAATTATATATACAAAATACAACGTATTTTTAATGCGTATCTAATATTTATCTAATAAGAATAAAATACATTGCCTTTCCAACATTATTTTTAACAAGAACACTTCTAGTTGAATTCATATTTCGGCATCAATTTTATGATGGATTCGTATTCTAAAATTTCGGTTTTATCGCTTTGCAGTGGAGTTATATTTGACAACAATATTGTTGGAAAGGCTTTCAAAGGTACGATGTGTTCTTATGACTTTTCGGGTGGAGTTGATGTTGAACATAGCGATCAGGCTGCATATGTTGCTGCTACCATTGCACACGAAATGGGACATAATTTTGGAATGGAACATGATATCGATGAAGTAGAATGTCGTTGTCCAGCCAAATCATGTATTATGTCACCAGCTACTGGGTAAAGTTGAATTTAATTTCCATGCACTATTAGTTAATTGCAAGTTCGAGAAATTCTGAGAGATAATTAAGGTTTTTTCGACACTGTAAAATTAATTAGATCTGTTTATAATATTAGCTGTGGATTGCTGCTGTTAGAGTAGTAATGCAAAAATTAATAATGCCAAATAAAATTTTATAATTGTGTATGTAATGAAGTATCTTCGAGGGTGCTGTGGTGAAAATAATTTTTGCGACTATGACAATTCCTGTTAGAAAAAGGTATTTATTAAAAGGGAAACAATTGCGGACAAACAGCTATTCGAAAGTATCCAAGTGACTTGTCACTGAGTTTCTTTCCTTTGTTTCTCGCAGAACGGAATAATCCCTGATTACTGATTGTTTTGTTGATTCAAATCGATTATTGCTGGGGTCGTTGCACAATACTGTTGGTAGAAAACCCTTGTCGAAAACTGCTGTAGAAACACTGGCGCTCGTTAACCAGTCGTGGAATATGAATGTGCTTGTGCTCTAAATCCGATCCTTATATATCCTTCCGGAATCCCTCCTTCTTTCCTGATCTCCAGTTTGGCGTCTCATGATCTCACTTTGTTTACCTCTCAGTTGGAGTTTTTGGCGGCAGACATGTTTACCCTAATGTTATCGGCCTGTTGGTAATTTGAAATTAGCGCTTCATGACCTTTGACATCCCTTGTTTATATCAATTTTCGGATTTTTCCGACAGGTACCATAAAAATTTTTTTTTATTTTTGTATTCACTGTGACGTTTAAGACAATCAGTTTTGTATTAATTAAGGTAACTGGCGGAGTCACTACATCGAAAAAAGATTAGTTTTAATCAAATGAGTTGTTACATTAGTTTATTTTTAATCGTTGTTTAGATTTCAAGAAAATCTCCGTGACTACAGAAATTTTTAGCATTACCCGCCCAACATTCTGGTCGGAATGTAGTATGCGTGCGTTACAACACAGTTTTTCTCGTGGAGTGGATTATTGTTTACGTAATTCTCCTACGAGTGTATTTGGTGGTGCACGTTGTGGCAATGGAATAGTGGAAGCTGGTGAAGAATGTGACTGTGGAACACCGGTTTGTTTGATCATTGATTCTCACGGAAAAAATTCTGAATTCGTAATGTTAAGCATTATATGTTTTAAGTTTCTATATAAAATAATTTGATTTCAATGATGTAGGGTATGTTAAATATGAGCTACTCAAAAGATTCGGGATGTACGCTATCAAAAATATTTTGCTTCATTTGTCAACTGCTCAATGCATATGTAGTTATGTTCAAATTATATTCACTTTAAATAGGGAGCGACTAATATCCTAAGCTTATTTCAAAATTTAGATTGTACTGCATGGCTTGTATCCTCGATTTCCTATTTGGGACACGAAAAAACAGAAGAAATGATTATTCATTTCAAATATAATAAAATCTAATAAATGCTTTTTCCAGAGCTCTTGTATCAACAGATGTTGCAATCCAGCAACATGTCAGCTAGCGGAAGCAGCGGTTTGTGCCACTGGTGAATGTTGTGATTTGAATACCTGTCAAATGTTACCAGCTACTACCGTTTGTCGTCAAGCAACCAACGAGTGCGATTTACCAGAATACTGCGATGGACATATGGAACACTGTCCAGCGGATTTCTATGTGCAGGATGGTCATGAATGCCCGAATCATGTTGATGTTAGTACTTTTAACTTCTTGATCTTCAGTTGGAAGGAAAGACAACCATTACTGCCATTGATAACCAGTGATAATGTTATGTAATAACTTTATATTTAATATGAAGCAACTTTTAAATGATCTAAATTCTAGCTACAAAATGATTTTATTGTTAGGAGAAATGGATGACTTTTCTCAATTCTTGATTATTCAAAATAGTAATCATTTGCAGGATTATTGTTATAATGGTTATTGTGGAAGTCGTGATGCACAGTGTCAGCATATATGGGGACCAACTGGAAAAAATGCAGCACCAGCATGTTATGATTTGAATTTATATGGGAGCAGTGGCGGAAATTGCGGCTTTATACATGAGACGAATCGTTTTGTACCATGTGATAAAAAGTCTGGTTTCCTCTTCTTTTTTTATTGAAGTTTATGTAATCAATACCAGTAGCCTAGTCAGAAAAGAGATCGAGTTAAATCAATTACAATTCAGGAATTTCTTTTAGAAAACCTGTGTTCATCATGATATCATGAGAAAATCTGTTAAAGATGAATGAAAATCTGACGGCTGGCGTATTTTATTGAAGATCTGTATGAAAAAAATAAGATTTATCACATTGTTCAATTTCATTTTTATGAGAATACTAAGATTTTGAGTCAATTCTGAATAGCCAGATACACGATACAGAGTAAAAAGATATTGATAGTGCAAAGAATAAGGGAAGAAAATGTTTTCAGTAATATTAAATGTGGACGATTACACTGTATTCATGCAAATGAGAAACTTGCATTTGGTGACCCTTCAACAGTTTACACAGCCTACACTGGTTTACGGTTGAGAAATGGTGAAGATGTTGCATGCAGAGTGATTTGGACAAAATATGTGAGTGGTCGGAAAGAACCTGACCCTGGAATGGTTCCAGATGGCGCATTGTGTGGCCAAGATGAGGTAAATTTACTACCTTAGTGGCTAATTTCTAGCATCAACTTCAACTTGAAATTTTCTTGAAAATCAAAATTTTTTAACTTTTTTTTTTGAGACTTTCATTTAAAAATCAAAAGATTCTCTTTTTTAAGATGTGCGTTGATGCAAAATGTCAGAATCGGACTGCAAAAGTACTCATGGCACCAAAATGTGAACCAATGTCGTGTTATAATGCAGGAATCTGTAATAATATGGGTAATTGTCACTGTGATCCTGGTTACGGTGGACCATCCTGTGCTATTCCTGGTCCTGGTGGGTCAGTAAATAGCGGTCCTGCTACTGAGGGTAATGTCATTCATGTAGGCATTGTGGTATTTTGGCTTCTTCTATTATTGACTCTTGCGTTTATTGGCGTTTCAATTATTGTGAAACGAAAAAGAGACTTTTGGCTTCATAAAGAGTATGTTATTTTCAAACGTTTCCAAATTCAAATTCATTTTGGAAGTGTCAATTTTAACACTTGATAATCTATCGTTCTAACATTTGATAAACTAGTAGTACCCTAGTAAACTAAAATGATTTGGTAACAGATATGAAAAATATATTTTAAGAATCGACTGAAAGGCATAAAATTGCTCCATCATAAGCATGACTTGAATATTCTGGTAATTGTCTTGTTACTTTAGGATTTGGGAAAAATTGAAGAAGGCGTTGAAGATTGAGAAGCTTTTGGTGCCAATCCGAAAAGCTCCACCACCTCCACGACCGAGTGTTTTGCGTACAACTGATCTGAACTCAGTATGGGATAATAATGCATCAGATGCTTTACGCATGTGTAACTATCAGCAACCGCTTCCACCCAGTATCAATCCACCGATTGTTCCATCTGCTTTGAATTTATTATCGACGAAACCAATTATTATTACACATCGTAATTCGATGAGACCAACTGATGCTCCTCCTAAAGTAATTACTTCCATTTTTCGCAGTGTATTAATTTCATTTTTCGAATGATTCATTGATATCTTTTCTAGCAAATGAATCAAGTGGAGTAATTAAACAGTTCATATTGTGATTCTGCTTCAACTATCTTTGTTAGCTTTTCGGTGTTATTAATGAATAATATGCTTTTATGTTTCAGATGCTTCATTTGCTTAGAGATCGTGTTAAAATTGATTGTTCCCTCATCGTTTGATTTTAATGGAAATAATCTGCATTATTTATCAGTTGCATTTTTTATAGGTACCACAACGACCACGAAGTGAAGCTTTACAAGCACTATATGCAGAGAAAGGCAATGAACTCTGTATGAATCTAACTGAGCAAAGTTCACCGATGTACTGTGTTCCACCCACAACAGATGTAATAAAAGTGGCTAGAGCAGAAAGTTTTAGGCCTATACAGGCACCACCACCACCACCACATTATAACGAGGTATTGATATTTTCGATCCTTCGAATTAGTATGACCAAAAAAATTCAATTCTGCTTCAGAGTCGTTCAGCGCATTAGATTTTTGTAATTGTGTATTCATATTAGACTTATGGATCAGTTTTTATCATCTATTAAATTATTCCTGTTATTTACACACTAGTTAGTTTTTGATCGATTAATTTTATTTCCCATAAGCTGCGATGTTATGTCTTGTTTTATCGACAATTTAAAAAAGTCTTTGTCATCAGATTTTGTATGGAAGTTAAATTTTTGATTCGAATTTAAATTCGAACGAACTGTTAAAGGGTGTGATCTATTTTGTAGTTTTATTTAAGATCGGCATAATTATTTACTATTTCCAAATGCATGTTTTAGTCTAAACATTTTAGAAATTTTCTTATCACGAAATTATTGCGTGTTGGACTCCGGTGATTTCTCTTTTAATTGTTATATTTGTCTTGATCTAATTTCAGGCAACAAATAACAGTGCCTCGAATAGCAAGGACAAGCCGATGTTGGCAGGAAAACCTTCAAATGTAAAGGATATTGCCGCACGTTTTGATCAGAAAACATCTCAAGTATTTACTAAATTTAGCTAAACTTTTTCGCAATATATAATGTACTATTTATGTCATCAAAGCAAGTATTTGCCATAACTGAATGTATGATTCTTTTTTGAAAGCACAGCATTTTAAATTTATTGAGTTTTCCCGAAATCTTCACCGGTTTTTTGAGGATAAATATATGTCTTTATCTTAACATAATTCCCTATGTAGTTTTGCTTTATCTCATACTTATCTCATTGAACCTCTCTGTTCTTTTTTTTTTTTTAACCGGAAAACGATGTTCATCAGCAGTGCAACTTATCTGGAATATTCCAGAGTTGATTACTCTTTTTTTTTTTTTTTTTTTTTTTGGAAAGTTCCTGAAATCGGTCAGCTTTTTTTCAAGAATTTTAAATATTATAGATAATCAAATTTAGTGAGTGGCAGGGTGTTGACAAGGAGACTTCCACATTCCTTATTCATCTTTATCAGTTATGTCTATTATTATAACCGCATATTTGTATGTTCAGCAAGTTATGTCTAGTTATTACAACCGCTTTCCAGTTTTTAGTTGTTATCGACTGAGTGATGAATTGTTGCTTAGCATTGGAAAATTCAATGTAAATCCTAAAACGTCGCTTCCAAAAAATTCATATTAGAAATCCTAAAACTTTTTTATTCGTAGGTTTTTCGTGATCTTCCGTAATTAAAATATTTTCTTTTGAATGCAAATCGATACTGTGAAAAAGACGAAGTAAATTTTTCGGCAAAAATAACGACATATTTCTGCGTAAATTCATGAATCATGTTTTTTTCTCGTATCGTTTCTTTTTCTCTTCTTTAGAACTCAGAATTTTAAATTTTGTCAGAATTGATTGGATTTGAAAATAAGCAGCGATGGTAAATAGCTTGAACTTTGTTTTATAAAAGATTTGAATAATATTCAGTTTTAATGAAAATATTTGATGGTAATGCAAGTGTACAGAAAATTTGCGTCAAATGTTCCTTATATCAGTTAAGATGATCAAAAAATCTTTTTTGGTAATACGAGTTTTTTTTTTTCTTTTAATATTTTAATAGCTCTTTTTCGTCTTTTTGTTGCTGAAATTCTCAATTTCCATTATTTTTTAGGCTTGCATATAAAGAATCATGTATTTTTTTTCTTAGTAATTCTTCTTTCCATGCAAAATCCTTTCCAACGAAAAGTGAAAAAATTAGAAATTATATTTATAATATGGATAGTAAAGTAATGTCGCTTCATGTTCCACTCATATTTCTCAGCCGGATGACATTATTGAGAAGAAACAATTGTACAGAGTTGGAAAAATCAGCTGTATTCGTTTTTTATTGCGTAAAAAAATTGCTTGAACAAAAGTTCTTCAAGTTGACTGAACATATGTTGCTTTAAATTAGTAGATAAACTGGAACATAACAAAAATTTAGTGTTTTTTTTCATTTACAGAAACGTGTTATTCTTTTATTCGCATAACAATGTATCTTTTATACCTCTCATTTGAGCTGTATTTGTGAAACAAACGCAAAAATGCATTTGCTTTGATAACACTGCTGCCGATTTCTTTATTTCCGTAATCTTAATCTTCCGATTCTGTCGTTTTTTGTTTTTTACTTCCCATATGTTCTGCTGATTTCAGAAACTTACGAAAAGCAACAGTTTAATTTCGCGCGTTTTCAATAAATTTACACTGGAAAATGTATGTTTGATCATTTATGCCCAAATGCATATGCTGATGGACGAACAAATGGAAAAGTGCTTCCTATACATTTTTTTTTTTTTTTTTGAACTGTTAAATCTAGGTTGCTTCTGTTTAAAAACGAAGCAAAGCGAAGATTCCGGTCAGACTTCAGTATCATGTTTATTCCTTTTTTGATTAAATTCTGGAAAAAGGATGTTTTTATTTTGTTTTACGGGTGATGAAGGAAGGAAAAACAATGTTGAGAAATACCTCGAAGGAACTCTCAATTTTTTCTGCTGCGAAGATGAAGACTAATTAAAAAATCTGTTTTTTATGATTTCATGTGAAATTTCCACAAATGACTTTCTTGACTATCTTTCAAATAAAAATTCCTGTTGAATATTTTCTGTTTTGTTTTGTTCTTCTTTTGCTATGCTTTGCACTTATAATCGAATGATGGAATGTACGCTTTGATAGTGTGTTGTACTAAATTAGTATTAAACTTATTTCTTATCAGTATATAGCAAAATACATTTATTTTCAACACTTACAGCACATGGGATATTTGCAGAAACACAGTGTTATTCATACAACCTTTATATTAGCAGCTGAATAAGAAGTCGAATAAAAGAATGCGAATAAATAATTTTCTTATTAATTGTCAACATTTTTATAGAACGCAGAATGTTTTCGAAGCACAAATGTTGTTCATTTAATTTTATCAAGATCTCGAATAAGAGAGTAGGAACAAGTAACACGATATTTTGACGATTACTGAAGATTTTGTAAGATTACGGAAAACAAAGGGAAATTAGCAATTTAATAACACCACTTTTCTGTGAAAGTTTATTATTATATGAATCTTATTTTCTGAAATTATATATATACATAATCAGTGCTTTTCGAAAGACTGCCACAGTGAAATAAATATCTATGAGAAGAATATAGCTACAATTCATGGGTAACAATCTTGAATAATCCACCAAATAGAGGAACCTAATACTTTATCTAAAATTTTGACCCAAATTATTATGGATTACTTGACTTTTTTGATTTCTGAGGTGAAATTATTTGGATTGGTGCCAACAAATCAGAAAAACTTACGATCTCTGCATTAAGAAAATATCATTGATTATAACATTTTATCAATTTTGGATTGGATTATTGTGGAGTACGATTGTTTGCTCTGACAGGTTTATATGTCTAATAGTTACGGTGATTGAAATGGTACATCGGTTTAATCCTGTTCGGTGATCTTTTTTACTACCGAGTTTGAATAGAAAATATCTTGATTCTCAATGCGTATTACATTGGATACAGAATTATTCACGACTACTACCAACTTTTGTTCAGAATCGAGTCGAAAAAATAAGGAATGCAAAATTTTCATTTCGTCATATTCCCAGCGAACACAATCCAGTTGATGGCGCTTTCACCCAAAGAATTGAAAAATCACGACCTGTAGTGGAAAGGACCAACATGTCTAAAAGAAGAAGAATTAAACTGTCCACAATGGGAAATCGACATTAAAGAAGACCATGAAAATGAAGAAAACAAATTAATCGCAAAAGTAACTGCTCAAATTCCCATCCAAGAAATGAAGCTTATTGACGGAAATCGTTTTAGTAAATGGTTAAGATTACTAAAAACAGTCGCTTGGATCCTCAAATTTATAAAATTGACAATAAAACAAAAATTATCATTATTATCATTGTTACAACCGATTTCAACTGAGAAAAATCAACTCAAGAGCGACGATTACAAATTCGCAGAATGGATATTAATCAGGCAAGCACATTCGGACGGTTTGACTGAAAAGGAAATAGATAAATGGAATCTTTATTACAACGAAGAAGAAAAATTAGGGAGATTGAAAGGACGATTGGAAAACTCAGAATTAGATGAAAATATTAAATATCCAATTTATCTCCTTGGACACAATTCAATGACAGAACTCATTATACAACAACAGCACGAAGATTTATACCATGCCGGAATCGCTCACACTCTATCAGAATTTTTTGAGACGAAGATTCTGGATACCTAACGGTAGAACTGAAATTAAACGAATCTTAAATAAATGCATGAGCTTTAGACGATGGACTACTTAACCATTTAAGTTACCAGCCATGCCCGATTTTCCAGAATCTCGAGTTAAACGATCAAGAATCTTTGCACATGTTGGTTTAGACTATCTGGGTCCTCTTTCTATTAAAACAGATGATGGTATAACCAAAAGATGGATATTTTCTCATGTTTTACTACGAGGGCTGCGAATTTAGAAGTTGCAGAAAATTTATCTGCTGAAGATTTTTTACATATTCTAAGAAGATTCGTTACCAGACGCGGATAAACAGAATTAGTCTTGAGCGACAATGCTAGCCAATTTCAGCTGGTCTTCAAGACTATTATGAAACAAAATATTAAGCTAATTGATTACTTTGCAAAAAAGGGCATGATCTGGAAAAATAAAAAAAAAATTCTAGTAAAATATGCTAGTAAAAACATCTCTCTTAAGAAGAAATATGTTGGGGAATAACCTTTTCGTTACGGTCAATTTGTATAATTAACCGACAAATACAGAAGAGTCGATAGTATATACTTTATCAAAAATTACAGAATAATCCAGGAACAGAATTACGTCGACATTATAGCGCAATTAACGATATTAAAAAAAAAAACAAATATAAGGGAAGCAGAATTGGAGGAAAACGGGATGCTTATCGTCAAATACAAAGGAAGCAACGACCGTTGGTAGAGAGATAGTGATGGGCGTCATTGTATGAAGGAACAATAACATAAGCATAAATAACAATATTTTACTATTAAAGCTAAAGCGGAGGAGATAAGCATCGAGACAAAGGTGAGAGTAGAAATGTATTTGGTGATGGGATGTGAAAATGAAATTTATAAGTGATGAATCAAGACTAATATGATTGATTATTGAATATTCCGGTATCCCGACATATATTTCGAAGTACTGAAATGTTTTTTTTTTTTTCTTTTTTATATATATATGTATATATTGATAGACATGAAAATTTCTATTCGATAATATCTTATTATCCGCAGGGATAGGTAAGCATTTAATACATAGAATTACTGCTGCGTAGAAAATGGAATTTTCTTGATCAAATTGTAAATTAGTAAGTCAAATTCAGAAAAATGAAGGTGCAAACTAGTAAAAATAATAAAATAAACTGCTCATACTATCCCCGAGAAAAGGGATTTTAAGGAATGAATCGAAATGGACTCACTGAAATGAATAATCGTTTTCCTGTTTCACTTGTTGCCTCTGTTATTACTATTATTTATTACTGAAGAAACGGAAATGATTGTGCGCTGTCTCATCAAATGGTGCAAATAGAATAAAGACTTTTATTTAACTTGGAAGAATTGACGTTTCCTTCCCATTTTCACAATCTTTCACTGTATTTTGAAAGGTTCATTTCATAACAGAGTGAATCCGTTGAGTATCGAAGCTTTAACGATTGTTTACATCACTGAATCCTTTGTCTTGAACGCAAAATTATGGGACTTTCGAAACTCTTCCCGTGGATATTCAATTAAAGAAAAAGATCGAAAGAGAACGAGAGATTAAAGAAATTCTTTATTACGAGTGAACTTTAGCTAAATATGCTAGTACATATATCATTCGTTGCTAGGATTTTTTTTCTGTATAGACTACAAGACTGCCCTTTTGTTTATCTCTTTCCAACGTTATATTCACATCTTCCTTCATGCTTCAGTTGAAATGTTTATTGATTTTCAAAAACTTTCTCAAAAAGACACACTCGACGGTTGATGAATAATCATAACGGTGTCGAAATCTAACGGATCATACATATACATTTCTCTTCAGGCACAACTGTTCCACTTATTTGATACGCTATTCAGATGTAGTCAGAAGAGAAAAAAAGAAGAAATATTAATCAATCACGGAGCACTCCTTATACCTACGAACAACATATCTTCCCGTATTTTTTTTTTCTTGAAATTGAAATATATGATAGATGTTTAGTCACTTCAGTGTGTCCTAGATTTCTTCTCTTGGTTATCTACTTTCATTTATAATTAATCACTTCGACCTTAGTGACATAAATCCCTCACAGCCAATGGCCTCCAAATGATTATTTTCATTTTCGAAATAGGACACGACTGACTGATTTCGGGAAAACATAATTTGTTTACGTACAGCACTCCAAACTGTGATAGTTCAGTAATTTCACGGTGATATATCACCTCTACTACTGTTGAGGAGTGAATAGAACTGAATGTGAAGGAGGGGAAGAGAGTAGCTCGGTCATTATTTCCTCCATAAATCACGTGAGGTCTTCCGTCCTGTGCCTCAGAGAACAATCCATCACCATGATGTGCAGCAGTCTTCACAAGCATTCTCGTCATCAAACGATTTCCATACCATTGCATAGGAGGGAGGCTCCTCTCCCTTTTAACGAGGATGAGAGTGTTGGTTGCTCTCTTGTCAATAGGATCGAAGATCGGACATTGATAGAGAGAGAGAAGATGAAACGAGCATGCAGGAGGAGGGATCTGACGAATCGACGAACTTTATAAAACCTTTGACGGGCACTCTGAGATGCCATTCCATGACAAATATGACTGCTCGATTATCGATTGGGCCGATTTTATCCTCATCGAGACAGATTGACATTGGTGGAAGTGTGGAGTATGTTGTGATGTTGCATCGATAATATTCCGCCACTGCTTCCATTTCGTTCATTTACATAGCATTTAACAACACTTTTGGGGACCCGTCTTTCCACAATATTTGAGATATAATTCGTGCAAAAGTAACAGTGTGCGTGACGCAACGTGTGTAAATTTCCATCATTGTTTTGATTTGTTACCGTCTCTCACTCTTTCCATGTCATCTTTCCCCTATCCAGTTTATGTTAAACAATGTTAATTTCGTCACATTTCAATTTCGTCATACTTTCTATTTTGAGTACTTAAAACGGACGATTTACAATACTTACTCCATCACTTTTTTTCCTAACATCGCTTTCCTTGTTTAAATTTAGATGTCAGAAATTTTAGAAAGACTGTTTGTAAGACTTGTCGAAATATGTCGCACCATACATACAGTATAGCTCAGTAACCTATACGTTCTTATATATAAATAGGCTAATGTCACTTTTGCTATTTGCAATTATTCAAGTAGCTCTGTTAATCTGGCGCATCTAGTACAAATGTTAGTATGGTAGTGATATCAAACCTTTAGATAATCAACAGTATTTTTCAGGAAAGATGTCAAATAGGAAAACAGAATCAGCACCGTGTGCTATGCTACCTGGAACAAGTAATTTAGGTACCGGAACCGTCGTCTCAAATGCATCACCTCTTGTTGATGTTGATACACGCGGTACATCTGAAGTTTCGCACACTGGTAGTTTCTTAAAATTCTTTAACGTACGTTGCTTTTCTTTCACTTTTTTTTTTCTTCATTATAGATTACTCTCTTTAATTCATAGCTTTTTGAAATTGGGAAATATAATAAATTCAAAAAATCTTCGAAATTTTACGGTCGCTGGAAGAGTGAGGAGACTGAAGATATGGTAGAATATGATTATACTCGAAATTTTTGAACAACTGGACTTTCTTTATGTTTTTATTAATGAATTTATGATTATTTCAGAAAATTGACATTGCTAAATACAAGCCTATATATTCAATATATTTTAGACTAATGGCGTGTTAAGTATCTTTGGACGTGGCTTCTTGGCAGAACCTGTATTGCGTGATGAAGAAGAAAGCTATCGTTATCTGATGGCTTTAGATCGTTACTAAATGAGAAAGATCAGAACTTCTCATCTGTTCATCGGGAATTACAGTCGATGCTGCAAAATCCTCAACATTTCTTTCAGTTCTTTCTATTCTCTGTTCTTTCACGGCTAAATCTACTCTCAATGATTATTCTGATAAGGCTTATTTTCTTTCATCATAACTAGGTTTCTTTTTGCAGTGACAACTGCTGAGTCTCTTGATTACTATTGCAATTCTCTCAGGAATTCGATAACTGAGCACTTGAAATTCATTTTTTTTTTCTCAATGCGAATTGATTACAAGCAGGACAGTTGATTTCTAACACTATCCAGATAATAGTTCTTTGTGCCCTTAATTCAGCTTTTGTCAAACTTTTTTCTTTAATTTTTTCAAGCTACCTTTCTATTTTGATGATGTCATGTGTAGCATCTCCTATGTTTATTTAAATAGAAATTGTGGAATTGTATTTTTACCCTTTTTTTTTCTCAATTTATTTTTTTGATGTCATACACTTTTGTACTTTTTCAAAAAACATGGGTGCGCGTTTTTTTGCATAGTATCAATTTAGAAACAATGAGTCAAATATGTGCATTCAAAGTTGATCAAGAGGACCAAGCGCAATTATACTGACTAATCTAAACTTCCGCAAAAGTGCTAATTAACATGTTCCGCATAGAAATTTTGGGTCTGGATACAAGTTCAGCCATATTGAGACACATCCTTATCGAGATTTGAGATTTATATTTAGTACATTGGCAATCGGACTAGTTAATTTTGTGGAGAATTCGTGAGTGACACTACCATTTTATCACATTCAAGATAGTTTTTCTGAATATGGATTTTCGCATAATTCGATAATGTAATTCTGGGTTAGGAAAATTTCTTTCAATTTTCTTAATTTGAAGAACTTGATTTGCAAGCAAAGGAACATCTGCGGGACTGAATTTTTTTTTCTCTTACTCATATCTTACTGATTTCTGATTTTCAGCTAAGAAAGAATAGCTCTAGTTTTTAAAGATTTTTGGGATTCCAAAAAATTCTGATTCGGAACATTCGCGATCATGGAAGCAGCATGATTTCTGTGTAAAGAGTAAGTTTTTCGGATCAAAGGTTGAAGCTGGATGATTTTTTCAAATTGTGCGGAAGTAGTTTGAAAATTCAAGTATAAAAAGATCGATTAATTGACTAGCTTTTGATAAGAACTGTAATTATCTTATATGGGTCTTATAATACAGAAAAAAAAAAGACGTGTACCTATTTGAATAATTTGAGTAGTGTTTCTAGAAGGTGTTTATTTAGAATTTCATTTCCTACTTTTAAAGATGCATTATTTTTGAAATGTTTCATCTTTTATCTGAGTTGCTTTTATTTTGGCTCTCATTTTTGACGCGGGTATTATAGTTTTCTATGTTGATGATTTGATGTGCAGCATAATATCTAAACTCAGTATTTTATTCTCCATATCATTTTGTAGAAAAATTACCTCTATTTTATAGTTTTTATTGCTTCTGTATTGGGAAAAGCGAAGTAACTAATCAAAATGCTATTTGCTTATGTAAAAAATGTTCATGAAAGATGATGAAGTTTTACTATACGCTGGTCTAACGATGATATATTGTCACCTAAAAAGATTCGAAGCTCACTTCCAGCTTAATTTAATTCAAGTCTTAATTTAAATAAAAGCTTAGAATGACCTCATTGAAAATCTGTTTAAACATGTTTTTCACCTGTCACTTTTCGAATATTTAAAAAGCAGTTGTGCAAATGGTCGTGTTCGACCTGGACGGCATGGAATTGTATCATCAACAGGAGATATGCTTTTGTATCCAATATCCGATTTGTCCGGTTCATTAAGCTAATAAAGGAATGCATCAATATTCCGACATTGTTAGGCAGTGAAATGTAATTCCGTTTTCCATTCTTGGTCAGTTCTTAGTAAAATGTAAGCAAATTAGGAAGTCTTCCAACATAGCAGTGATGCAGTAGGCATTTTATTTTTACGTAACAATAGCACGGAGGGTATTTTTTTGTCCTGAAATTGATGAGCGTCTCGTTTCAACTCGAGTCTGCTAGTCCTCTCCCAGTTGTGAAATGAAACTTTCGATCATTTCAGCCATTTATTGAAGCGCGTTCGTCATTTGAAACGTCATTCTCCATATCACATAGAATAATCATAATTTTATGTTTTGTTGTTAAATGTTTATATATAACCATAATTAGTATTTGACTTAATTCACTTCCTTCAATCAAATCCCTTTTTTATTTCTATTTCATACATCTACACGTTTCTATCGAGTTTAAAATAGGAATAGAAAATTGAAATATTGCGAAATCTGGATATTCATCACATCTGTGATATATCAAAGAAAATGTCTGAATTGGAAATATAGCTGATAGAAATTTGAAAAAATGATTTTCTGCGGAATATTTCTATGTTTCACTTGCTTGAAACTATTAAAGAATGTGACTAAAAGGCAAGCGAAATAATAATCCTTAGTTTAGTGGAATTTATTATACGCTATGGTTTCTTTACATTTAATTTGTGTGGTCATTTTGTAAATTCCATCCAATTTTCAGCATATCAAATTGGATTCCTATATTTGATATTGAAATGCATAATAATTCCTAAATTATTATGCATTTCTGTCTCAGGCAGTATATCAACAAGCTGATGATACTACAACGGAAACAGCAGCGCTACTTTTCTCACGTATGTTCTATCTGTAATTAATTTCATTTCCAATACTTATTTAAATCCTTTCCCCTTAATGCACATAAATGTAATTTCAATACAAGTATTTCTTTCTATCATTCGATACTAGTGCTTTTAGAAGAACATCGATAGCAGTGAATTTGTTGGATGTATTCCAGTTGGTCAGTTTTCTTTTTCTTCAGTAGTAATCATCAATTTAATAATTTTTTATTTTATTTAAAATTTAAATATCAACGAATAAAATTATCTTATATAAAATATGTGCTTCATTGTTATTTATACTAGATATTTCTGAAAATTTCACCATATTAACTGTACTGAAAAATACGCTTATATCATGTAAATGGAAAAAATCTATAGAATCGAAATAAATCGGAAGAGAAGAAAATAGTTTTAAAACAAATTCAAAATAGTTTTGAAAAAGAAAGTCCAAAATAATAGAAAAGAATAGGACGACATTTTGGCGTGTTAGTTTAATCAGCTGTGTATGAATCGCTTGGTGGCACCATCGTCAAGCGGAATCAGTTATCTATGAATTTGGTCAGAAAAATATGTTTGAAAATTTCCACTTTTCGAAAAAACCTGATAGTATCTTAACAAAAAGTGAAGGATAATTTAAAATACATTGGACACTAATTGCTTTTCATTTCACTTCAATTAAACTCATGAATTAATTAAATCACTTATTATCTATTCTCAAAAATGATTCGTGGAGATAATCCTTATTTTAGTTAATTTAATTTTAAATTTATTTCCGTCTGTAACCTAGTTTCGGAAAGATTATCTAAATTTCAGCACGTATTTCTATGCCTGATTTATCAGTCTCAAAAAAAAAAAAAAGATCCAGTATTTAAATTCCAGTACAAATTTTAGGACTTTTTGCAGATAAAATTGAGAAACGATTCATGCGAAGTAGTGGTCCTGGCGGTCAGAACGTTAATATGTGTATGTGTTGGACTAATTGTTTTCTCACATTATTAATTGCAACCATAAACAATAAAGAAATTTCTTTTTTATGATAATCTTTGGTTTCAACACACTTCATTTTTTTGGAAAATCTAAGAGAGAGAATTTTGTTTCAAAATTCAGGTCATAAATCATTAGAACAAGAATCAAACCAATTTTAAGCAAGATGGAGATCATAGCTTTTAAGCAGAATATTACTAGTGCTAATTATCCATCATTGTAAGCTTAGCGAATGAATGGGTAATCATTTATGTTCTTGAACATTCTATGTATTTTCTATATTCTTCGATAACTAGTTTAGATAAATCCTTGGGAAGTGGTAGGTTTCTTATTTATGTTCATAGCTTGATCATTGTCGAGTTACTTTCATGAGGTTCCGTAGTAAAAAATTTTAAAGTGCTCAATAGTTTTTCAAGTAGTTCAGCGTTTAAATACAGATATACATACATTTTATATATAAAATAAAGGAATAAAGCTATTTGTTCATCAAATTGTGAAGGAAATAATTTTTCACTCCAAAAAACTTTTCTTATAGCTGTTTTGCAGAAAAGTGAAAACATTTATTCATTAACTCAAGCATACCTGTCAAAATTTTATGCCATTTCAATTATTTTTATTTTCTTTTTTAAAATATTTTACCTTTGAGTTTAATATAACTTTTATCATATGTAAATAATTTGTTTTCAGTGAATACAAAATGTCAAATACGTTTCAATTTAAGTGATGCTGATTGGCTGAGTCCGGAAATTCAAAAAGTATTCCGGAAACGTTTTGTTCGACTGATCACTAAACAATATGATGTTGTTATTTCATCAGATAAATCAAGGATTCAGGTTGCTGTAGTTTTGAGCTTAGTATAAGAATATATACATGGAGATAAATTTTAAATATCATCGATTATTTTCAAGATATGCTGTTATGAATTGTGCAGATTCTTCTATTGGCAACAAAAAGAAATGTAAAAATGAAAATAATTTTGATATCTATTTGACTTTTTTAGGTCAGAGGAATTTTTTAAAGGTATTAGTTTTATGATACTTTTATCTCTTGTAACTTCTACTAAGAAGTTTTCTAGAAATTCATACACTACTCATATCTACTATTTTCAGGCAGAGAATCAAGAAGATTGTTTTGAAAAACTGCGAGCCATGTTATTGGAATGTAACAAGGAGCTTTTAGAAAGTAGATCACCGACAAATCAGGATAAAAAGATTTTAGATAATAGGTATACTTCCCAAGTAGAATCAAAATCATTTCTTTCAAATAGTAAAATCATTCATATTATATTTTAAAGATCACTTTCGCAATTTGTAAATCTCAGTTTCAATAATTTTGCTCTTTTTTGGATTTTTAATATTTGTCCTTTCCCTACCCAATTTCTGAAAAGAGAAAAGAATAGCAATATTTCTGAGTTGTTTTTCAATTTTATTCCTCGGTCGTTGTAACTTATTAGTTCCATTTTTTTAAAATCTGTTCTTTACCTAAGGCAATACTTCATATCTAATTTGCTTGTTGGATGTCCATTAAATGATTTCACTTTTAAGCATATAATTACATTCTTTTTAGAGCAAGAAGAGCAGCACAGCGGAGATTGTATGCAAAACGTATGGGATCCCAGAAGAAGAAAAGTCGGGACCCATATGAGTTTATTTGAAATATTTTCGATTGTTTCTGTTTAAATTTATTCTGTATGAAAGATAATATTGTATCACGGATTAATTAGGAATGAAAAATTTAGTAACTTCTGGTTTTAGGAATCTTCTGGAAAATTGTTTGTGACGATTTCTATACTATTTATAGAATTCTACGATGTCGGATCCAGTTTTATGATGCTGACAGATAGTGTGATAAGTATGAAGTACAATGACATTGTTATTTAGTTAGCTTTTTAAATATTATGTTATCTTAACTTAGCCTATTTTCTTGAATTCGCTCTAAGAATAAGAAAAAATAGGTTTATTTAATGTTTTAAGCAATTTCGGTCCCATTAAATGTGTGAACCAAATGTGAATCATGCATTTCACTTAACCTCCGGTTCTTTATCATTGCTTAGTAGATAAGGTTTCTAAATGTTTGATATATTTGTATATGTTCAAATTCTTATTCAGGTTCTGTTATGTGATCTCTGCCATTCTGGAACTTGTTAAGTGCGCATATAACAAGTCTGCGAAATTCATAATTGATAATGACCTGGTTGTCGATCTTTATTTATTCATTAATTTTTTTATTGGTTGGAAAATTCGATATTATTGTTTAAAATGAGTTTTTTATATTTCATGCAGAGTGATTTGCGAATATAAATTGCGAATACGATGTAATATGAGCTAAAATACCCTATTCTGATGTCGATAAGAATATATATATAAAGCTGTGACGAAAAATATGATACAAGGACCTTGCGATACACTGAATCCAAATTCACCATGCATGATAGACGGAATATGCTCTAAGCGATATCTTCAAGCATTAGTATCCATACAGTTATAGGAAACGATGGAATATCTTTTATACAGAAGATGAGCAGAAGATGGCAGTAAATTAGCATCCATACAAATGCGGAAAGATGACATTGAAGTAAATTGTTCCATATTCACCTTTGATATAAAAAACATACAAAGCGTACATAAAAGCTGAATACTTTTACTCCGTTAAATCAATCAAATACATTTATAAATACGCGAATAAAAGTAACGAAATGGCAGTTTTTGGCGTGTAACCAGAAAGAAGTAAAAGGAATGCGGTATTACATTTCGATGAAATCGCACAGGATCAAGCTGGAAGATATATAAGCAATATTGAAGCTGTGGTTAGAAATCGCGACCAAAATTCTCATTTAATTGAGAATACCATCACCGAATCGATCTGCTGCTGCTTCGTTTGATGTAAAATTGCAGTCGTGAACAAAATCAAATATTCTGAAGCTAACGCTTGAGCAAAAAGACATTTACGATCAAGTAATGCAAACTATCAATAACGAGATTGGAGAAATTTCTTTTTTAGATGTGTCAGGAAAAACCGGTAAAACATTCCTAATTAGACTGATTCTGTCAGCAATTCGATCCCAAAATGACATAGCCTTAGCCCTTACACCGTCCGGAAAAGTTGCGATACTGCTATCAGGTGGAGGAATCGTTTATTCCGCTTTGAAATTGCCATTGAAAATGCAATTCATTGAAACTCACACTTGTAATATTTCTAAAACATCCGGCATAGGAAGAGTATTGCAGAAATTAAACTTATTGTTTGGAATAAGTGTATAATGGCACACAAAAAGTCGCTCGAGGCTCTTGACCGATCATCGCAAGATTTGCGAAAAACATCAGACCATTTGCAAACTCATAATATTGCTTGCAAGAGATTTCAGGCAAGTATTACCTGTAATTTTACCTGTAATTTTTCAGTCGGCAACACGGACGAAATTAATGCTTGTCTGAAATACCCTACTTTGTGGCGACACTTAAAGACGTTAAAATTAACTACAAATATACGTTTCCAGCTGCAAGACGGTCAATCAGCTGAAATATTCTCGCATCAATTACTGGAAATTGGGAAAGGAAAGATGCCGGTTGATCGACCTCAGGACGAATTTTATTGTCTTCTCACATGGACAGTTATAAGTTGCGTGTTCCAGAGTAGGCAAACCAGACAATCTCTATATTTTCACAGACAATGGAGCAACAAAAAATATTGTGTACCTACAAGTATTGTGAAATTAAACAAATTAGTTGTGGGCGAAAACTGAAAGATGTCAAACAGCGCCACGACTGTAAACAAAATGTATTAAAGATCAAGTGGTGCGACATAGTTTCAAAGAGACGATAAACATATTTGCCGCCAAAACGCTCCAATTCACAGATAAACGACAAGGATCGACTCAGTAACAGCAACTGTTCGGAGTTTCAGAGGTTCCAGTTCGACAGTTCAAAGCGGCACAATAGTAACAAGAATCCGACAATTCAATTGAGCAGTATTCTCCTCTACCAGCGACAAAGAAAAGAATAACTCAGTGATCAATTTACTTGGATATTCTCTGATAATTGTTTGTTACGAATAATCACTCTTCATCAATCATAAAACCTTTCTCAACCAGATTCATCTCTGTTGCACAAGACACAAAAAACCTTCTCATACTTATTGCTCAGTAGAAACAAAAAAAGAAAAGAGAACGCTTTCTCTTCTCTTTTTTTTTCCACTTAACCAGACTGAGCTACAGTAACGCGTGCATATAAAAAGTATATAAAAATATTTGTGTATTCGAATGCAACGTTGGTAAAAATTTCAAGCAATTGGTAGGAATTTCCCGATTTCTAAGGTTTTGAACTGATATAGGTAAAGCGCATGTTAAAGAACTTTCGGAGATTAAGATTTTTAACAGACGAAAATTTTCGTCAAGCTCCGCGTAGCTGGATACTAGTAATATAATATATATATTTTCTGGATTGTTTTCTATGAATAAATGGGTAAGTGGGTTTCTTGAGAACAGAGCGCATCTTTTAACTTCTATTTATTTCAACTTTTGCCTATCACTGAAGTTTAACGATGTGAGAGAACCAACGTATCTGTTCTATCATTTCTAATATAGCAGTGAGATGGGATTGGTGCATGCAATGATATGTGATGCCATCACTTCCATATATTTCCATTCCAATGAAGAATTTAGTTAAGAAAACAAACTGTAAAACCAAGCAAAATTTGTAGTTATACGATGGCGCAAAAGGAAATTCTATGATATAACTGTGTAAGTTTTTTATCATTAATTTTCAGAAGAACTTTTTTACTTTCGTGTCGTACTGCTAGCGAATCTTTATGAAACAGTAAAATTTACCGATTCCCAATGAATTTAAAGGAGAATTGACCGGACAGAAACAAGTGACTATCCTTTGTCTGAATTCAGCATTTGATGTATAAAATTTTCTGCACACTGCATTGATACATCAGTTGTATAAATAATGTTACGCTAATCACCTTAACACTCTAAAATTTTTTTGAAATTTCAATCTTTTCAATCTTTTAGAACTAATTTAGAAATTAAAACATCAATAATTGCCAGAGAACAATAAAGCAATGAAATAATATGCAACAGATAATGCTGACTGATCTACTTTTAATTAGAAAAAAGTACTTTTCTTTTCAGAGAAACTTTAGTTTAGTGACATACTACTAAACAACATATGTATTTAGCTTAATTTACGATAACTGGACTTTCTACGATATTCAGAATCTTTTTGTAATATTCACCATCCTGTATTAAATCGGTTTAAATTCCACCAGATGAGGTGGGCAGTTTGTTCCTCTCAATCGCTGCAACAAATCAGTTGAATGAAATTGTTTCACAATACTTATTCCAAGCTATACCAAAGGCTTTATGATTTTTGATTTGCGATTCATATTGCTGAAAAGATGACATGAATGGTATGTACAAGTGTTTTATATTTGACTGGGTTCAAGTAAGTTCGCAGTGTAAGAGCAGAGAAAATTTTACTGAATTCCATTCGGACAAATTGTCTTTGTATAGCGCCCATAACAACTATTTGAGAACGATGGACAGTGACAGTGAAGATGCGGATTCAACGAACATGATTGCAGAACAAATGAAAAAGTTTTTAAGCCTGGAGTAAGAACTTTATCACTGGTCTCCAACATATCTAACTTGCTTTTAGTTGACATTAAAGGGATGGGGAAGGAGAATGAAGTTGAAGTTGTTGCCGTGGGAGAAGCTGTTAATATGGGAAAAATAGTCTCCGTAGGAAAAGCTTTATTCAAATAATTTGAAGTTTTTGTCTCAAATCTGCAAATCAATTATTGCCCTATCGATAAGCTTATCAAAAATTTATAATCTAACAAGTTTTACTAGCCATATGTTTTTGTTCGAATAATTTGAAATTCATCACTGTTTGAAAATCGGTTTATTCTTCATCAATGTTTAGATTAAACTTACTTTCTTAGCCAAATAGGGACTTAATTTCTCATGATAAAACTAAATAAAAATAAAATAAATATAAATACAAAAGAACATGAATCTTGCAATAATTGATGAAATTTCAATTGAGATTGCAGAAAATAGTTGAAAGCGCATAAAGCTTCGACTTCCCAAACAATTATTCCCTTATTACGGGCATTCTGAATATTTATATACAATTGTTGTTCATATTTTCGAAAAGTTTTGCATATTTATTTTAATAAAGTTGTTTATCTGATTAAATTTGTTGTTGTCTCGAAAATTAGTCACTTATCAAAATGCATCACTTTGCCATTCCAGGAACAATATATTACCGAAGATATTTAATAGTGAGAAGCAAATTTCATCGACTGATGCATTTGTTATTTAAATTTTGGAGTTTTTGCTTAAAAATTGGTAACTTGGAGAAAATTCAGTTAAAATTTCAGAAATGAAATATGATAAAAATTGCGACGAAATATTGGACTTTTGCTTGCTACAGGAAAGAGAATTATTTAAGCATTACGCAGTTGTGGTTTAATAAATATGGCATTCGCATTTTTTTTTTTTAAATAAATATTATTATGCTACAAATATTCCCTAAAACCGGAATCATATTCATTAAATTCCACTGTTTCAATTATTTGTTATTATAAAAGATAAGGCAGTTGCAATGAGTCAATAAGTTCCGTTGAATAGTTAATTATAATGTAGGATAATTCATTTCCAGCATTTTGCAGAACTGGCAAAATAATCCCGCCATTTCTATAAAGGCTTTTGGACGCATTTTTTAAACAAATTTCATCAAGATGGTATCCCCCGTTGTCTGTTACTTTTATTTCAAATAGAAGTGGAAAAACATATCGTTTAGAAGAAGAAATTCTTTGTTTTAAAAAACTTTTTCCTTATCTGAAGATCGAATTCTTCACTAAACGTACTTAAGAATTTCAGTTTTGTGAATCGTAACGAATCATTCTGTTCGAATTTTCTGATAATTTAGGAATTAGAAATAAATTTATAATTTGAAGCGAAAATTTGATAATTTAATCTTATTTCAGCAACCCTCTATTTTACGAAACTGCATTGGTCGCCATATAATACTTTTCTGTTTGGCAGCGAAAAATTATTAAATAAAATCGCTGCGCTGAAATGTTCTGACTCATGGTTAAGTTTCAAGAAGCTCACTTAGAAATAAGTTGGAAGCTAGTGGACAGAGATTCAAAAATTTCAAATGGAATTTTAGCATAGAATTCTTATTTTGAATGATTAACAAGTGAGATGAAATCAATATTAATCGGATAAATTAGTTCCAATTATGTAATTTCAGGTGAACGCTTTGGAGTAAATCTTTCCAGTACCTTGTTTCGGTTGTCATTTGTAATTAATCACGTATATCAATGACTGAGTTGATCGTCTCTTGTATTCAATTTGAGTAAACTGTAATCCGTTGTGGTCGGTTAAGTTTACTATCAAAATCGACCGATGTTGAATTTTAATATATTTTGAAACAAAGATTGGAAGTCATTTCTTTTAAAATCTTGCATTTATAATTTAAATTGCAATTTCCTCATTTAAACTTCATAAAATCATCATCATCATCGAGCGGGATAAGTTCTATGTCTCTAATATGCTAGGATAAGGAAGTAAACGAGATAATAGATAACAGCAAAAGATAACATAATTAGATTATTTTTTGGTTTTTTTTTTTTTTGATTATTATTTCCTCATTATGCTCCAAAAAACTGGTGCAAAGCTTTATCGAATGTTAATGGGCACAGTGGTTATTGTCACATTTATCTTTAATTAATAATCAAAATTTTCAGAGATCTACTCAATACCGTCCATCATTGAAAACTGAAAAAGTGAGTATATTAAAACTTTATTAGAAGTTAATCGGTTAAAATAGCATTTGAAATATTGTGTTGGATAGCGAAATTTTGAATTCCACTAGAAATTTTACAACTAAAGCTTTCTATCGGACTAGAATAAGATAAAAGGATGAAATCTCCATGACCTTATGAGATAACCATGAATTTCAAGATAAAACAAAGTGGACCACTGTGAGATTGATCACCATTGCTAGCGATGATAAAATTACTCAAGAAAAAGCTGAAAATCGAACATTTAGAAAGCTCAATTTATCACGGAAAATCTGGGAAGTATGCCGATTTGCTTTGCTGCCAAATCGGATATTCGAAAAAATTTGTACATCAAAATGGTTTCTTGCCTTTGAGAGAAAATTAGATGGAAGAACAATTGAGAGAAGCAAGTGCATTTTTGATTACATTAATATACACTGCTGGATGTTTCGTCGGAATCTCAGATATGAATTTAATCAGTTCGAGTATTGTACAACACTGTTTATCCTGATGACCAAAAACTTCACCAAATATTTGTTGCAAAAATATTGTAGGGAAAAGAATATTTTTGGATGGATAACACTGTGTTAAAATTTTCTGATTCTGAAATGAATCAACTGTTATCGTAGACACAAAAAATGAAGAAACGTTGAAAAGAAAATTTTTGAACTGGAAAGTTTGTTGTGTTTATTTGCTCCCAATGATCCTTTATTCGCTTTAGTTCAATTTAATTTCTGCACAAAAATCATTAATATTGTGAAGTTATTTTCATAATATATTTAATTTTCAAACATCTTTTTTGAACTGACTTCATATGCTACTGAGACTTTCCGAAACATGATACTTTTTGAAAGTCTGTTAACTTCCTAAAATTATCTTTTTTTTTACAGAAAGAATTGAACTTCCTCAATAGTCATCAGGTAATAGGCTTCCATTTTACGATGATCAATGGTACCGAGCTAAAAAATAGTAAAGAGATATTCTGGTAAGATATCTGAAGTGTTCAACGAGACATTGATATTAATTCCTGTGCAGACAGATAAATTGAGGAAATACATCAACAAGATGGAAATTCTACCGACAACGCTTTGTCTTCGATCCAAGAGTATATAATTGGTACTATATGTTTTAGTAATATGATATTTAATAATAATAATAGTAAGAGTATAATGCATCACATATTTGCTATACCAAACGAATTTGAATTTCCTACTCATTCCCGAGAGCTGATATCAAGATGGAAGAAAAAAAAGCTGCAAAAAAAAAGGGTATTAATCTGCTGTAGTAAAGCGAAAGTTTGCATAGCAAAAGAAACATCACAATTTAAATTTATAAACTTTTTTTTTAAATTCATAAAATTTCAAAGAAAGTGTGAGATCGATTTGCATGAGATGAAACTGATAACAAGGCAAATTTCAAATTTAATTATATATCCAAATGTTCTACGGATAAGATTTGAAATATGTGGAAACCACATAATCACCGGTTGACTTACATGTCAATTTTCTAGAATTTTCCGTTCATATCATTTGTTCTTGAAACAAGTAAATGACAGTAATTCACAAACACAAAATAAAGACCAGTTGATTTTAAAGAAAAATATAGAAGAGATTAAAGAGCTACTTAAAGAGATGCAAAACGAATTACAAACACGAGCAGTAGAAAAAAGACCAAATCTTACTATTGAAGAGTTAGTTACATCTCTTTTAAAACCCCAGTTACCAAAATGGCTAAATAAATATATACACTAGTGAAAGAAATAAAAGAAAGAGCTAAAAGGTATAATCAATAATAAGTGATTTTTACAGGTGCCAACAATGAAAACTAGAGTGAAAAAAAAAGCCCGAAAGCTGAAAATTATCTTGAACCAGATAGTTGCACCGTCATTTAAATGAATGTACAGAAAATTAGTAAGGATGGCTACAGATCGTGCTCGGCATACAAGTTGATAGAGATATAAAATAAATTTAAATTACTCCAAAAAGGACAAAAAGTCATTGATCTTTGTGCTTTTCCTAATGGGTGGTCACAATTTGCATATCAGAAAGGAGCTAATGTAGTTGCAATTGACATAAAGCCAAGAAACTTGTTAATGGAGTAGAACATATGCAGTGTGATATTATGAAATTTTAAAGGAAAAATTAAAATCATGATTCTATGCAAAGTAGCGCTGAACCTTGCAAAGCATTTCCTAAGTTATGGTATGAGTTTGTAGTAAAAATCTTTCAAGGAGGATAAGGATTTTTGTAATGATTAAAAAAAAAGGTGTTCAAAACAGCAAAACACTTCAAATCAAGATCACGTAGATCTGAATCTACAGAAATCTATTTAGTAAGTTTAGACTTTACTAGCAGTCAGATTTTCTGTAAAGTAATGGCATGCTTTCTAGTCCTGCTCTACAGCGAAATTTCAATCCCATATGGGTAGCTATAGCGCTATTAATCAACAGAATGGCAAAAATTAAAACAGTATTAAATAATATATGAGCATTCAAAGATGAATTTCAAAACTGAATCAGCAATTTAAAGTATACAAAAGTGGCATTATGATTGGCAAAACAAGACTTTGTAATATTCTTAATGCTAAGTTATTGCATTTCCAGCAGCTGAAATATTAGTTATCGTCAACATACTGAGTAACAAAGACAAGCTAGTTGTTATTGAGTATTTAATATCATTATCCAGAACTACAAAATTAAATATGGAGGAAATCACTGAAGTTGGTAACTCGAACATTATCTAGTCAGTAAAAACTTTATAAGCAATTATAAATTTAGAGGAAAGTAGCTGTGTAAAGATTTGCTCTAAAATGGGTAATTTTTATAAACTGATGAATGCATTTTGATAAATGACTAATTTCCGAGATAACAATTGAATTAATCAAATTAATAACCTTACAAAATACAATATCCAAAGATTTTTCGAAAATATGAACAAGAATTGATGCAAATACAATAATGTGAGTAGAACTCTTACAATAGCAATCTGAAAAATGGGTTATCTTTTCTCAAGCACTAAGATTATTGGGATCTAAAAATATGGTCTCATATAGTTAAAGATAATTGTTTAACGTCCATTTCATAAATTTTTAATTATTTGGCATTTCGAAAAAAAAAAATCCAAATTTAACAATTCTATTTTTGAATAATTGATAGAACTATTTAAACATCTTTACAACATAAATCGTGTCGACAAGCAAAACAAGGGGCAATCTGTTTCGAATAACTGCTAAGACTTCTATTAACAACTAAGAGAAGATTCATTACAATGTTGGGGACAAAAGAGTAATCTTTTTTAATTAAAACTGAGTCATCGACACTTATTTGTTGCATACTATTTCAGTGTTTTATCATTCGCTTTCATTATTAATGTTTTATCAATTGATTTAAAAAATCGAAATTCCGATAAAGTTTCGAAGTATGTAAGGAAATTAGGTGACATCATTTATATAAATCGTGTAACGTGCAAAAATTTCCAACCATTTAATATTGATTCAGGCAAAGATAATCAATTATTTTTCTCCCGTCAATTCTTCCTTAATTCATTGAGATGGAATAGATTCTGTTGCTCGAAAGAGATTCTCTGACAGTTTGGCACGAAAATAAAGCCCATCTGAAAACTGAAGGTAAAAGGTGACAGTTATGACAGTTCCATAGAATTTCATAGAGTTCATTATGACAGTTTCATAGAATTTCTTTTTTATGCCGTCGTATACCTGCAAATTTTGGTTTTTGTTTTTTTTATTAAATTCTTCGTTGGATTGCAAATATATGGGAGTGATGGTATCACACATCTCCGCAGCAATCTTTTCCTATTGCTGTATCGGAGATGATAAATAGAATCAATATTTTATTTCAAGATCATCAAGCTTGTCATAAATAGATTTATCAAACGATTGTAAAAAATATCGAAAATTATTTTTTTGGAATTCTTTTCTCATGACATAAATAATTTGATTCTGTCCTTAGATAAAACTTTGAAATAAACGCAAGAAAATAATTTTCGATATTTTTTCGACTTAAATTTATAAAATTACAAATAATGATGCTATGAAAGCATGAATAGTTGAAACAGAAATTAAGAATCACACGAAGACTGAGATTAAGTTTCCATATTCAATGAAAAAATGCTTATTCATCTAAGAAAATGAAATGCATGATTAAAGCTTTTATATTGCCGTTCTTCTTTACAAAGTTTCATAAAGTGCCGCCTAACTTCTAAGAATATTGTAATTGCTTCAAATGAGAGGAAATTTCGAAACGAATCATCTTCAGTTTTGCGTTCTAGGTATTTTTTTTTTAATTTTTCGCGAGTGTAAATATTTTTTTACAAAAGTAATCAATCTTTAAAAAAAAAAACTTTTTTTTCTTTTGGATATTTGCTTAAATACTGTAATTCAACGATCGATTATTTAACAGAATCAATTTAAAATCATCTCAGTCTATCCTAATCTGGTTTGAGAGCAATCGAATAATGCAGGGAATCATTGATCATGTATTTTCAATGTTAAATCAAACCAAAAATATTTCCCGAAAATATAAAGAAAAAGCAAAATTTACCGCTCATAGCTGAATGCACTTTTCGAGGTGAAAAAAAAAAAAACGAATAAGTTCCAAATTGTTTTTCTTTCATAACTTGTTGAAATATTAGGATTACTTTGCCAGACGAATGAAATTTCATAATTACTAATTTTCAAAAGTTTTCGATATCACACATTACACTGTAGTTTTTATCGCGGTGTCAAAAAAAAAAAAAATGCAGTCAAGAGACCTTTACCAACTCCTCCTCTTCTGCGGCATTTTAACAATCACGACCCTCTCTCGGTTGGTTAATATTTGACCTATTCGATATTTTCCACAATCAAGTCAGAAACGTTAGTTTGTTATTTCTGATTTTTGTTTGAAAATTGGTCTAATAATCTCTTTCACACATCACCAGTCGAATCTTTAAGCAATCCAATATGTTCAAATGTTTATGCTCATTAAAATGGTAAGAACTGCTGCATAAATATATCAATCTCTGTTCCCAACCCGTCCCCGGCAAATATTTACAATAATTTGTTAGTTGTCCGCGCATTATATGTTATCCATTGTGCAGTTGAGTCATTGAAATTTTAACGTAAATTTTGTTTAAACTCTCTGCATTATTGTCTACCGTAGTAAACAGCAATTAATTTATAACAGATTTAAGCCGAAATTTGTTGTGAGGGCGCGAAATTTATATTTCGACAAAAAGCTTCCACAGAGATAGTTGAGTGGATGTGAGATGCTTCGCCAACTCTTTTACAAAACAATAATGACACTCATAAATCACTGGCAAGGAAGAAAACGCTAAATGATGATCGTCGGATTAGAAACGTTACAGCATTTCACAAACTTTTGTTGGAAAATAATACTGCATCGCCATTTTTCGTTTTCACTCAATTTCTCTAAAAAAATTTTTTCGGAAGTAACAATACTAATTTAACTTCAAGAAGACTCCGGAAAGTTTAGATGAAAATTCAACCACTTTTGTTCAGCCATTCCAAACATGATATCTGAATCAGCACAGCATTTATGACAACTTTTCTTTTGTAAATGATAGTAACATAATTACATAAAATTCTATTTGATGCACTGATTTTATCAATTAACCACGGCCTACATATTCTTTTAATTCATCTAATTCTCCTTTCTTCTTTTTCGAAATGAGTAGAATTATATCTCTTATTCATGTCTATAGGGAAATTAATTTTTACATTGCTGACTTTTCATTTTGCAATGATCAAAATTCAAACACTAGAAATACTAATTTTCCTCTCAGATTCAGAATAGATCATTCCTCAGCCGAGCAGCAACACTTGATGCCATTAATCTAAATAGAGCCAACTGACTGCTTTGTTATCAGTGATTATGGCTTATACCGACGACAAGTGATGTATGGAAAATCCGCCATATGTTGAAATGATCCAGCAGGCATCAGATCACTCTGTTGAAATTGCAAAAGACACACTGCTTTTTTCACCGAAATCTACTAACTGTCAATGTGTTCACAAAAATGAAATTTGAAAAAAAAAAGAAAAAAACAAAGAATAAAGGTATTATAGAAACATATACGATGAAAAAAGGAACATAATTAAAAACAAAGAATAATAGCGATAAAAAAAGAAAAGTATTAAGGAACAAAAAGGTGAGGAGAAAAGAACTAGTGGAAAATACAATGATAAAGAAATAGAAACTTTGAACATATATTGTATGCGTCACAACGAACAACAAAGTACATTACAGAGGGTTCTGCACAGTATAAAAGATGAAATTTCTATTAATATGTAAGGTAAAATACAGTGTCTTTCCACCTTGTACACTTGTTTCTGTACTGCACAGTACACTGCTGTACACAAACACGCACACATTCCTATAAATACACAATACACATAACTCATACTTATCATCAAAAGGGTAATGAAATTCAAGAAAAGCATGGTGTATTGAATAATCGTACGCACTGAATATATTGTAGAAGTGGTTTTGCAGAAACATAGTAAACTGAAACTGTCTAACAGCAATTTTGAATTCAAATTTGATTCTTTAGTAAAATGGACCTAAAATTATTTGTTTCATATAAAGACGAACATCATTTCAATTAAGAGTCATAAGAAAAAAGAACAATAAATATATTCTTCATAATAGAATGAATTCCAAAATGTTCAACAAAATTTAATTAAATTTCTATGCCCAATTATTAATGAAGTTTTAGCTCGAATTAATGAAAACCAACCCTCACGAGATAAGAATAATATTTCAAGGATTGTTTTTAACAAATGAAAACAGCAACGGGTGAGTTTTCCTGATAAGTATAAAACCAAAAATTCTAGATCCGAAAGGAAGCAGCATTATGATAGCTCCCTGAATAGACCTTTTAAATGACTGGTTTTTTTTTTTTTTTTTTTCTAAACATACAAAATGGAAAAAGAACAGAGGGAAAAGTTATTTTTCCGAAATGAATTATATAGTTTCGTGGAACGAGGTAGTAGTGACAGCAGCAGTAGCAGTGAAAGTTATCAGAAGTAATAGCTGTGATAAAAGTATTAGAAGAAAAAATTCCGGACCAAAAAAAACCCTTTAAAAATTATATAGGCAATCATAAAATTATTCATACCCACCGTGAAGAATATGCTTATATAAGACAATTTTTTTTCCAGAATTCCGATTAAAGAGTATATGAAAACAGATCCCTGCAATAATGATTCGAACAAAACTAAACTGCAATATAAGAGTTATCGTTTAAATACTAAACAGTAAATGGTGAAGGATGAAACTATAGAAAAAGAAAATTCGACGAATTTTTTGATGATTTTCCAGAAATGATCCGGCTTAATGATCGATAAAAAAAATAAGAGCATAAAATTTCTGTAAGCAATGCTAGCAGTACATCAATATCGTTCAAAAAAAAAAAAATGTAGCTACGTTTAGCTAACTTTCTTTCATCAATATCACTTAACGATATACCCAATCTACACTAAATTTTAAATCTATCCACTAAAATTTACAAAATAAATTTTCAAGCAACAAATATATCTCAGAGTGGTAATGAGAATAAATCAATCGTAATTATGATTTAATAATCATGAAAATGGGGGATTTTCGAAAACTTTCTGGAGACAAGAATTTTATAGTATTTGTAAATTTCGATTTGCAGAGTTCTCGAGGACGGCTTTTTGAAATGATAATTAAAATGCTTTTCTAATTACTACTTCACTGAATGATCGGAAAGACGTGAATTTCGTGAGTTCTTAATCAACTTCTTAAATTATCATACACCATCTTCAAAATAAGTCTAAAAAATCTTCTGAAGACCGAAATTTTTGCAATTAATTTTGATAAATGTCAAAAAAAAAAAAATTGTCAGAATTGTTTTCTTTCAGTTGATACCACTGCGGCAGCACTATGTTTTTGTTCCCATCGTTGATGCAAGCTTCATGCCCATGATTTAAAGCTTTCGGAGTAGCAAAAGCAACAGATAAAACATTTTTTGTAGCAGATTTGACTTAACTTCAATAATTCCACTTTTCTGGGTAACAACCCGACCATCGCTAAAAGGTGTTAAAAGAAAAATTTTGGAGTGCATTGAAATTTACACCGCAAAGTATCGAAATGCAAAATGAGGCATGTTAACATTTCGTCCATCAGTAGTATGAATTAAGCTAACAGCTTGAAGCAACAGCAGTAACAAAAAGGCTAGTCAATGATGAATGTAGATAATAATTCGAATTCATTTTATCTAATTCTCGAAATTTGATAAAAATGATAAAAACTGGCCTAGCATGTTAAGTACTGCTTTAGTTAAAAATTTGAATAAATGTAAAGGAATGTCTATTTGCATAAAAACTTAAAAATTCCATAATTAGGGTAAAAACTTTTCAAAAATTGAAAACCTCTTTGCCTCTATTCCAATTTATGAATTTTCATTTCTTTCTGAATATATAAATAAAAGGTTATAGAAAGATAACAAGAGTTTAGCTGAACCCAAATTCTGATTCAATAAAGCGAAAGAAAGAAACGTAGCATTAAATACATTTCAATTTCCATGTGACTTTAGCATATTAATGTTATGAAATCAGTTAAATTGAGTTAAATTATATTAACTGAATTTAAATAAGTGGGTAATAAAGTAAAAGAAGCGAGCTCTGTACAATAATAAATGGCATTGATATGATATTCTCAGTACTGGAAAAGATGAAAGTATGAATAGCATTAATCAGTAATAACAGTAGTAGTGAATACATACAAGAAATTACAGAATTTAGGAAGCATAAAACCAGAAAAGTATTATGCAAAAAATTTCCAAATTTAAGGTTATTGATGTTTCAAGTGGATTTCTCTTGTTCATATGATATAATTTAGCATTTCCTTGGAAAATGTCCATGAATTTATTAAGATTCGACCAATAATGATAGCTTCAAATAGACAAATTTCTGCGCAATTTCCCTTAAAAAACAGCTATAAAAGACGAAGAAATCACATAGATGCTGAAAATATTTGATGTTGACTGAAATGAATATCACATCACATAATGCCTGTTATTAGGAACCTAACAAAAAGCATATTTTTTAAATGAAAAAAAGAGTTTAATGGAAGATTCGAGATAAAATATAGAGCAAAGAGGCAAGAGAATGGTTTAATGAGAGCCAGCATGACAAAAAAAATTCCATGCAAAGAAATTAATTAAGAAGAAATGTATCTGAAGATGGATGAAAATAATTTGAAAATTAAAAATTACATATATGAATAAAGAATCGCTCATATTTTTAATTGATATCCGAGATAAATCGCTTTTAGTATTTAATCCTATCTTTTCCAGAGAAATTTAAAAATTTAAAATGAAACAAACAGTCAAGAAAATAAAAATTTAAGGAAACAGCAAAACTTGCTGCTTATTGTCTGAAGTGAAAAAAGAAAAAAAAAATGAAAAATCCAAAAGATGCTGCAGAAAAGAAGAATGCAATATAAGAAAAAAAAAATTTTTTTTTAAAAATCAAAAATTGGTACTTTGCGCAGCACAGAAAAAAGATGAATAACCAAACGAAATGACGGTTTCAGAATAATTTTAATTATAATAGTATAAAGTATTTATATTATGATTTAAAAAAGGGAGCGATAATTTCAGCAAAATCTTTAATAGTTCGGAATTTTCAAACAAAGAAATTTTCCAAATATTAATCCTTTTTTAAAAAAACAGAGACTCATACAATGTGAGGAGATCACGACGCGAAAACAAAATAATAGCTAAATTTAACATATTTTGATGTTCGCAACTTCAAGCTGACGAAGCTATGCTTAACATATAACGGTAACATAACAGTATATAATTAAAATCTCAACAGTGAGACGGAACTGCTAATTAAAACAAACGGCTAAAAAGGAATGCTACGAAATGGATTCGAAATGTGAACATCGAAATATGCCATAGTTGTAGTTAATGGTGCACCAATAATGTCATTCACTATGGTGCTAGTACCAGTTTATGCTTCATTCCCACTTCTTTTACTCAATTCCATTCCTTCCTAGTTATTTCAGGTGAAAAATACAAAGAATCCAAACCATTATTCAGATTAGCTTCTTCACAAAGCGGAAAGGTCAAACATGAGCTGGTACCTTGAGCAAATCGACTTCGTGATATCCTATCCAAATACAGAATACACATTGTTTAGAGAACACTGTCCAGCCACCATGCAGATTGTTTTTAAGTTCGCATTATCATAGATAATTTCAATCGAAGGGAACAAAGAAGGAAATTTGGAGAAGCATATGAAATCAAAACGAAATAACGAATCACTATTCTATTGATTACAAGCATGGTTGAGAGGGAGAGGGAAAGTGAGTGATGATGATGATGATGATACTGCCATAAAAACAAAAAAACGAGCTTTCAAATTCCCAAAGAGCATATGATCTACGGCGGGCCGCGTACCCGTCATTTAGAGCTACTTTTCTAACCCGGCCAGATAAAGCTTATCTTTTATCTGGTAGATGAAGAAGGCCCAGAATCAAGTCAAAGCATCGTGATTCTACGGGAAAATGATCCTGACATAGATTATAAATTAAATTGATTATATAATGGCAAAAACTTGTTACAGATATCAAATTAAATTGCAATGCTCATATTTACCGTATTAAAGATCTGGAAGGGAATATCCTAAAAACTTGTTGTCTGACGAGAAATAAAAAGTGCTATCCATGAAAAGTAGAACTTCAAAAAACAAACTGTTAATAACAATAAAAAGTATTCAACGTTACAAAACATTCAGTAAATGAATGAATGGATATAAGAAAAAAAAATAATAATTAGGAAAAATAATAACAAAAACATTTCCATCATATAATAATTGCTTATGCATGTCTACAGAGAGGCTTTTATCGATGTATCTGTGTTTTTAGATTTTCCGAAACTTTAACTGGAAAACCGAAAATAAGTGATGAAAAAAACTGAACAAACAAATAAACAAATAAACAATTTTTTTTTTCAGTTTTCAATAACAATATTGGAGACAGAAGAGAGAGAGAGAGGAGAACGAGGAGAGAATGTTGTTTGTCTGGTTCACCTGAGCCTGAAGTCATAATGTTTTTGCCACTAGTCACTGGTCACCATTATTATTATTACTACCACCACCACTACCACAGCCACCCGTTTGTGTACTGTCATAATCGACGGGTCGGAATGTGCAATCAGTTTGCTGGCAGCGCATCTGTTGGTGCTGCGGACAGCGACGTCCGCCTGAGGTAGAAGTTGTTAGCGCCCAGTCCTGCTGCAAATTATCAATAATTAATCTTTCTGAAGTAATTAACGATAATAAAAAAAATAAAAATAAGAAAAAAAAACGATTATTATAAAAATATCAAAATTCTGAACGTACTGATACAATGTTCCGAAGTATACGATATGGAAACATGCCGATAACACCTAGACTCGATCAATTAAGTCTAATGGATATATCACTTGGGAAAAAAAATGGAAATGTAATATATATATAAGGTATCAAATATCAGAAAATAGGGTATCAGAAAAATGGGAATAGCATAGTAAAGAAATCATGAGAAGTGCCAGATACATCCTAGCCAAGAAAGATTATTTCATTAAGTGCTGATATGTAAGACACCATAATCACAAAAACCATGACTAAATTGATTTAATCTGATCGCCAATAAGACCTAATTATAGAAATTCCACACATATATGAAAAGCTTGAGACTTCGAAACAGATAATTTTAAGGATTTAAAACAATAACAATAATAATAAAGATCGACAAATAAGGCCCTTACTTTTCGTTTCTCGATGTCTTTATCACTATTCCCCATTGCTGAATCGACAAATTCTTGAGATCCAATGCCATAAACATTGCTTACCACCAAGCGCTGCAATAAAATAACAAGATTAAAACGATTATGTGAAGCGACTAAAATAATCAGAATCATTTTCGAAACTTAAATATGCTTATTTTAGAGATTATAGAAAAAAAATGATCAACAAATAAAGAGAATCAAGTATGTAAGGTCAATTCACTTTCCTTTTACCTTTCTTCTATTCCTTCTCTCCTTATTTTATTTATGTAGCTGAACAACAATTTACATTAGCTGTTTACTAATGCTTGTGTTGTCATATTTATATCCACACTGTCATATCTAATCTGCAGTACAAGAATAATTGCCTTGAAATTTACTCTCCGATTCATCTCATTAAATCATATATTAAAAAAATAGACAAAGAATTATTCCAATTCTGGAAGAGAATCAAAGATTACTGGCGTGATTTGCAGTCCAATATACAGTCTCGAAAGAAAGACTTCATTAAGTAACTTGTTATTTATGCTAAGTATTACAACAAAGAATTATTTACTACGAACAGTACCACATAAATTAAGGCTTGACCTAGAAAATTATGCAGGAATACAACTACATTCTATTTTGCAGATTTCCAACTACATTTAAGATTTTGTTTATGAAAATCAAAAAATGAATAATTATAACAGTGGTAAAATTTAACCTAATTTTATTAGTCCCACACTAACTTCGAAATTTGTAACTTTAATTCAATTTTGAATTTATTTTTTCTGATTAATTTAGCATTTTTTATTTTAATTCATTTTTGAGTCTATATATTTTGATGCGAATTGAATACCAACTTCTCTCATTTTTTCGAAATCTAGCGATGGTCTACCGCTGCTAATCATACGGCCACGTTTTAGCGGATGCGTAGGCAATGCATCCAATTCATTGGGGGAATCCGTTTTGTTCGGCTGATGATGATGATAGTTGGCTATTGTGGAAGCTAAAGATGAACGTCGAACACCAGGATTGTGAATAATCACTTTGACCGGTTGTCGACGTGCCGCAACAAGTGTCTCACGCGGAGCATCGCCATTGCCACTACCTGCAGTATCCTCTATATTTCATTTAATAATAAATCAGTAAATACATTTCAGTGCGTCCCGCATTCCAACTTGGATACAGCTTTTCGGTGCTTATAGAAAGTTCTCTAAAACATGCCGCAGATGTAAGAAAAACTACCAGACATTCTGATCATACAGTGAAACGAGAATATTTTCAAACGGAAGAATGTATTTATTCATATACACATAAGCAGTAATCATTCGGACAAAACTTTCCGTCGGCACAATAAGTCACCTATGTTCCTCTGCATAAGTCTCTTTTAATGAAACATACAGTAACGCTATCTCATCGAAAATTGGAACGTATAAAATTAACATATTACAACAAAAATAACAAATGATTCGCTTCCAATGTTATGCGATGGAAAACAATCAGTAACTTACATTTGTTGACAATTTCGGCTTATGAACGACCGCATGATATTCTGTTTAGCAAGTTGAAATTGCCCATTTCATTATGAAATTTTACATCTGTGTATGAGACGATGAACAGTAAACTTACTATTATAACTCCGTAGTCGAGTAGCAATCGGAGAGGAAGGTGACTTTGTTTCACGATCAAAACGAAATTTCGACACTATACTTTCGTATCGACGTTTTTCACCAATTATTCCATGAGTTACTATTGGTTGTTGTGATTGTTGCTGTTGATGATTAGTAAGTACTAAATCGAATGCAGTGTCTTTGTCGACTATCGTTCCAGAATCCTAAATTATTCAAATTTACTTATCTCAAAGTCAAATGTCTTGAATTTTTCTGAAATACAATACTCTCAACAATAATAAAAGAGAGATAAGAACATTGCTCGCCACACACATATTCCGATGTCCTACTTTTGTTTTATGACTCGGACAATGAGTCCCCGTATTCAGTCCAAATAATCGAGACAATTGAATGCAATAGAAACTTCCGCTTTTTGTAATTATTGCATGGATTAAATTTTGTTGGGAAGTTTTTTATGCTCGATTTTGGAACAAATACCTTTAACAATTAACATCTTTTAATTACGATCTAATCATTGCCACAATATAATATTAGTTATTTTCTTCTAAATTAAATGGATCAATCAGTTATGAAAAAGTAAAAAAAAAAAGAAATGAAATTCGGAAATATCTTACAGACTGAAAGGGAAAGAGAAAGAGAGAGCAGTAAATTTTTTATGAAAGACGAAATTTTTATTACCCGACCTAAAGTCATGTCTATTTACGTAAAACCCTTTTTACAGCAGCTAAAAGACATCAATGAAATTTTGAAATTGAAAATTTAGAGGACAAACAATAATTAACGATTATCAGCGAAAAATGAAAGATGTCAATGGCGCCATTTTTATAACTTATTGAAAACAATTAAGGCTAAAAAAAATACTATCGCTACTTACAATAACAGCTATTAATACTATGTTATTTATAAAAAACAAAATGAAGATTACTGGAAATTTTCAAAAACAAAAAAAAAAGAAGAAAAGAATATTGGATTTTGTGACTAAAATATGTTGATGATACTCTTTGAAATTATTGTGATTATTGTGGTATATCTTGCAAGGATGGTTACAGTAACCGATCAAATCGACAAATCAAATCAGAAGTACAAAACTTTAAATTTAAGATATCGTTCATACGTCACTAATGAGATCAACTCTGCAGTTCTGAATCAAAACGCGACATATTTTCTAGCTTAAATAGCGCTAAATTGTATAATTTATAGTAAAAAAAAAAGCGTTATAACTTGGATAATCGAAAAGGATTAACAGTTTAGGGTTTGAATGAGAATAATTTGTGAAATGGTGCGATGGAAGGATAAAACAAATATTGATATGTTTCGCGTTCATGATTGCATTAATTAACTCGTTCCGACTAAATCAAGTATCATGCTTAATGGCTTTTGATAATATTAAAAAAAAAAAAACTTAGAAGTTAGTATGAATAATATGATTAGTGGAAATGGCTCAATCATATTAAAAACTAGACCAAAAAAAAAAAAAATTTGCAGCATTTCCCAGAGGAAATCCAATTTTTCAAATCAGAATTGTCTTTTAAATTTTCGGCGATTTCAAAGCCTTTCTTCCCTTTTTTTTTTAAAATTATTCTTAATCAAATTTCATATTAAGCAGCTGTCTATTCATTACAACGATGGGAGATGGATGACATATTGTATTTAATGCAATTTTGATTGTATTCAATGCAATTTTGAAGCGGATGTTGATTGCAGAATAAATAAGATATATAATTTCTAGATTGGTCTGTCAATTGTCACAAAATGTAACCATCGACTACCCATTATCATCCAAACCACCACCACCACCTGCTGTGCGTAATTTACAAGAACTTTTATAGGCAGCAAAATGAAAAGAGACGGCGATAAGTTTGAAGTCCAAAGAGGAAGACGGCTGATAACATATTATCAATATATATTTTAAAACAATCTAACTCTGATTTTCTCAATGTCATACAATGCATACGGATCATATTGAAACACAAGATTCTCGAAGATAAGCTCTAAGAAAGGAGATGTAAATTGTCAAATTGTCAATAACCCACGTTAGTTTTAAATTCTTAAAAAGTATCACGACTAAGATATAATATTTAAGATGTGATTTTCCGCAAACATCTGAAATCAAAGAAAAGTACAACTAAAAACTCTATAAAAAGACACATGAGCAGATGAATGAGGAAAAAAAAAGTGGTGGAAAGAAATTATATTTATCTCAGAATGATTCTGAGATAAGCAACAATACACTCACTTATTTCACCTCTTTTGAAAAACAAATGAAAAAAAAAAAAGCAAGATAAAGCTAATAAATTCATGTCAAAAGAGCTAACCTGATTTGATTCATTCTGAATGTAACGTCTTCTGGTTACTGGACGGAATGCGCCTGTTTCAGTTTTCCCTGAGTCAGCATTACTACATCCGTTCGTACTTACAATATCTTCATTAATTTTACCCGCATTCATCAAAGACATTGTTGTTGCTGTTGTTGTGATACTGAAAATATCAATTTGAAACTTTCCAAAAAAACTTATGCAAAACTATTCGGTGATTCAACGTAAAGCATGTTTTGGTAAAACCATAATGTCCGTTGTAATTTTAAATTTAAATGTGTTTCCGAAAATTCTAACTTTTAAATTATTGCGCAATGACTATGAAATCTTTTAAATGTAATGGAACATTTCAGCTGCTCAATTTGCTCCAAAATTAATTGAAAAATTGATAGCAACTTCTACCCATTTTTCCTCCGCATTATTTTTGTTTCATTTTCGTGAAAGCCTAGACCCTAACATGAATTTCAATGAACCTTTTCTGAATATATCAAGTAATAAAATTCTATATACTTTATGTTAACTTCTCAAAGATAATACGCACCTTTTTTATCCCCTGTTTTTTTCAGAATTTCCTGAAACTTAAAACTCTGTCAAAAATTAATTTCATTCAAAAATTTCGCCTTCCCAACACAAAATTATATATTTGCACAGGTGTCTCTGAGTGTATATATGGATGTTTGCATAGGTTTTTCTGATCCCGTAGCACTTAATATTTATGTTCATTTTACGAATACTCAATACAACTTTTTTTATAAACTTTAATTGAAGAAAATCGATGAAGTGTCATCGGTTTCATAAAAGAGTATATAAGGCGTATGACACAACACACACACACACACACACACACACACACACACACACACACACACACACACACACACACATCCAAGTAGTACAATATAGAGAGGCGTTGTCAAATTCAGTCCTTATAATTCATAAAAAGTATTTCTTCTTTTTATACTTATTTCTCAACCCTGATTGCTTCCAAAAGCGATTAACTGTCAAGAACTATTCAATCATATCCAAAACTGAAAAGTTTTTACAAATTAAAATTACAATGTACACGGAAAAGGATTATTTTTGGAGAAATTCATAATAGTAAACAAATGATGCGTGGGAAAAATGTTTAGTAATTGATTTGTTTTCCTTATAACTTCGAATTTATTACTATTTCTTTCCCTTAGCTCAAGCAAAGACTATTAATTGTTGTTGGATGATGAAAAAACTTCATAAAATTCATTAAACTGCTCTCCGGCAAATGAAAAATGCACCAAGTTTCCCAAATTACTTCCTTTCTTTTGGAATTATTTTCCCATGTAATTGTACCTTTATTTAATCTATTTCATCAATCTCTATTTTAATAACTGACTCAACTATACAAGTTTTCCATTTCAATCATTAGTAATGCTCTATCCAGGCGTTCCCATCTCTTAGGTAACAGAGTTTCCTAGTAACCTGGAGAATATATGCAGAGCGTAATGCATTAAAATGTGATTTAAAGCTTATATGTTAAGCTACAATCATCAAAATTTTCATAAATTGTTAATAGAATTTGATCCATCTAAATTATTCGCAACAAAGATATTCTAAAATCCATTTTAAGATTTTCAATATTGCATTAATAAAAAAGCATTTTTATTAATTACAAATTGTTATGTTTAGGAATTATCCGGTTATTGAATTTTTAATATAATCTATCCTACTTCGAACTAATGATACAAAAGTTTCTGTTTCATATGAAATAAGATAAATAAATTGAAAGAGATATTTCAGAGTTAAATGAAATATCTCTTTTAGTATAAAGATACATTAGAAAATGGAGTATTAATATCCAAATCTCCTTTTTAAATTTAAATATGAATTATAAATCTAAAAACCCATATCACAGACAACTCGCTCTTGTTTAGGAAGTTAAAAATCTATAAATAGATTTTATCTTTCTATAAATTACTGTGCATAAGATTTGGACTTTTCAATGTCTTCACACCTAGAATTTAAGAACATTCCAGTTAATTGCAAGTAATAATATGAAAATAATCACGATTTTGATGAATGTCCAGACAAAATTTTAAATTCCCGGAAAAAATCTTAAAAAATGTCAAAATAATAATAAACTTACCAATTAGTACCCCTTATAACTTCGTCCAAAATATTATCTTGTGATGCTTCGCTGATTTCACTACTTCTGTCGTGTAACACGATACCGGATTCACAGCCTGTACTGTCCCAGCTGAAGAAAATTTGAAGAATTAAAAATTTCGAAAGTCTCTTTAATATGCAGTGCAAATGAAATATTCTATCGCGCTCAGAAATATTAAAAGTAAAATATAAAGATCAAATAATGAATTCGCTAAAAGCTGGTTTCATGACAGGGATCTAGTCCGATCTAAGTAAATCCATTTCGTGCCTTCCTTCCAGTCTAAAAATCAGTTCTTATTTTTACTGTACCATTTTAAGCCCTCCATGGTTTGCTTACTTCAGTTAAGTTATAACAGAAACTTGAAACTAGGAAGTAATTATCTGTCAATAAATATATAATAATGCCACAAATAGAACTGTGAGATTGAAAAATTAGTTGTTTTTCTGCTCAGTAAATATACGGAACTTTTTTGTTAGTAATAAATGAAATTTTACAAATGAATACGAAGAAGACAACAGCTTTTTGAAATATCATTTAAAATTTAGGATAAAAAGATGAAAATTAGATCGAAACTGAAAATAAGTAAACAAGTAGATCGATTGCAGAACTGCAAAATTAGGAATGTAATAAAAAAGGAGAACGATGCAATTCTCGAATGAAAGATATAGAGAAAAATAAGAATCTATCGTCATCCTAAAAATTCTTCTTAACAATACATGGAAAAGACACTTCACTAACAATAACACCAGCACTCTATTATGATTATTTTCCTCTTGTTATTAGCAAGACAAGATGATCTTCGTTTGTTGTTTAAAAAGAAGTATGAGCATAATTTTTCAAGATCAGAACAAGAGGAGGAGAAATGGACGACTTGAAGTCTAAAAAGTCAAGACAAATCATGCCTAAGCACTTTAAAAAAAAGCAGCATGAGAAGTGAAGGTGGAGAAAATCTGTTCGAAAATTTGCTCTCTTCTTTTATTGCAAAGGGGATTTTATTCCATTTTCAAGATCATCATCAAAGGCTTTGTTAAATCAAAAATACTATGCAAAAAAAAAGTTGAATCAAAAATACCATGCAAATTTTCTGCATAAAACTGAAGATTTTTGAAGACCTTAACTTATAGTTGGATCTAGGAAATATCAGGCGTATAAGACAGTTTAAAAAAAAATTTCCTCATTGAAAAAGACCCACTTCTAAACCCAATGAAACAAAACAACGAAACGCATACTTCAAATCCGTGAAAAAGTGATTTTTTTAGCTTATTTTAAATGGTAAAATACTCATGAGAAACTGGTAAATTGTGAAATATTATAAATGGATTCACAATTTTTTTCTATAGCATGATGGAGAATAATTAAAGATGAAATTATAGTTTTTTGCGAATGATAAACAGGTATTTCATTGGTTCGCTAATTTCCACCAGTTGAGAATAATTATATATGCAGGTAGAATTTAATACTTCAGATAAAAAGGAATTCCGGCATCATTCAGTTCCTTCCTTTTCTTTTCTGACAATTGAAATAGACCAATCAGTAGCAAAAGTGACTTTCGGCTTGCCCAGTAAATCTCTTGACTAATGCGCTGCATTCCATCTCATGATTAGGACAAAAAAAAAAAGCTTTTTGCATAATTTGGAGAATTTTATAGTGGCTACATCTATTAAATAGATGTTTAACAAAGCTCGAATGAATTAAACAAAGAACTTTTCGCTTCATTTCTGTAAACATTGGGCATGTCCGATTCTACTCGAACGAAATAAAAGTAAAGTTGCTATAAATATATCAAATACAGAGGCAAAGACACACATAAATATCGGCTCAGACCGAAAATCCCAAAAGTTATATATATATATATATAAAATCATTCAGATGAAAAATTAATTTATCCATAGAAAGAAGATGCCATTTAACATTATCCGAAGAGATCATCAAGAAAATAAATGAATTTGAGGAACATAAAACTAAGTATAACAAATCAAAATCTAAGTTCTATTTATATGTGAAAACAAAAAAAAAAAAAAAAAAAAAAAAAAATAGATTTGCAGCAAAGATAAAAAACGAAACGACGACGACCAAAGCCAGATCAAATTTCACGGTTTCTTGAACTTAGCTTTCTGACTTCTTGCTATAGATGGACGATGGTGACGACAGTAACTCAGTCATCTATCTATCTATCTAATTATTCATTAACTAGCCCCACACATATCTATCCCAATCGAATCTTAAGCCTATTACTAGTTCTCCCACACATAACTAATCTATTTTTCAAGGAGAAAACCACTCTAATTAGATCTCCGAAGGCTGAAATTCTTAGCAAAGCGATGAGAGAATATTTGCATCACTAAAGGTTTCTGTCTTTCATCTTCTTCTTCATTACTACTTTCTACCCCTTCCTTCCCTAAATTATTAGGAAACAAAGTGAAAAAGACCAAAAAATTGCTTTAAAGAAGGAAAAAAGAAAGAAATAACGAGAAGAGGACTCATTCCCTTCCCTATTTTTATTTTAACTAGAGCTCGGAGCATGAAGCACAGCATACACTGAGAAGAAGGAAGAAGAGTTTTTTCAAAAAATTATTGAAGCGAAAAATTTGTCGTCTCTTTACGAGCACAACACAAATGTCATTCTCTATTCATCTACTATCTCCTTTCGTTAGTTCAGTTAGTTGTATCTGTCAAACAGCACTTCCCTTCTTAATCACATACCGTGGCAATCGAGACAATTGACCAGAAAGACTAACTCAGGTTATTACTATCCAGAATGCAAATATCACAGAAAAACAGCTAAATTCGGCATTTGAAAATTAAATGAACAACTGACAAAATAAACTGAAATGTCTCTCTCATCATTTGCTATAATAATAATTATTCCAATATATAAAAATTTCAATTTGTAAACAGCACTTAGATCGAATTTATTGATAACTGGCATAGATCTAATGATAAACATTGCATATCAAGAAATATGCTTCCAGGATTATTTTTTTTAGAATAGAAGATTGAAAACTTCTAATATATTCGTTACTCCTGAGCTAACTCATTTGTCAGTTACCGAACTGTCAAATAAATTCAGCTATCAACAAAAGTATGAAATTGATTCAATAATTCCGAAGTTATAGTAGATTTGTGTATCAATTCACTATAAACTAGAAGAAACATGTGAATTCACAATTTGTATTCAAAATATCAATTTACTATAAACTGGAAAAATTGGTACTATAAATGTGAGAAGAATACATATTATTCTCACTTCTTCACCATCATCATCATCATCATACGAATGACGAAAATGGACGAATCTGCAGTTGAATCATTAATGCATCATCACTAACATTACCAACCCAACCCAACTCTTTCATCCTTAATTTCCATCCATCCATCCATACATTATCATTATCATCGATCTCCCTGTTTACTTGCATCATTGCCAAGTGTACTACTGGCTTGACTTTATAAACAGACATTCAAACGTATTTTCTTACACTGAAACTAACTACTGCAATTTTCATCATTAATTTTAACTTTCGCTTCCTTCTCAAATGAGGCTCATTGTTCATTCCTATTAAACATATTTATGTTGGCCTCAGATCATCCTGTTAATTCCATTTTTATAATTTATTTCAAAAATGAATAAAGATCATCTAATTTCGACAAAAATTTTCGAAATTCATGAAAAATCATTCTTATTTTCAGAATCAAAGCTCATGTTTGAAATCTCAAAACATTCTTTTCACTTAAACAGATGGTCTCTATTTAAAAAAAGCCTAATTTTTTCATTTTATTTTATTTCATTCGAATGCTTTTTCTGTTTTTTTTTTTTGCATTTTCCATGACCGGAATAGATGAAATTACAGAGGAATGTGATTAATCATAGTCCCTACATATAAAAGAACTCGATGCATCAATAGATTTGGCTAATTATGATCGCACTGCTGAGCTGCTGCTACTGCTAACTGCAAGTTATGCTGTGCTGCTCAGTCATAAGAACGGTTTACATTTTGGACTGAAGGTTAAAGGTTAAAATCTGTGATGAAATACAAAAAACATTTGTATTTCATCACAGATTTTAATGGTGTGACAAACAAGTGCTACCCTCATGGCACTACTTATCATACACAATTTTTTCTTTCTTCTTGCTAAAGAAGGGTAAGAATATAAAAAGCATCAATATGACTAGCGGTTAACAAAGGCAACTAATAACAAAATTAGAGCAAGAATTTCAAAGGGACTGGAATACCGAGCAATACGCGAGTTATTAATTCCTGAAGAATAATTGCATCTACACGAAGTTAAGAGATAGAAAAAACTCTGTAACTGAAAACTTATGTTTCAGCTAAAAAATTTATTCGGTAATACTAATTACACTTGTACTATTCGAAAAAATCAACATGTTAGTTTTTGAAATCTTCTTAATGATGGCATCGATCTCGCTCGATTTCAAATTTATTTATTATGCTAAAAATCTTCCATATTTTGAGCAATATTTATCGATTCCGGAAATGAAAAAAATATATATGTACAATTTTTATTAAAAAAAAAAAAATTATATATAATTTTCATAGTTTTTATATTCAAAAAAGGATTAAAGATTTATCAGATCAGAAGAATGATCATTTTAGGATGCTTTCCGAGAAATTACAATTTCGCCAGCAATAAATGGATTAATAATAGCAACAATTAATTAATTGATAAATAATAATAATGGTGATGGGGAGAGGAAGAAAACTTCATTAACTATTACATAGAGTCTAACTGATGAAATTCACAGATATAGCGCGAGATTTGGCGAGCAATGTTAATAAAACAGATCCTTCTATTTCATTCCATCTTTGTATCTTTTCTTGTCTTTAATTCTCCCGTTGCTATTAATTTAAAAAAAGAGAATATCAGGTCGGTTTAATGCTTATTTTTTATGTTATTTGATCTTTTAGTCGTTTCAAAAGGCTAATCAAAACATCATCAATGGGGACAATGAAAATGACCGTTATCTGTAATGAAATCGTTGTTTCCATTCATATTTGTAATGTATAATGAATGACTATTTAATGTTTGCACCAACACCTCACTGTCGTTTCCAATTTTTTGCCATAGCAGTCAGTTAATGCTTACTGCAAACAAAAATTCGAGCAAACTTGCCATATAATCCGATGAACTTAAAAATGATTTTTTATTGAGCACAGCAAACTTGTGCTGATATTTACTGTGAATGTATTCCTATAGAATTATAGTAATGTATTAATATAATTTTGTAAAACTCCTAAAACCCATATATAGCCATAACACTTCTTCAAAAACTTGAAAGAAAGATTAAAAAGAATAAAATGATAAGCAGTATACTAACATTTTTCTTCTTAATTTCCGGAAGTCTAATTTCCTTTTAAAGTTTCCAAATTTGATCAAAATTCCCTGTCTATATGAGGTTTCTTTTTTAAATCTCTTTGGCACTCATATTTCGTCACTCATCTATTCACCGTGGAACTATGAAAAATGTGACTGCACGCATCCATGTTAAATGTTTTTAAAGCAAGCCAAGAAAAGGATGATGTATAGTGCGATGCAAAATATTTGATCAGTTGATAGTCTCAAATATCATTGCGTTCCTTCCTCTTTCAAATAGTCAAAAAATATGACAGAATGCAGCAATTGGGTGGTATAACATATGTGTACATACACGAATGTTAGGTACCATTATTTGCATTTTTCCCTTTCTGATGATATATTGGAAACACTGTCAACACAACAATATGTCAAACGATCGAATCCAACTATTTCCTACTAAAATGTGATTTTCGAGAGGAAATATCCATCCAAATAATGAATATTTCCAAGCTTGTGTATAAGTTTCATTATATTTATCAGCCTGACAGATCTCAGCAGCAGCCATAACAGCACCCTTAATACTGAAGCATTTGAGATGGGCAACAGGCTATATAGCTGACAATGTGTAAATAAATTAATAACGCATAACCTTCCAATGTTCACTGCCGTTTTGCTATAGCATTCTAACTATAACAGTATTCCTTCATCTATTTCTTTCTTTATCATCCCAAAGCTTTTCTCAATTCTTTTTTTCAATGTTTCTCTTTTCCTCCCATTTCCTCCTTCGATGATTCCTCCCCCTTCTAGCTGCACTCTTTTCATTTTTGAAGGTCAGTATCTTTCGCCTGTCAATAATAAAATATCTTTGTAAATATCTGTTTCAAATCTATTCATAACATAGAAAGGGATAAAATGAGAGGAGAGTATGAAAAATTTGCTTCAATCAGAAACGGCATTTCGCCAAGTTTGAATTTGTATCAGTTCTATGTAAATCTGATATATTACATCACGTATCCTGGACAGCTAGTTGATGAAAAAATCTTTCTGCTTTGTTCGTAGATTTTGTAATATTTACTATTTCATATCATTAGCATTTAAAGAAATGGGACATTATGTGCTACAAACTGATAGGAAGATAAAGATGGTGTGATAAATTATCTCCGAAAGAGTTCAGTGTTCCACTTGAAAATGTAACACAGGAAACGGACGCAGCGGGACAGAAAAGGAAAGTGTGGAGGGTAATTTTTTGAAAAGAAATATGAATTGCTTCTATTCGTCGATATGTAAAATGAAGAACAGCGTGAACCATGTAAGCAGTTGATTCTTTATGAACTTTTTCGTCATGCAATGACATTTGATCTCATGTTTTTAGGATATTATTTACATTACTTGATTACTACTCCTTTCTATTATTTCATTCATCTCTAGCATTACTATCAATGGATGATAGAGACAAAATGTGATAAATTTGAAATTTGTTCACTTCAAACGCTATTTCTATTATTCCTCTTCTCACAAAGAGAGTGTCTATTGTGAGTGGTAAGGAAAATAATCAATCGACTATCTTTTCCCGATTGACTGAAATTACGTACTAATTGTCATCAACAATAACTCAACAACCATCCCTCCACTAACCAAGCATTCATTCACTCACTCATCAAAACGATAATGACAGCCCGATATGAATTGATGAATATTTCAACCAATCAACAATTTCATCCGGTCTGAATTGTGTCATATTGGGGCATTCATTCTACCTTTACCTTTATTTTATTATTTCTCCTTCTACGCTGCTACTTAACTCCAATCCTCTTCCCTCTTCACCTCTTCAGTAACTATTATGAGTCCAGCCATCTTTCTGATCACTGGAAATTTACCATTATTATTATTATTATCACCATTACAACGACTAATATCACTTATTTCATCATTACTATTACTACTCTTATCACTACAACTGATGCTCTCTATCATAACTGCTGCCATACTGCACATATCCTTCTCTCAATTCCCTTTAATGAAACTTAATAATGGACAAAAGTGAGAGAAATGTAAATTGCAAAAAGCTTCTTTCATCAGAAAGCATTGCATAAACTTGGAAATAAAAGTTAAATGAAGATATTGTTTGTTTAATATCGACTAAAATAAATTAAAAAGTTGAAGTTATAAATAACAAATACATCTTCCTTCCATTATACTGATTTCGAATTCATTATGCAAGAGAAAAATAAATCAATTCATTCGAACCTTTTTTTCAAAAAAATTGCTTCGCTACCTGTCCACTTATTCTACCAAGTATGAAAAAAAAAGAGAAAAAAAAACTGTTCCATATGTTCAAAAAAATTATTTGTCACCCCCCATAAAAAATGCTGCATTTATGATCTTAATAGATCAAGCCATAATTACAACTAATTATGAAGAGACTAAATTCTGCAAGATATAGAGAATCAGCAAAGCACTACGTTTACTTTCTACAGGAATGCAGTTGAATATATGAGACGATATAATTATCAATTATCTGAACATAAACTTCGAACAACAACATGCATAATATATGGCCTATTAAATTTTTTAATAGCAACTTTCTCATTACATATGGAAGAAATTTCTGCTAAAAATTTAACAGATAGGCAAATCCGCTTGTTTATTTAGACATAATGGAAAATGTTATTTTAGCTGTTTATGAATATATTGGAGATTGTTTCATACATGAAGATTTCTTCGAAGAAATCAAATATACTAATCGTGGACTTGAAAAGATAGTAATTCTCATCCTCTTGTTTCATCTCTCCTCGCTAGAAAATTTGAAATATATAGGTTTCGAATTTTCTAGATAGGAACGATGAAAGTACACTATACTCAGTTTGTTTTTATGTATATAATAAAATACATATATTTTTTTTTTAAATTTATTCCTCCACTTATCCTTCCCTCTTCTTTTTTTCTATTTCCCTTGAATTTTTTCTCTATCTCGCGAAATATTTGATGCAAAAGAATTCTTGACGTTTCAAATCTTAAAAACTATCAAAAAATCTAAATAAATGAAAAACTAGTAGCGAATATTTTTAATCAAAAACGGGAAATTTAAAATAATCTTAGTATTTTCTTCAATAAATCTAAGAAACTATTTCAGAAATTATCATCAACAAAGGAGACATTATGAAGTTTGAAGGAAAGGAATGAATGTTGAAGATCAGTATCTAAACCGGCTTTTACCAACTTTCTAAAATTTAAATGATAGATAATGTACTTTAAGGGATTTATTTGCTATCTTTTTAAAGAACCGAAATCAAACAAACAAACCTATCTGTTTCAAGTTCGCTAGCTAGAGGCGGTGAACTGGTCAGATTTGGTGGACTGCTTCCCATTATATCTCTTGAAGGCGCTCTGTATAAATCTGCAAAATTTTTTCAATAAAACAATGTAAAAAAGAAAAAAAAAAAAAGAAAAAGAAAAAAAAACATGGAGCAAGAAGGAGAGCAAAATGCTGCTAAGCAATAGTTAAGCAAATTTAAAAGATGGCTATCGGATGAAGAAGATGAACATGATTCTCTAAACCTCATGCCCTCAGTAACGGCAAAAATACTACGATTAAAATTCCAGACAGATGTTGCTATAAATAAGAGCAGGAATATGTTAATTTTTGGGAAACCACTAGAACAAAGCATAATCCATGAAAGATTTCAAACGCTTTAATTCCTTTTTAACTCCAACATTTCCATTACACACACACACACACACACACACACAGATATTTATACGCCAAATAATCATTCATTAGGGATTGCCAAGTTTGCATGATAGAAAGAGGAGAATAAATTTACACAATCTGAAGCTATGAAAATACCCAACATTCATTCATCCATTGGACAAATCCAATTATCTTTAATGGTTTTCAAACGATGCTTATAGTATCAACCACTGCACTATTCATCTAATTAAATCGATAACTGTAAATAATTTCTAGAAGCCTAAAGTGATTATTCCGAGACTGCATCGTCAAATACTAACGAAATTTGTATAACTGAACAAGCATTTATTCCATTTCCTAAATATACCAACAAACTAAACAATCAACCAGATTTATGGTATGTATAGATGGACAAAATTTTGAGAAAATGAAGATTTCAAAATGAGTAAATATGTATGCATAAAAATGTATTAAATTTAAAAATTTCAAATTTTTGAGCAATTGCTACAAATATGTATTGAAATAACCTTCAAACTAAATAGCGTAAATATGCAACGATCAGTTAGCATTGTGTTAGTGATGTTTCTGAACAGGTCAAATTACACAGACAGCGCTTTCTAGATGGGAAAGATATACCTTGCATAATAGATCTGCGGAAATATACAAAGTTTTATCTACACATCTATTCATAACTACTATACTGTGATGGAGATAAACAGTCCCAACAACAACTGCCCATCAGTTACTCTTTCATCACTTCTATCATATCATTCTACTGCAAATACTGTATATGAACATAAGACAAATAATGCAAACCACCACTCAAAGCAATTGACTGGAAGAGAAAGAAAATGTAGAAAAAAGTGCAGCAATCCTGTTAAAGATTTTGCTCAGATTAGCTTTGAAGAATTGGAAGAGAAATTTAATTATATTTGTATTATAATTACCCACTGTTTCCGTTATATGATTCCTTTTTCCGACTTAATTTAGAAATATAGGAATTTTAATAATAAAACTGAAATCAAATTCAAAATGAGATTAATAGTACAGCAAATGGTCTGTGTAAACGAGATAAAAGAAACGGTATAGTCATTATTTTCTGAACATTACTATATCTTGATACCGCTAATTAATGTAGATAAAGTATAAGCAATTTTAACAACTCAAAAAAATTTTCTACATTATTATAATGTAGAGCTTTTTTTTTTCTCTACATTAAAAGTCCTCCACGTTTTCTACATCATACATTACAAATGCCTATTATTATCATGTTTCTTCAATTCATTCATCAAATAACAGACTTATGAGTTAATCGAAAAACTTACTTGAATCAAGTTGTTCTAATTCATCGTCATCTGATTCGGTTCCCGAATCAATCATCAACAATGCAGTATTGTCCTGAATGTTTCAGAATTTTTCAGTCTATTAATCTAGGCAAAAATATTCAAGAGATGAAAAAAAAAAAACCTCGTAAAGTGCACTTATTCGAGCACTCCGACGATTTGGTTGTTGAGGTAACGGCGCCACTATCATCCCAGTTGGTGCTGTTATCGTTGTTCTGTTACTTCCAGGATTATCAGCATTATTAGGGAGAGTAGACCCGACTGAACCGGTAGTACTACTTGTTATTTCTTCTTGTAGTGAATGTTTCTTGAATTTGTTCACTAATTTACCGAGCATTTCCGCTCAACTTTTTTACCCTGCTTTGTATCCAATGTTCCAGAATAATCGAAAAATTTCTGATTTAAAAGTTCACTAATTGAAGAGAGAATAATTTGTAAAAGAGAAGGATGAGTTTTCACACTCTTCAAATTTACTCTGTTGCTAGTGAAACCCGTATGATGAAATTGTCCACGTATGTAACCATACACATGTACGCCTTGCACCACAAAACAACAGTGTCTGCAACTGCAAAAAATTTTGTTTACAACTTTTATGCTTTATTAATACTACTGATATTACTAGTGCTCCTTCTAGTGAACTTAAGCAATATCAAATTTCACGTAAGGCACTTTCAATAATGCATTTATTAATATCAGTATCAGTACGGTAGTTCAAGGACCAATTTTAGACTAGCTGATAAAAGGATAGCATAAAAAGGGACTGATCATTATTCACATTCTTTAGATTTATTCTGTTTCTTGCAAAACTCGTATGAATTCCTGCCAACAGCAAGCTGATGGTTGGAATAGAAAATTCATACCAGCTTGAAATTCTAAAAATTGTAAAAAAAACATAGAATTATAATGAAAAAGAAATATTATACAATTATGATACCAACGTCAAATTGTCTGAAGATCAAGGATCAATCTAATACGTGAAGATTCTTACTATTCATCTACCTATCCCATATTTATAGAAAGAAGCTCTTTGAACTGATAATACACAATGACAAGGAACGACTGGAATAAAAAATGGTGAGAGTGGACGACGACTGCTGGAAGCGGTCCAACAAATGATGAAAAAATTTTCGAATTTTTCATTTTTAAAGATTAAAAAACGGAATTCATACAACAGCTGTCATGAGAAATGATTGCCTACGTCCTTTTCTTGTCATACAAATGAACCAATTCAAAAAAAAAATGAGAATGTGGTGAGAAAAAAAAAGGAAAAAGGTCATTTATTTTGAAATTGAATTTATTGTTTTCCAAGAAATATTTTTTCTCACATCAAAATTTAAAATGAACAAATAAAAAATGAATCCGGATATCTGCTAATTCAACCATTTTAATACACGATGAGGTTAATGAATGCATTTGTCGTTTTTTTTAAAAACTAATGGATTAACAAACAAAAAAAAAAAGGCTTTGTACTGATGCTCAATAATAACTTATTTCGCTATAATATGATAGAAAAAACGGAAGAATAATAGGAGCAAACTTCAAAACTTCCAAATGCGAATATATACCCTATTCAGTGACCGGGATAAAATTATATCTGGCGATCAATTGGGAAAACAAAATTTTTTTACCTTCTCTCTTCAATGTCTAAATATACTTGTATATGTAAAGGTTATTTAATTTCATGCAAGAAGCAATTTCCCGTAGTTTTCTGAGATTTAAAAATTAAAATAAATTGTAACGAAAGTGAATTTTTAAGTTTTCTTCCCACTCCTCATCACTATTTCATCATTATCATCATGATGCACTATTGAAAGCCAATCATTTAGATCTATCCTATCTGAAATGATCGATGAAGTAGTTGAATGTATGTTTACTTCAAGCTTACTTTATGCCTTTTGTTTCTCCTTCAACATGCAATGATTCTCGGCTTCTTATTTCTCGTTTTCTTGTCAAAATCAAGAAAGAAAGAAAAATTAGAAATTGCTCGCCCTTTCCGCTTTCTTTTTCTCTGTTGTTTGCTTTATCCACCACGCGTAACAAGCCAAAAATTTGTTATCGCATGCGAATACTTCTGGAAAAAAAACGAAAAAAAAAAAGTTCTCCAATTCAAAATTTCTCCAGAAAAATCGCGAATGATAAGCTTAACTACGACACGTTCAATTACAAAATATTCAATGGAACAAAGATAAAATAATTTGCGAAACTTTGGCACCATAACAAAGCTATACTAAATGGTTTATAAAATATCATATAATGTATTGCAATAGCGAAACTACGATATTGCTCCATGCATGCACTCGCAAAAAATACCTGCATGCATGACATAATATGTGATAATGTTGAGAATGTATGCATTTAGACATATTTTATATATTATGCAATATCGTAGAAAGATTATAAAAGGAAAAGCAATAATAGAAGAAATATGTGTCGTTGACGATGTATCATAATGAAAGAGATAATTTTAAGAGATGACAAGTGTGAAGTCACATTTATCAGTCTCTCTTCAATCAATGCACTTGAACGCAAATTTGAATTATCCTGAAAATAAATTAAATATCACTTGAGGATAAAACAGATGAAATGCAACAAATGAAAATATCGCTAATTTCTTAAAATACTTCGATTGATATTAGTGAGAAGTAGACTGAAAAAAGGGATAAATGCTGATGACTTATCTATAAATCTTTTCTAAACAAAGAAAAACTATTCGTAGGTGTGCGGTTATTGCAATTCAAAACTTTCAGGTGGTATAACTTCCTCTAAGTGATAACATCAAACCATTTTGTTTAATCCATTCGCTGATTAGACTTTCGATAATATAAGATTAAACAATGCTCAACTACTATTGTGATAAATTGTTTAGTTGAATTTGATGGGAAAAGAAATGAATAAATATGCAAAATAGCCAATTGCTCGCTCCACTGATTTTTATGGCGTAAACAAAGACAATTTGAAAAGAAATAAAATTTCAGTAACAACAATCATTGACCACTGATGTATTTTGTGAACCAAAAATGCCATAATTTGAAGTATTCGAATACCGATCGATATAAAATCGGAAATAGGATAAAGAACGAAAAAGATTATTCACTTTCTAGTATTTCTAAGCATAAAAATGCTCAAACCTATCGGGAGTGTTTGATTGAATTTAGAGAATTAATGAAAGCAGAGACTAGAAATGCTATTACACAAATGAACAATTAAAGCTGAAACATCAAGTCTCTATTTGACGAGAAATGCAATCCGAAATGTCCATTGACTATTGCTAAAGAAAATAGAGGAAAGGTGAATAAATTTATTTTCTTTCATCTTATATGTCACTCACTCACATCAGCAAATACATAAATGTTACTGAGCCGATTATGTGCATGTAGATGCATGCATTGCATCTGCATCTGCACTTCATAAAATAAGTTTTCACTGCAAAGCACCTATTCATAAACACTTCACCAATGCATGTTTCACACATACACACATATACACATTTAAAATCAAACATCCAGTGACAAATATTCAAAGTATTTAAAGAAAAACTTTTTGAAGAACTTTTTTTGAAACTCAAATAGATCAAAAATAATATTTTCAACTAGCTGGATCGGCCACGCTCTAAGTGGCCGATCCAGCTAATTTATAGGGGCTGGCCACGTTTCGCGTATCCAGCTCCAGCTAGTCTACATAAAAATGTTAATGTTCCTTTGTTCAAAATCCTAAATCACTGGAAGTTCTTAAACACGCGGCTCTTACGTATTACATTGAAAATTTAACATAATGTTGCATTCGAATAGTAATATACACGCATTGTTGCAGCTCAGTTTGGTTCAGTGAAAAAAAAGAAAAGAGAAAGCGTATATTTCTATCGAAATTTGATCTGTAGTTTGGTTGGACTGGAGATTGATTCTTGCTATAGTGATTCGGCTAGGTCAGCAATAGGTGTGAAGAGGTCTTTGCGTCTTGTGTGACAGAGATGAATGTTGTTGAAAAAAGTTTTATTGAACGATGAAGAGGGGTTCTTCGCAACAAAAAGTAACAAACAATTATCAGAGAATATCCAGGTAAATTGATCAGTAGGTTATTCTTTCCTTTGTCGCTGATAGAAAAGAATGCTGTTCAAATGAATAGTCGGACTGTTGGATTTGCGTTGACCATCTGGCAACGGAAGCAGTGAGCCAGCTTTATGATAAATTTGTCCTTTCACTTTGAAAATTGGCAAAAAATGTGTTGTTACGATTTCTGCTCCAAAAGACGTCATTTGGAACAGGTGTGTATTTTCTGATGAAAGATGAGAAATGCTTTGAATCGGCAATATATCCGGCAACAAAGTTTTTAACGGCTCTAGCGGTTCTCCAAGTTAAGGGAGTTTAATTTTCCCAGCGGCGCAACGCATCTCTTTCGTTTCTCCATTAAATTTCAGAGCTTTGCAAATAAGAACACACTTTAGTCACAGTGCCGATGAGAACATGAAAGTACAAACTATAATCATCAGCTGGTTTGTGCCGGAATGCAAGGTGATTGCAATCGTATGCTTGCTGAAAACGAAGTCATGTTTGACGCTGATCTCCTATTTCTCATTGACATCTTCCAGCCACTCTCAGCTTGTCGCGTTCATTCTGTCCAGAACAAAGCAGATCTGAAGCTACAGAACACGATCGACGAGTTCGCAACGTGCATCCTCAAGTCTAGCTGCATGTCGCTCTGTTCGCGTTTAAGCCATTTTTTGTCTTGTTCGCTCATTCGCTGATGCCCGTTCTTCCTCAGTTTGATTTGCGATTAATCATCGCAATGTTCCGTTCTGCGCGAGTATGACGACTCAAGTTTGATTTTCTGCGAGGTATTATTTGTTGAATTAAAGCAGATCGATTGCACCCCAATTGTCATTGAAATTATTTGAGAATATCCAAGCAAGACTAATCACTAGATTATTCTTTCCTTTGTTATTTGTGAAGAATTTCTTGAGTATCGATTTGCTGCTGTTGCTGTGTCGATCTGTTTCGTTACAAAACAGCAGCTGTGTCGGTACAGAAACCCCGAACTGCACTGTTTGTTGAACCCGAATTGTTGTCGAACTTGAGTCTCTAATATTGGGAAAAATTAATTTCACAATGTTTATGGGTATACAATACTTTTTTTTTTTTTTGTTCCGTTGTCTGTGCAGGCATAGAGATTGTCTGGTTTGCCGATTCTAGAACACTCAACATATAATTGTCCATGTAAGAAGCAATCCGTCTTTAGATCTAAATCGCACAGTTTTGAAGATAAGCTCTGAGTTTTGTTGATGATGATTGCAAACGCTAATCGAATTGGGAATTGTAATCTCGCAAATTGAAATGGAATATTCACTGGAATCATAGCAATGCGAGGAATGAGAACATCTTCACTTTAAAAAGTCCTGTCAAGATTGTTGCTTCTACGACGTTGCCCATTAATTTTTTTTTACTACAAGCTGAATGCAGTTGCAAAGTTTTGGCTGGTTGATATTTTGCAACATTATAACTGGCATGTCGATTTTGAACTGCAGCACATGTGGTGACATCCCTAGCAGATTGAGTGAATTCAAAAATTCTGTAGAATAATTAACCGTTTCACCTACTTCCACAACAGTATCGACGGACTTGTGTATGATTGCCTGTACGGCAAAGTCCATGTATCATATTTTTCATCACAACTTTATGCAAATCCTTATCGACGTCGGCATCGGATATTTCAGCGCATATTACATTATCGATTTCGTTTGAAGTGATTTTATCATAAAGCCAGATTATAAACGTTGTGTCAAAATGAATAACGAACATTTACGACGTAGAGGCAATCCAAAACATGACCTAATATTAAAAGTCAGGAAGGTAATCCATAAATTATCTGAACAAAACACTTCATTATACACTATCATGATGTCGACATTTCTGTGATGCAACGACATTCCTGACAAAGCAAAAAGCAAACGAAAAAGCTTAAATTAAGTGCCTTATGTATTTAAAAACATGCGCGTATTCGAATGCAAGAAAATTTCAAATCAATCGGTGAAAAATTTGAAAAACTGCAGAAGTAGCCTCAGTCAATGCAGAAAGTAGGCGTGGTGAATAAATTCTGTCCGCTCATGAAGACGTGGTGCAGGACGGAGTCGAAAAATTCAGTCCGCTCACTTACTTTTAGACAAGTGAAAAAAGGTATGTCTATATAAAAACATGTGCCTATTCGAATACAAGGTTGTGTCAAAATTTGAAAGTAATCGGTGAGAAATTGCAACGTTTTGCAAAGACCAACAAAGAGCTATTTACATTTTTATTTATGTGGGTAGATATCAATTGGAAGGAATAGATTGCTAGGAAAATCGTAATTCCGAATGCGAAATATTCTCTCATGACAAAAAATGAAAAACTAAAAAAGAAGTCTTTTCAAATATTTAATTGAGCATCAATTTTTTAATGCTTCCTAGATTAGCTATATTTCAATAAATGCCTACTTCTGGATAAGGGCTTTAAGCTTTTCATGACGTCACTGAAATTTACTAAGCATGACATATTTCATGATATTTTAAACTGACTTTGCAGATATTTCTAAAATTTTATGAAAAGTCGCAGATGACAATTAAATTTTCAAATAAAGGAATTTAAATAAAAAAAATTTTCAAGTAAAAAAATTTGTAATCAATATTTTGTTATAAGGAAGCTTTTATAACTAGGCTATTTGTTATACTCGAGGTTTAATCATACAGTATTTATTTGATCTCTGTGAACTCATCTTTTTATCATCAGATTCAGCAGCTTTTTTTCTGAACCAACTTTTTGCAAATATAGATCTTATATGAAATAAAACTTGAATCAAAGTTCGCGATTTTAAAAGGTAACATAAATATTGAAAAATGAAATTTTACATTTTTCCTGAAACAAAATTAATGATATTTGCTAAACAAACGTGTGGAATGAGATCTTTGCCCTCTTTCCAAATTTACTTCCGATCTTCAATGAAATCTCACATTTTGGTTCTTTGCTTTCTTTCTACTAAAATAGAGCTGAAAAATGCATATTAATATCCGATTGCAATTTTTATTCCAGATTTGTCATAATTTTGTGTGTTTTGTAAAATAAAAATAAATAAGTACCATAAAAATGAAAATCCCGCTATCAATCCTAATTTCCTTGGGAAAATATTAATATTGTATTATAATCGGTGTTTCTGGACTAGGAATAAACCTACCTTACAAAAAACTATCGAAATTCAAATTTGACCTTTGATTTGGTTGAATTGTTGAAATTTATTCGTGACTTTTGCATTTCATCACCATCCTGGAAAGTGTTGATTAAACAATCTTTTAAGCCTTCCACCAATCACTGTTTACCGCTAGGAGGGATGGCTGATAAACTTGAATGATTGGAATGGCATCGTCGTGGTATATCGAGAGATTTAAAAGGCTTTTCATTGAGATTAGAGGCTGAATTACATGAACTTTGAACCGAGTAAAATTTTTGAATACAAATCAAGTCTTTCTTCGAATCCTTGAACTAATTTTAAAAGTTATTTTTTTAGATAAAACATAAATCAACAGCGTAAACTTTTTGTTCTTTTTTTGTTCTACATAAAAACCTTCTTATGTTAAAGGACATAAACCCTATGCGTATTAAAATAAGATCAGTTTTATTTCAATTTTTGTTTTAATTAAATTTAAGTGTTTTTATCTACTACTGTTCCAAATAAAGCTTCGGAAGCAAATCTAATATTTTTACGGCAAAACTTGACAAAATAAATGAATCACGGACGTGATTATGTGCAGGAATGGCTTACATGCTTGGCATTTTCGCTTTCTACTTGATTAAATCCACAAAACTTTCTCCATATTACTTTTTTATCCTTCCTTCTTTTTTCCTAATCATTCTCTTAGCTTTTTTATGCCATTTTCAAATGTAGCTGCTCAATCAGGAAGCAAATGTTTTTTTAACTAATCTCCTATTTCATGCATTGTATGTCTATGTCTCATACATAAATATCAATTTAAATTTAAGGATAATCATCGGGAACCAACAGGGACAGAAACTAGAAAGAGGAATACTTCAGGAAAAGATCCGAAAAAATGACAGAAAAAGAAGAATTGAACACATGCAAATAAGATATTTATTCAGAAAGTTTGCTAGTTTTGAGGATTTAGAAATTGTTAGAAAAATCCTAACTATGAGGCATTCGGGAAGTTGTACAAATAAAATGATTTAATTTCAAATCTCTTCAACATTAGTCATCTTCTTAATCATCAATTTACACATCAAAGCTTTCGTTCCCCGAATTTCAAACTCTTTATTTCATCTCCTTACTACTAATATTGATAGCAACTCAAGTGACTCAACCCTCTGACTAAATAATTATATCCATTTCTTTTTTCTCCATTTATCAACTCTGTAAACAAATATGAATCAATAAAATCATGGAAAAATAATTGCATATCATAATCAAGTCATTCTTATTTGATCTCAAAATCTTTCAAATAGAGAAATTCATATCCATTTGAGAAATCAGTACAGATAACTTTAACAGTCTCTGTATTAAACAGAATTAACTGCTGATGTTGCATAGCTTCTTTTAGAAAGCCAAATGAATGATTATATCTGTTTTTTCCTATTATTTTTACAATATAACAATTATGAAATCGGACAGAATGTCTGGGGAATTGAACAACAGAGAATTGAAGTAATGATTAAGATTTTATAAATGGTATAGAGAAACTTGGGAATATTAGTGGATGATTTCTGATGAACCCTATTATTTTTTTACTTTAATTTAAAATTATTCTCTATCTTACAAAGCCATAGTATATCTAATAGGACAAAGATATCGTAAAACAAAACCACAATATAAGTACTATAATTCAGGATTAATAATAGAAAAGGTCTAGATAATAATTTACAACGCAGAGGAGCGAGAGATTGAATGAAAGAGAAAACCACAACTGCAATTGATGGACATTGGTCATTAAACTTCAATCAGGAAATGAAATGACCCTCACAAAGAGATCAAAGGTGTATGGACGATTGGACGATTTCTGGACTCCTCAAGAAACCACCACCATATCTACTACCGCACTGTGCAACACGGAGCAAAGAGTATAGTACTGCAAGTAGTCGAAAATAAAGGTGAGGGCACAGGTACAGGTAAATGGCACACACTACTATTGCTAGTAGTGCTATCTAATGCTATAAGCAATGTTCTCACCTAACTGAAATGATTGAAAATTGAGGAGGGTACCTCTCAACCTTCCCTCATCTATTCTTCTTTCTCAACAATGCGAAAAGAAAAGAAAATAAAATTTGAGAAAAGAGTTAATTTTTCAAGAGTGTTTTCACAATTCCACCTCCCTCCATTGTTCACATAACCTTCCGCAAGTACCTATCGCCTTTTTAATAACATAAGCCGTACTTCAAAATGCTATTTACTGTATTGCTGCTACCTTCAATATGCCACTTAACGCAATCAAGTGGCAGAAAATCTGCACCATATGCTAATTTTTACCTTCTTTTCTGTTAAAAATTATCCGAATCTACTTTTATTCTTATCCTGAACTTCAAAAAGCTAATAAATTTCTACAATTGACAAATTCGAGTACCATTTTTTTCTAATGATAAAGTAGTGTTACTATTACATTTCTTTAAAATATATCAAATTCTACAGGTAAGCGATCAATCATAAATAAGGAACTCGCGTTTTTTAAGTTTATATCTTATTCGATTTAACTGCTCCCTCTTTTTTTTGTGATTTTAAAGATGATTGTATACGATAATTGAAGAAACCTGTCGTTAATTATGCAAAAAGAAGAACGATGATCTAATAACAGAAAGGATTCAACTATTATTTCGAAAAGTTGAAGATGGATTTTTTAAATTTAGTCTCAAAACTACAATTAAATATGAAAAATATTGCAAACAAAGTAAGAGAAGGATGTATATTGCAAAATGATTAAACAATTAACTTTAGCAAATGCACAGATACATTAAAATTTAAGAAAGGACAAATGAAGAAAAATTAATTAGCTGCGAAGATTGTTATCAAAATATATTTTAGTGATTGATTGAGCTTAAAAAGAAATTTGCAAGAAAAAATAGATATGAATGAAAAAAAAAAACTGGATTCGCAATTCAAGATTTGGATTATTACAAAAATACACTATAAGTTCAAAATTTGTTCGCATAACAAAGCCTTTTATTTATAAGAATCCTAAAAATCCTACTTAATGCCGAATTTTCAAAGTTATCAAATCTAACAAAAGATGGTGAGGAAAAATTACCAACTTACGCTTAACATAAAATGCAAAATACCAATTCAGAAAAAAAATCCGCAAAATTATATTCATGTTTGTTTAAATTTTAATCTGAAAAAAAAAAAATGAAATGCACAAAAAAAATATATAAAACAAGCACAAATATATTTGTATACATATGAAGAGAAAAAATTGTTTTAAAACAATCACAAGTAATTGTCTATCAGAAGCGTCCGACTATTCTGTATAATATGTCCTTCAATAATGGTTTTACTGTCTAATATTGATGATTATCTGCTGTCATCAAAATGTTCGTGGATTTAATCGGATAGCTCAATGTTTCAATATCATAAGCATTCGTCAGAATTGTCATTTGTTTTCGTTTTAATAATTCAAAATTTCCAAAATTTTATTGTACAGCCAGAAAATGAATGAATCCAGTGGATTAATTAAGTTACCAACTTAACCGATCAAATCAAATTAATGATCGAAATTAGATATGCAAACATATATTCATTTATTTATGAATAAACTACATAAATAAATATATAGGTAGTAAAATTTAGAGTGGAAAACAAAAATGTTAAGTTTTGGATTGACTAGTTAGATAAGCGAAGGAAAGATGAAATCCAATGTTGCATGGACCAATTTATTCGACAATTCTGTTATTTGGGAAGGGAAGGATAGAAGCATTGATGGAAGGAAAGGCAAGGAAAGGGAAGCGGAAGATTGAATTTGAATGAAAGAAAAGTCCTTAATTGTAAGGCCTTTTCCTGCTCATACTGCTATAACGGGTTCTCCAACTACTACAATCTACGGGAAAATTGAGCACAACGATGTCAACATCAACACTGTGCAGCAGAGCGAAAGCCACTTCAACAAAGCTATGCTACAATTATTTATCACCAATAAAACTTCCATTTTCCAACTTTATAAAACCAAAAAACCAAGATGAAAAACTGTTAGACAAGTAATTTTGCATTTTAAACTGTCAAAAAAAAAAGAAAATTCGAATTTCGAAAGCTTCTTTTTCAAATTTAATTTCATCCGTCATTAAATATGCATCTGATTCTTTACCATAGTTAACGAAAAGTGCAAAAAGCTGAAACTGGAATGATACTGAAAGTATTTTGAGTGTCTGGCGATGACTATATATGGATGAAATGGAATGTAGGATAGGTCATGTAATGGATTTAAGCGATGAAATGGAACTATACATAAATTTGAAAAAGCAAGAAAGTTGGAAAATTAAATGATGACGCAAACATTTGCAAGTATGCATTACATCCATTTTTTAGCATTACTCAAATAAACATTAGAAGGATAGAGAGTTATAAGCTTATCAGGTAGCTCAAAGTTCATCATCCAATTTCTTCAAAAAAATTGGAAGTAAAAAGTGGAAAATTCTTCAAATAAACTGAACAGCTGATGAACTTTTACGACATAGTTCCAATAGGCTCGTTCATCAGTTGAGCTTATCATTGTGTGATAAAGAATATAGTACAGTTTGACGAATCATACGAAAGGCTATGCAAACAGGGTAAGACGATTTTGGCATGGTTGTGTCCGATGTGCAAAGCATTTAAATACCATTGATCTGTACTATAAAATTGAAATTTGAGCGATCAATGGTTGCTTCCTCATGCCCAATTCGGTGTTTGAAAATTCAGTCCTTCTTAGACAATGGAAAGTTTCTATTCGACGAAAAGAATACTGAATAAAGCAATAAGTTGGAATCAAAAACAAATAGTTTCAATCATTTTTAAAGATTGTAACTATTCTATACGTTTCGTATGAGAAAAATAAAAAAATATACAGCATTATATGTGAAAAACAATTACATGATGCAATGGAACGAAAAGATGAATGTTGAAAAAAACTGTTATCAGCTTGCCAGATGCCTACAAAAACAACCATCATTATCGCCAATAATATATCTTGATATCAAGATAGCATATCAAGTCATTTATCAGTACTTCTTTCCTGTATCCTTTTCTCTTCCCCGTCTTCCTCCTTACAAAACTCCCGTCCATTCTTTTTGTTACCTTGCCGGAAAAAGAACATCTTTTCTATATGGGAAAGAGAAAAAAGAATTGTTGGTGTGACAAGTATTGCACAAAAAAAAAAGAAAAGGAGAACTGGTAAACTGGGATTTTGCATGAAAATTTTTTTCATTCATACATAATTTTTGTTCCGTAATATAACAAGGAAAATTGAAAATCTCAATTCGAAATATAACCCATTGATTTTCTAAAATGAATTCTTCCATTTGATTTTTTTTTGCGAGATGAACATTTCATGTCAAGAAATGATTCAAGAATTGTTCGAGTTTTAATCTCCTCTTTCATCCAAATTTTTGCTCTTCTAAGCTTTATAACATATTTATCTTTCCCTTTTCTGTCTCCTTTTTTTTACTTTTTTCCCATAATCAAATAATATGCTAATACGTTTATTTCATAAATTGAATTCTTCTAAAGAATAAAGCAATTCCAGGAATCAAACGGATGAAAGGATTATCATGAGATTGCCTATCAATTACGATAGTTGTCTAACAAATGTCTATGTAAGCATAAATAAAAAGAATACTTGCAATCATAACTAATAGCAATTGTTATATGGTGTAGTAACAAACTTTGCGTGTTATGTAAACTTCTTGAATTTCACGTACGTTTTGATACGTCATATATTAATTTTGGGCGATAAACAAGAATTTGGTTCAGCTTAGCTATTTTAAATACAAGATCATTTCAAACAATTTTTGTCATCTTTCACAAAAGCACTGTGTAGTTGGTGTTTTTATTAATTTTGCCTAGAGACTTCTAAGGTCTAAAATGAAACGTGCTTATGAGCTGTTTAGGTTTAGGGCAGTACAGAATACTAACTTGTAGGAGATAGAGGGCAAGCAACTATCTACTATGTTTTTTTTTGCTTAGTGAGTTTTTTTAATCTCCATATAGTTAAAGCAACCCAAGGATCCATTAAGGCTGCCACTTCAGCGCCTGATGCTACAATCTATATTTCTTTTTCTTTGTAAATCCCTGAGTCTACTGCTTTATGAATTTAAAATTTCTACGCATTTAGAATCGGAAAACTGGAAATTAAATTCAAGCATTAAAACCTGTCTTGTATCAGATCCAAATTTAAAAAAAAAGGAAGTCAGAAGAATATAACGTAATAACTAATCTTGCATTATTCTATATTTCACAGTTCCATATTTCATAATTTGTGAATTCTATATTTCACAAGATACATCAATTTATAAGCCAACAAAAACGATTTTGACTGTCATAAAATTCCAATCTAAAAATCTGAATTCGAGAAATTTCAATTATCATTAAAGTCACTGTAACATTATGAACACAAGAATATAATATAATGAATCGAATTTCTATCAAATTTGTTCATTCCTCCAAATAATCAACCAGACTAACCTATAAAAAGATAAAATAGAAAAAGGAGATAACTATAATTTGATGAGATAGTTGGGGATGCTCAACACACATAAACTGAAGAGAGGAGACGCTGCAAGGCGCCCTTGAAAATATGGCATTACCGAAGTGAGTGTCACTTCCCGATTAAACTTTTGTCCTATACCTCCTCTTCCTCCTCCTCAAACTCACTCCATGCCCTTCATCCTCTGAGACATTTATTAAATTTGTGAATATGTATGTATGAATCAATCCTGATACATGTTCTTCTATGCGGATATAACAAAATTCCATATAGTTAAATTGAATTGAAGAAAAAAATGTGTAAAAATTTTAATTTACCAATCAAAAATTCAGAAATTGGCAGAACAAACATTATACAAGAAGTGGTATGCTAGAAACTATTCCTTTCAGTATCTCACGAATATTTGAAAAATTACAATGATACTTGATGATTATATGTTCGCGATATAATATGCTCCAATCCTGTTTCAACAATACATCTAAATAACGAGATATCTTACAACATCCCAGTAACGACCTCTAAAAAAAAACTTATGAATTCCCAAATCACTTCGTTTCATCCATTAGTTAAATTAAATTGAGAATGATAATGTTAATTTAAACTGGAAAAAAAAAAGATGTATCCACGAATTTTGATATTCAGCAAATGAAAGCATTCTGTTACTGAAATTTGAATGAGATAATGAATTCTACTGCTTTTTTTTTCCTTAAATCTTAAAATATAAATATATGATCTTATCATCATATTAATTGACTAAGTATTAGGCAGTAGCTATACGATATCAAGAATTATAGATTAGAATATTCTTTGTTGAATGGATGTATCTATTTTATGCTAAATCCTACGAAAAAAAATCATCCTGAAATGTCACAGTAAATTGTCAGTAAATCCTTTTTTGTATATTCAAAATAGTAAACGAAAAAAAGTAAAGAAATATCATGAGAATGAGGAATGTACAGATGAAATAAGCAATTACCGGAATACTGGAACTTGTCAGATACTGAATACTGGTCTACCTGTCTGATAGAGTAGACATGACTATTCCTTTGAAGAATGCCATTTTAATCACTTATTTTTATTTGTCACACGATTAAAGACTGCCTCTACGACTAGTTTTTATTTGTAATCACAATATTTGATATTGTGTTAAATGTCAATCTGAAAAGCTTTGAATGAAAATCATGTCGTTATTAAACGGGAAGATTAAGTAATCGCAAACTAAGCAATTTTTCACCAAAAAGAATAAAATTAAGCGAAATCAATTGAGCACAACGAAAAAACACAATCGTCGTACACATCAAGCCATCTATCTCTTCTATCGTTTCTTCTATTATTACGGAATATCTCTCTCTCTCTCAAAAAAAGAGATAAGACTTCTTTTACTTTCCCAATCGTTTTTTCTATTACACCCAAACAACATGGCATACAACTGAATCCACCATTAGTCATCGATTTTTGATGCCTTATTTTGCAAAAGATAGTTTCTTTTTTTTTTTTTTTTTTTACTTCAAAAAAAACCCAAAAAGTAATGATCAATTTGATTATCACTGTAAATTTTTTTTTCCAAAATTTCTACAACGATATGAAATTTTCCAAAATATAATTCAATCGTTAATGTAATAGATTTCCAGATCCTAATTCTACTGCCCACATCTATTATAATCAAAATGCAAATTAGTTGTTAATGGTGAACTTGTAGATAGCAGATCTATATGAGTGAAAATCATTCTTGTGAATCGATTACAAATTAAGTCTTTAATTAGAGTTATGACTGCATAATAATAATAAAAAGATATGAGGTAAGAATAAAAGTCCATACCTTCTCCCATTCATCTCCTCTTTCAACATCCAAGGACATTCAATATAGTGGATGATAGAACGTCGAAAAGAAGACTGATTCTTGAATGATTAGCAAAACATTTTCTGAAAAATGAAATGTTTGAAAATTGGATATGATAAAATTCAGAGAATTTTAATAAATTCGATACCAACATATGAAATTCTGCCTAATAAATTTCATAAGTTTAAATTTTGAAATCCATAGTAGATTAATATATAGAGTACTAGCTTCTGTCTTCTCGAAAATAGTTCATGAATAATGCTGCACATTTACCATTTCTGGCATTCACTTTTTATCTTATTTCTAAGTTTTTTCCAATTCCTTTTCAACAATTGACATTCTATTGCTTCATTCTGATAAAAAACAATTTTGTTCATAAAAATAATGATCTGAAAATGCTATGTAAGGCTTCATCAAATCTATGCTATCTATCATGTACATACTTTTACGAAGTTCTCTTCCCAAATATTTATTAGTTTGCATATTGTTTACATATCAAAGTCTGCAACTAAAATTTCATTTTTGCATCTCACCTAAATTCATGCATGCTGTAATAGCAACAGAAATATACGAAGGCATTAAATATGCAAAACTTTGCAAACAAGATAAACTTAAGGATTTGAAAACAAATTAAAATTTTGGGAAATGAAGCTTTTTCAATGAAGGGGATATTGTACTGCAGCAGAGCAATAGAAACAGTAACTGTAACAACGACAAAAACGACGGATGCAAATATCGTGACAATTGGCACCAGTACGTACAACACTCTCACGGATGTATGTATATAGCATACCATTTGCGATTCAGAGCAGTTTCAACGCAGTTCAATTCAGTTTATGAAGATGACAATGATGACAATTGTGAAAGTACACAGAAGGAAAGAATAACAACAAATAAATGGTCATCATCATTTCATTCGCTAAGCGTTACGCCATCAGCACCACTATAACTATCATTATTATCATTATCATCATTACCATTCTCTTCTTCAACAATAGCAATAACGTTTAGCTTTGGTTGCTTAATAAAGGGCACTCAGAAATGATTCACAAAGCTACTACTGCTAATATTTACTTGTTTTTGTTAGTGCCAAAATTAGGCAGCATAATGTAAAGTGGAATCGCATTTCTTGTTTGGTGAGACAACTTCTGAACTAACAAATTTAAAGAAAGCAACATATATACACTTTGCTTTCAAAATTTGAATCAAATTTTATAAAAAAAAGGAAACAAATAAGTAAATTATGTGACTACATTGCGTTATACTAAATAGTCAATTAATTTCTGTCAAGTGTCATTTGGTCTTAATATAAAGGTCCAAAGAAATGATTGTGAACCAAACATTTCAGTTCATTGATTAATTTCATCATGACTGCATCTTGCACACTTGCACACACACACATACTCACACATGTACAAAACATGAGATGCATTCAGGAACCACGAACACACAAACCAGACCCATATATCTTGATTGTTTCGATGACTAATTCTAAAATTTGTAAAATTCGTTTACATAAAAAAAAGTCACTGACTGAGATATTGACTAATGATTGGAAAAGAAACTCCTCTTTCAGAGAAAAGTCTCGTTTCCTATCAAAATTTTAACACTTTTTATCTTATTTTGCGCATATCACTACACTAACATATCAATACCCCTCATAATATTAACCGCAAGAAAGATGGATGGGCTTGAAAACTATTAGTTAAGATCTTCATTCAGATACATAATTCAAGTAGAAGATTCCGAAAACATGTATAAGTTCATGTTTACATCATAATACATAATGTCAATGAGAATAAATAAGAGAAAAATCGGCTATTTTTGATACAGAACATTTGATCGCGATTTGAATCAATGAGTTGCAATATCTCTGGTCTGGAACAATTATTATACCACTGAGAAAAAGATTTATAATGTAATAATCAATGATAATGGATGTATGAATAATTCACCTCTAGTTTATTAAAAACCAAAAAAAAAAACACAAAGTGTAAAAAAGTAATAGAAAAGATTATATAGCTGATTGAATAAGGACATACAAGACCAACTGAACGATTTCATCCTCTGTACCATTAAGAATTATGCGGCAATATGTCTAAAGGGTATCCGAAATGAAATCTGTAATGTCAAAGTTCAAATCAATTTATTCAATCTATGATAATTTTTGCAGAAATATTGCCGTAATTTAAAAAAAAAAAAAAAAAAAGAGCCAAAATTATCAGAAAAATTGGATACGGTGAGTGAAGAAAATGTGTAAGATTCTAGGAATTACTTGAAGAAATATAAGTTAAACTAAAAATTCCAAACAAACGAATACACAATTTCTGCAATTTAAATATGCAAATTCTTGGAAAAATTGTATGAAAAAAAGCAAATTCAAAGAATAAAATTTTCTCTCGAACATAACATAATGTCATAGAAATCAAGATTAGAAAAGAAGTCAGCAAAATGCATCACCGAGAAGCCTTCTAGTCAATTCAGATACCACCTACTCTAACCATCTCTAATCTTACGATTTGTATAACAGAGCAGCCATAGAAACGAATCATCTGGCCAGAAGCCAATTTCCCACACCCATTGGCACTACGCCAACGAAGCGGGGAATCCCTTTGGCTGTGCACGCTCTCTATGCCAACAACAAAATATAAACGAACGCAGCTATGAACGACTGATTGATTCGCAGCAAGTGAGGGAAGGTACGGTATCTAAAGCGCCAATTTCAAATCGGTAGAATTTTTGCGGGAATGTCGACGCCCAGCAATAAGACTTATGGCACGTTTGCATTTCACAACAATATGTTTGACTTTTCCTTTTTTAACCATTGCGAGAATAATTCTCTCTTTGCATCATACTTTCTCGAGAAGCACGGCTCGTTCTCGGGCAAATACTCACGTAGTCACACGCACTTACACAGACATACATACACGCAATTTGTGTCTTTAATTTCCTACAGTGCACACATCGCATGGTGCTAAGATCAGTAGGAGCGCACATTACCCGGTACTTTCAGTCAACTTAGCTCTGTTCATTAATCTTTCACGGAAAGTGTCGGAAAATTCGCAGGAAAAAATCCACTGAGCAAAATATCGCGCAATCTATTTATAATTTCGTATCATTTTATCTTCATCAAAGAGCACATTAATTAAACGCTATCATCTAAATTACGCATTTCGCATGTAAGTTAGGTAACATGAATGTATGACTCACACTTGATAAAAGGAAAATCTTAACCGTAAAGAATATTTAAAAAAAATAATAATAATAACAACAACAACGAAATATTGGAACACATTTCTTTATTGATTTCTTCTGAGTAAAATAACAAACAGAACTTTATGAGCATTAAATGTCTATATGAAAAAGCAAGAAACAGAACAGCATAAAACAAGTGAAAAAATTTTTTTCATCTTGAAATTGCTATATGGTATACAAATAAAGAAATCAACTTACGTGAGATTGCTCCAAAATCAGTTCCAATTGTACGATTTACTCATATCTTCAAAATCTAAAAATGTTGAAAAATTATGAGAAAAATGAAGGCTCCATAAATTTTAAAAAAGACGACAAATGTGTTCCCGTAACCATTATGTAGTTCATATCTGGACATAAAAAGTCACGAACAATTCTTGACTTGTCGATTGATTTTAATTCTACTTCAGCATCAGTTGATGTATGGCTGAAATGCCTTATCCGGCAAAACGATGTCATTCATTGCAAGGAACAGTGTTAACTTGAACAGCTCCTCCAATGCGAAGGAGTAACGTTTGCAATATTTGTCCAATAATAACAGTCTCTTACAAGCATGAAATTAAACTAGACTAGTCATCTAAAGAAAATTGGGATGAAAAATTCTTGACAAGGGAAAAGTATATTCCTTTAAATTCTGGTAAAATTTTATTCATGAATATCAATATGAATATTTCTTAAAATAAGCGAATGCTGAATTTTTCTTCCTAATCAATCTTATTCATCGGAAGAATAGAAGCAAACGGTTCAGATTAAGACTTTGAAATGAATATATTCTACCTTCATCATCAGGTGAATTCTCCTGATTGGCATGAATATAAAAATCTCAAATTTCATAGGAAATTTGGATTACAGTTTATTGTTTTTTGGCGATAGGTATAGTAACAGCCAAATTAACTCACAATAAATATGTAAAAATTAGCTTGCATGACAGTGTTCCTTTTTTATAATAAACTAGCTGGACAGTCCAGCTAGCATGTAATAAATAAAAATGTAAATGTAAGTTTATTCAAAATCTTAAATTTCCGAAAATCTTTACCGATTGCTTTGAAATCTTGACACAAATGAGTCGTGTTTGAAGCTGATCTGCTATTTCTCATTGATCGTTCGGTTGATGCTCGTTCTTTCTCCATTTGATTTGCAATTACTAGTTGCATTACTTCCGCTGCGTGAGTACGACGACTTAAGTTTGGTCTTCTGTGAAGCATTATTTGGATAACTAAAGCAGGTTCTACCCGAATTGTCCTCAAAAAAATGGACTGTCCTCGAAGGTATTTGAGAATTTCCAAGCAAACTGATCACTGGATTATTCTTTCCTTCGTCACTTGTAGAGAAGATTAGAATTCCTTGACTGTCGATTCGCTATTGCTGCGTTGATCTGTGCCGTCCTAAAACTGTCGTTGTGTCGATGTAGAAATTTCGAACTGAACTGTCTGTTGAACTCGGATTACTGTCGAACTTGAACTGATTCCGCTCCAAAATCCGAACCTTTTAAATCCTTTCGGAGCTCTTTCTTCTTTCCTGATCTTCAACATGTCGTTTTATGATTGGTTGATCTCACTTTATCTAACTGTCAATCAGCGCATTTTGGACGGAAACATGTTTATCTTTAAGAAGAGGTGAAAAAAAAGTAGGTATATCTATATAAAAACATGCGCTTATTCGAAATGCAACGTTGTGTCAAAATTTCAAAGCAATCGGTGAAGAACTTACAACGTTGTGTAAAAGGTAACAATGAACATTTACATTTTTATTTATGTAGATAAATACGACCAAATAGTATTTTAGAATGCTTTTCAAAATTTTTGAATTTACAAACAACAAAGAAACGTTTTTTCTTTTTTTTTTATCTCGATTTCCTTTACTTTTGATATTTGATACCAGTACTACATAAAATATTGCTGTTAAAAGAGTCTTACCAATTAATAAGAATCCCTGTCTATCTAGTAATTTAAAATATCGAAAGAAATTGGCCTTTTTTCATTTGGTCATTTATCAGATGGTAGCCACGTTTTGCTTTTTGAAATACTCTAAAATTCATGAACGGATTAAATTACAGTGCTATCGGAATGTCATCACTCGAATTCTATCTTAACGTACAACTGGAACGGTCATATTAGACATACTAAGCACTATTAAAAGAAAGTCTGAACAACAGCTATCTTATCTTAACAATAATTATTTTTAGTTTTTTATTTATTTTTCTTTTTACAATTTCATTTCTCAATCTTACTTCATAGTTATGTATAAATTTTTCAGAAGGATTATTACTAGGCGAGTAAAGAATTGTAGCAGGTTCAGTTGACGAAGAGATTACAAATTAATTCCTGGTATATACATTTGATTAGGTTTTACCATTATTCAAAGTTCCCTAAAAAGAATTTTTGATTAAAATCCTAAATAATTAACAGATAAAGACTCTGACTTAAAATAGAAATTTCTTGGCCCTAATATTATCTTTTGCCATTTAATAAAACGAAAACTTTTTAAAGTACAGCAAACTGTTCTATAAAAATTACAAAAAGTTGAAAATATCACATTTTTAATAAAGAAATTTCGAAAATACTACTGTCATAGCAGCAACATCAATAAGAATACCAAGTCGCGACAGTCTTAGAAAGATCAAAACGTCCAAAGAGAAAAAAAATTGGCCAATTGTGCATTGTCGCCCAGTGAAATTCTACAGCTGTTTTGTCATCACAGTTTTTTATTTCATAGAAAAATGAAAATATAAGAAAAATAGAGCTGTACTTCTAGAACCACTAACAAGTATAATATATTATGATTGAAACATTCATGATTTCAATTTAAAATTATTGTATTCTTATGTCAACTTATCTTTCCATTAATTAATTAAAAGTACTTTCTGCATCAGAATATTTCCACAGTGCACTGTTATCTGTAATTTTGACGATTTTCGATATCACACTAAAAGTGTTGAAATGCTATCGCAGTGATGATAAAAAATGTATTAATGAGAAGACCCTCCAAACACAGGTGATTTAGAGTGTTGAAATTAATTTGCCCCATTCAATCCATTATCATTCTTCTGGTTTAATAGAGTGCCCAATATGTTCTAGTGAGTCGCTATCTGAATAAAATGCGGGAATATTTTCGACTAAAAATAATGAAATCTTTTAGGAAAAAAACCATGTGAAAAATATGTGTTCATAGCTTTTGAAAGTACAGAGGCAATATCATAATCATAACTGCAAAGTGTACAAAATTTTAAAGAAAAATAGCGAAACAGAGAAAAGGAAAGCCAGTTTGGGGACAAAACCGAACGAAGATGCCAGTTAACTTCATCCCCCTTGCATTTTTGATGTACCCATCCTTCCCTTGTGCACCACTTATTATTATCATCATCATCATCATTACCATTTTCATTGCTAACTTCATTATCATCACCATGCTTGTCCTCCTCATCATCCAACATGATTAAGAGTGAAATATTTACATATTGCATCAATGACCAAATTGGTTGAACGACTTTAGAAAAAATTTTTTAAACTCAGAAATTCTACAAATCATTAAAACAAAATTTCTTAATGAAATCAAAATAATCAGGATGCTAACTGTCAGCACGGCGGATTACTAACATGTGAAGCTAATAGTTTGATTGATATACAATCAATCTTCTCCACTTAAACATTTCATCGTTAAAAGCTCTTGAGTGAAAGTAGAGTCAATGTGATTAAAGACCGATTGAAAAGCAAAAGAAATGCCTATCCAATGATATTTTGGATGGCAGAAGAGCACAAAAAGAGAAAAGGCCTTTATAATTGTGAGGTAATGCTTCCTTCCCTTCCGCCGACCATTCAATATTCATTTCCTCAATCTCAAAGAAGCTTTTCATTTTCAAAATGAGCTCAACAAATTTTTCTGCAGTTAATGAATGCATTCGCTTTCTTGTCCTTATCTTCTTCAATTGTGAACATTTTTATTTCATAAGGGAATACTGTAAAGCAACTTTCTCTAAATAACGGCGTAACTGAACGACGACAATTCCTGCATAACTCAAACCGTGCTATCCGGTCAAATGAGCGCATATTTAATAAACAGTCTAAGAAAAACTTTTCTTAAAAAAAAGTTAAATAAACGAAGTGAATGTTTCAGAAGACCGAGAAGTGACAATTTAACCATCCAATCTGATGTATACCTATATCACTTCAAAACATTTAACACATGTAAACACTTGAGTAACTTCAGAGATTCATCGAAAATCCTCCAATAGAATAGAATTTCATTATCCAGTCGAATTAATCCAGATATATTTAAGGTAAATTTAATTTAATGCAATCATTCACTTTTTCACTTTTTATAAAGTAACTCATTGCTTATTACTGATAAATATTCAAACTTTTTTCTTTCTCTAATTCTCTTCTCCTCCTCTGCTTATCCTTGTACCTATATTTTGTACATTTCACTTCATCGATCTGTACTGTCCTGTATCAAAAGTCCTTTATTTTTACCTAAATATACCGCGATACAGTTAAGTTCTAATCCGTAAAATTGGAAAATAATTCAAGCTAATAGAAAAGCCACTTTATGGAGATTGAAAGATTAGAGAAAACTTTAGGGAAATTCCTTCAGCTTATCAGTTTTCTTTTGGTGCTTCTCAATCTTTTTTAACTCAAACGTACTATATGGTGTAATAGTAAAAGGATCAAAAACTTTTTAAATAATAAAAAAATACGACTTGGATATATTCAGTAATAAAAAGCAAAATTAGGTTGATCAGATGATGATTTGGCCTAAAAAGTTGTTATTAATAATTCCAGTTCGATAGTAATAAGAAAAGATAATGATGGGAAAAGCGAAAAAGAATGTGATAAGTTTTCACTATGAATAGGTTTTTGCAAAAAGATCAATAATAGTTCCTGATGATTCACATCATTTTCCAAAATTTTTAATGCAAACACAGCATTAACCGAAAAATTGGCTGAAACGTTTTTCTTTTGAAAAAAGAACTTGACAAAGAGAAGGAAAATCGTACTAGCTATATGCCACGGATATTATAAAAAACTCTTTTTGAAATTATAAAAAAATTTCCTTTACTGCAGAATTAAAGCTTCGCAAGAATATTCTTCATTTTCTGCATTTCACATTATAGTCTCTGGAGAACGAACCTTGTAACCAAACAATGCAATTAAGAAAAGATGCTTTCGTTATAATCAAGAACAGTTGTATTCTTGCACTGATCGTACTAAGATGTGCTAACTAGTGAGAATTTTAATAATTGAATCAAATAAAAACGTTTGAAACAACTCAAATCCCATTCCATCAATCACTCATTAACCCGAAACTACGAAAAAAAGAAGGCAAGAGATGTCATTACAATATCGTGAATATTTCTTTATCCAACAACTCTTCATTACTCCCTCCTCGCAATAATGTAAACATAAAGAAACAACCAAAATTTTAAATTAAATGCAATATCTAATACATCGCACTCATATGAGGAAAAATATCTTTTGCAACTATTAAATAAACTTTGGAGAAGCCAAGATGCTAACACTGCGCCGTTAACTGATTGATTCAGCAGTTCTCTGAATGAGAAATAAAAAATGATTATCAGTTTGTTTAGACAAGTATAGTATTTTCCAAATATTCTTGAAATAAAAATAGGAAAAAAGAAATTGAGGAAGTAAGAACAGGAATTATAAGTGGGCCAACAAACTTATATAAAGTTTATACAAAAAAGCCTAGCGTAACTGATAGTTTCATCTCGATACATCTAGCAAACAATTCAATGTAACCCGAAATTTCACATTACAAAACAACAAAGAAATGTTGTGTTCCTAGAAAAAAATCCAAAGCAATTCTAAAGTTAAAACTGACAAAAGAAACCGAATCGAAACATATCATTAGCTTTCTTACACCAGCACTATTATCACAATCACAATTGACATTGCATCTCCTGCGACAGAAAAATCACCATCAAATCATTTTTCCGGAAGGTCTATAGTGTACAAGGACAAACTCATACAAATACTGATAATCTTTCTACCATTAAATAAAAAATTAATTTTCGAAAAAATGAAAAAATCTTAAAATTTGAATTATGAACATTCAATCAACTCCTTTATAAATTTATTTGCAGCATTTTTCTATGCTCAATCTGCAAAATTATTTTGTAACTTTTCCCGGTCAATAGCCCTCCTTCCTCTCATCTCATTATTCAGTCCCGAAGGCCAAATTTTATAGTTCTGCAAAGTGGATTCGGCAATTTTTTGAAGTTGAAAAAAAATTACATTCATGTTGAAAAAAAAAAAAAAAAAAAAAGAAACTGACTGTAGAAACACATCAACACATCAGCAGGATCAATTGATTTCAGATTTTTTGATATCAGAACATCTATCTCTCTATCTTTATGTAGATAAACCTCTTTCAACTATAACAATAAGACCGCGTGCTGATAACAAATCATACATTGACTTTGTCTTAAATGTAATTACGATAACATTATCAAATCATTCCGCACTAGGAAAGTTATGAAAATTGCAGATCGTATCAGTAGCAGTAATCAGTAATCTTTATCTATTGCACTGCCGACAAAAATTTCATTCATTTAATAAAAATAATTTGTTTACGAACCCAAATTACTGGTCAAAAATTTCTTCTTCGAACAAATGCTTCTGCCGATGTCAATATTTAAAACTCTTGAGATTGGAAAAACTAATTCTTCTTTCAAGCTGTCGCTGTAAATAATAAATTGCTTTCTTCCAAACTTCAATCAATTATTATAAATTTTAATCAACTATTTCTCGCTCTGCCTTAGAATAGAAAACATCAAAGTCCGCAAATTTCGCACTACTTAATTAAACGATCATTAATGAAATATGTCACTCAATCACTTTACATACATTATGTTCGAGAAAATGCAGAGAATTCCTTGAAATGACTTATAATTCCCGTATAGGTTCAAGATATTATATAGATTCTTTCATATTACATTATTTTCAATTATAAGATTGATCTCTCCCTATCTAATAAATGTTTGAATATAGAGAACAAATACCACAGTATGTTCAAGCATGAAACAAAGCTTAAATGACACATGAGGACCACGTAACATCTAGTCATTCGCTATCGGTGAAGAGATATATCGTTTTTGTGAAATTGAAATTTTTTCCTTCAAGAAAAAATAGCCACAGTAAATTGTAAATCATAAAGAATATAAAAACGGAAAACAAACTAGTCATCATCATCGATCATCACCGCTGGTGATGGTGATGATAGTGGTGATTAAAAATAGAAAGCTAGAAAGTAAAGAAAGAACATCAAACTGAGAAAAGTAATTGAGAAAAGCAAAGGATGATAACGAATTTGTACAAACGATGATGTGATACATATGCTATAATGATTAGAACAGCAAAGGCAAGCCGTCACATAAGGATCTTATCTGCGGAGTTCAAAATTCGTCTTCCTTCCTGTGCTTGGCAACATCACATCTGTCCAATATTATAAACATATTTATAAGAAATATCCCTTCTCTGTTATTTTTCTTGCAGAATCAGATTGTTTAAAATCTTCCTTTTTCTACTTAAATTTTCAGCTGCATAACTTATACAAACATGTAACGACCAATTCGCATGAGAAGATGTCCTCTCATCGATTATCCATCATTAAATGAGACATGTGACATATATTATCAGTGATATTGATTAGTGGAAAATGCTGTAGATTGAGACTTACGTCTCATATCAATTTTCAGTACCTGTGTTCGTACATTTTTTTAACACCAAAACGTAATTATCTTTTACATCATGCTTGAAAAAGAAAAATCGACTCATGAATGCTAGGAAAAATATAGTACAATAAATATATTTGATAAGACATGAAGAGAATTTGTGGTACCATATTTTTCGGTTTTATGGTACTACTCACGATACAGTAACAGTTTCCCATTTCATACCAAAGCGGAAAAAAATCTTTAAATTCATGAGAATAAAGCAAATAAAGAACATATTATGCCGGATGATAATTGCAATATCTACGGAAATGACAGATAAGAAGGAGAGAAGAGAAATGAATAACAAAAAAATGGTGAGGAGTTGGGCATGTGATAAATTTTTGCAAACAAAATACTTTCTAGAAACCGCCGGATATTTCATAATCAATCACTTTCAATAAATATACGATAAGTTCCTTATTCTTCCCTTTCTACTGAAACAGTCCCTTTACATCATCAGTGTACTTTGATTTCTTTTCTGGTTATCATCAATCTACCATCTGTTTGCGGTGCGGCAGTTAGTTACTCCCGAAAATGACAGGAAGTCAGTACTAGAATACTATCTATTGTTTTTTAAGCATAAATTTTCAGTTTTTATTGTACTGATCTCTCTCGCAGAAAAATATTTAGCACTGAGCATATTTAATAACTCAATAATCTTGGAATTTAAATTTAAAAAAAATGAACGGAAACATCAAATGAAGTTTGCTCTAGACAATAATTTGCGAATTTCTACCTGATTCAAATCAAACTTCTTGAATTGAGTGGAAGATATTGGCAGGTTGGTGCTTCGATCCTTTGCTGATAAGCGAGAAATATTATCACTCTCATGAAAAACAAAAGATGAAGTGTATCTAAAGCATCAACGTTCGTGTCTTCAGCAGGTGACTTCCATCGTTCTCAAAGAAATTGGAATAAGAAAATTTAAATCAAATTAAAATATCAAGTTAAATCGAGTCAGGAACTTTTCACAAAATTTAGAACATGGATACTTTAAAATTGAAAGTTGACAAAGGGAATTAGGGAATGATCATATCCAAGCATTTCGTCAAGTTTCTTTTCGTTTCCTCATTTATGTTTCAAAACGAGAAAGAGAAGATACTATTTTTAATCAAGTGTAGTTCAATATACGCAATAATCAACCCAAATACTCTGCTAAACAACTTGTGCAAAATTAAAAATGATTAACACCTATTTTTAAATGAAGGCCTAATTTCATTTGTTATTGAGCACTGCTAATTTCTAGTAATAAATGAAGCTTCTCTGAAACAATGTAATATACATTTTGTGCGTTTGTCGTGAATTTAATGCGTTTGTCGATTATTACGAGAATATAGTCTGATTTAAATAATTCTTGAAGAATATGGCCCCTTAGATTAAAATATTATATTCCACATGAGGAAAGCCTGAATCAATTTTTAACTTTAAATATGTAATGAAAAATATTCGTAAACAAAATTTAGGTGTGTGTGTGTGTGTGTGTGTGTGTGTGTGTGTGTGTGTGTGTGTGTGTGTGTGTGTGTGTATGTATGTATGTATGTATGCATGTATGTGTATGTGTGAATTTACAAGTGGTTTACGGTATACATTCAGCAATTTTAAAATTGCCTCAAAAAATAGCACGCATGTACTCAGAGGTATTGTTGTCTACGAGTCTTTCATGACTGACTGCCACAACATTTGCATCGATTACTAAGTTCATATCAACCCGGATCGACAAAATTGCCATTTACGGAAAGTAAAATAACAGTATGAAAGACATGATGGAAGTGAATCACTGTTTAACCGGAAAATCAATCGGACAAGTTGATGGTAAGTTCCTTCCCAACAATTTTTTAACCTTATGACAGTTTTAATGTCTTTCTCCTACAGGAACGATTCCTTCACCTGTTACGTTAACGAATGGTAGTTCTTTAACGAATTCTCTCATTTAACTTGAGAAAAAAGAAGTAATGAAAGACGTGATGTTAAAGTAACAGCCAACTAATAACACTCTTTCATCATTACTTACAATCAAAAGAATTGTAACATTGCACACTATTAAAACATTATATTGAGTATCATAAGCTCAGACATTCAATGTTTCCAGCAGCAGAAATATCCAATGTTTCGATTTATTGCTAGCAAATTGACTAATCTATCATTGTTAACACATTAGCAACTACATTATCATATCTTAGCATTTCTGCTCAGTGATGATCGAGTATTAAATACAAGATCATATGATTGAAAAACTGAATAAAACTATAAAAATGGAAAAACTTTCGGATTCTATCTCTCAAGCACACTGTAATAAAACAGGAGAAACATTGCGGTAAAACAGCCTTACGAATGTTCTCGGATTTCAAAACTTTAAACTCGAATAAGTTTCTCGAACTGCTTTAAATCTTATTGGATTTTTCATATGTTAATGTTAGTACCAATCCATTGTAAAGATCAATTGCTTACGCTGATGTTGGACTTTTCTTAACTTCTTTATTTCTCAAAAAAATTTGATAAAATTCGGAATAAATTTTTCACCCAACTTAATGGTTCACTCATTCATTCATAGAAATTATAAATTAGGAACGTTTTAAGTCTTATAAAATCAGATCAATCGATCGGCTCTACCGCTCACAATATTTACCCTCAACTTTCTTAACATCTCTTCGTTCTCATCTTCAAGAATGACATATTTTCTTTGAATCGTAAATTCAAAGGAAAAATTTTCTTCGCATTTTCTTTTTTATCATTGGTAACTTGCTTGCAATTTAACAGAGAAGTTTCTAGACAAATGCATTATATACTGAGAGCAGAAATAAATAAAAAAAAGATGTCCATTTAATAGTTTTTATCGATGCGTATTTTATCGCAAATTTCAAATGCTTATTTTTTAAACTAGAAAAAGGAGTCCCATGCAATATCAATTAAATGCCGATGTTAATGTGCCATGCTTGACTTCGAACTTCTTGAAAAAAAAAGTATGTTTAATTGTTTAGATTTAGACGTATTTTACGTAATTACAATATTTCCATTAAATATTCTACTTCTCATTATTTGCAATTCAAAGAAATAGCTAAAAGAAATCGTTTTCGCAATAAAAGATGAAGGAGTTCAGGTGCTATACAGCAATAGGATCAAAAGGTCAAAAGCGATAAGCTTTCCAATTCATCTTAAAATCGACAAACACTATGGTATCTTGAAATGTGAAGCATCATCATCATACTACACTTTTATCGAATAATGGTATTCTCTCTCCTTATTTCTCTCATTATACTATGCTTATCATTAGCCCTACACGTCGTCATACGTATGTTAGATGTCAATATTCAAACTCAATAAAATGAACCAGATATCATCGAAATGATCTATCCATGGAACAGAATCACTTATATTTCCTCATTTTCTAATTTGATGTAAAAAAAGAATGTCATCCTCTTATATAAGCACCAATCATTACTGGCAAGAAGAAAACCCCCTTCCATTGTCCGTTAAGTTCTTTTTCTAGGCAAACTTTAATGGAGTGCTATAAAGTAAAAAAGAATTATTCAGATTATCTCGATTTTTCACGATCTTCATAAATCAAATCAGTTTATGGAGCAATTGAAAAAAAAAAAAGAAAACACCTGCCTGTTATTAAATAAAACAGGATGAAAGATGCTACCTCCCTACTGATATTTTATAGTCATGCAGCTTTCTTGTTGATGAATACAATTTTTTTTTTCTTTTTGATGTTTCTTTAAAAGCGAATCAGTAACTGTGACAAAAACCTTGAAGACAAACTGTCAATAATATCGAAATTGAATTCTTGTAAATGTGGTCAAGCCTATGAGCAAAAAGGCATGAATCCTTCGTCAGCTTCATTGTTACTATGTTTCATCCGTAATAACATAATTGTTTTTTTTTTTTTTTTTTTGAATTGGTATGATGAAAAGGCTAGGAGAAATGACCGCAATCTGTTATTCCATAAAGCCAAATGAATTTTGAAGATTCTGCTATCACTATTAATCTCACAATGACTTTAATGCTAATCTCGAGATATGGCCATAATTCTCATTCCGTTTTATGTCTTTCCTAGGCATTTACCTCTAAAATTTCTCTCATAAATATGCTAGTCTTTCTTCTTCAAAAGTTGTAGCCAAAGGTAATTTAGATAGTGATAGTGAAAACTCAGACAATGAATATGACATCACACTGATTTGATTCATGAGCTTGAAGAAACGGCAAATTCCCTTAACATTTTCTGCATATCTTATCCCTTTACTAATCTCTATTCAATTAGCTTCACCATTATTTCGACCTATCCACGGAATTTCGGCTTACTGTTAGGAAAGGAAAAGGGCATGCTTTATCAGACAGACCAATGATTATATGAAAAACTGATTGTTTCAAATCATCATTATTATCATTTATCTGAAATTATGCTTTTGCATTTGTCGTTAAGGTAAAATATTCGGACACCAAAAAAAAAAAAAAAAAAAAAAAAAAAAAAAAAAAGTCATCCATCGAAAGATATGAAAGTACAAAGCGAAGTCTTTTTAAGTGCAATATTCAAAAAAAGAGACCCGAATGGGACCACCAGCAAAGAATATGGAATATATTTATATGTTGTATGTCAATGAAGGAAGGCTTCACCACGTTTGAAAAATCGGATAAGGAAAAGAATCACTGTATTGTTTTTCTTTAACTTGAAAACTTTTTATATTTTCATTTCGCTCTTAAACTTTGTCGTTTTTTTGTCTCCTTATAGATGAAAGTAGAAAAAGTTCTCAAAAAGTGTGCTGAAGAAAGATAAACAACACACCTTTTTGAACTAAGAAGAGAGGTCTAAGAGTTTTGAAGATTTTTCAAAGGAATTGAATAATTCGATAATTAAAACATTAAGGGTGCTGAGAACAAGAAAAAGCAGAAGAAATGGGATAAAACCGGAATAATGAATGCTTTTAACTAGAGCAATTAAAGAAAAAAATTAAACATAGTTCGGATCGAATAGTCAATAAACAATTAGGCAAATAAAAATAGTATGCAAATAAGAAAGATGCTATTAAAATTCCAAACGAGCATAGAATTAGGATTTTTTACAAGGTGAAAAAAGTTGATAAAATGATCAAAATGGAATTACTTTTGCTTCCTCCCGACTCGTATTCACTGCAATTATATATAATTACGGGTCATTCTAGTAATTATGGACAGTAACTAAAACGAAGTAAAAGCAATGCGGCAATCAGTAAATAATAATTCGAAGTAATTACGAATTAGGAGATGGAATATGTGTCCTATGAGTTCTGATTAAAAGGAAAAAGTAAGATCGGTTGACTGCTGATTGGAGTCACGATCGGAGGCATTTCTCGATTGAAGAAGAATCATAATACTGATAGTATGATACGCAACGGTCTGATTTCATCCCGAAATTTGGATATGGCATCGGGCCAAATTATTCAAAGATCATCGAAATCACCGATTTATGGCCAGTTTTGGTAAGGAATTTTTCACGGCTTCACTTCGAAAGCAAACTGAAGTTGTTGGAAAGGGATGATGGTAAAATAAAGATTGCGGTGAAGTAAAGTAAGGGCCATGAAGACAGAAAATTCGAAATGGCAATTGAGCTAGAGGAGAAGGACCGCACGCAGATGGATAGACATGCATCTCCTTCCTCTCTCTCTTTTACCCTCTCTTTAACAGTCTAGACCATACAATAACTCGAAATAGCATTGTAGCTAAATGTCAGACAGTTAGGAAAAGAAGATAGCACGGACCAATGAAACGGGAAGGGAAATGTAGAAAGATGATGTGAGATATGGAGCACATATAATACGCCCCTCCCCCATAAAACCACACATCTCTAGACCCTAGCCTCTTCGACATTGCTTCTTACATTTGCTTTTCCTCTATTTCCTCCAGTGTTCGTTTCAATGAGTTATTTTCTAAATAAGTTTTGAGAATGTCAACTTTCTACATATTTTTGTTGTTGCTAATTATGTTGACTGTGTCTGGACTCTCCTCAATCACCATTTATCCTTCATGTATCTTTTGTTTGCTCTATTATGATAAGGCAATCGATTATATATGTACTGATAAAGTGTCAAAGTTCACCGAAAATTAAGCAGCCGATCATTCCGTTTCTCACAGCGACAATATGTTTGCAAAAGCGATGCACGCACGAAGCATCGTACAGCGACAATACGTCTGCACAAAGCACCATAGGGAAGGACAGTAAGTTGAATGATGAGAGCCATTAATTCATTCTAATCAAACGCTTGATAGCGACAACTTGGCCAGAAAGGTTTTATGATAGTTTGGCCTAAACTTATTATCAAAGAGCAAATCTTAATTTTTATATGAACAACCGAATAGAACTACTGTCTTTCAAGTGTTGATATTTCAAAATTTTCTTTTCTATATGTGGCGAAATTGTTACCCATTCAAATTCGAATGAATGCTCAAAATAAATGATAAGGAATTTCTTTTATTTATTTTTCTTTTTTTGGATCTTAATTTTCACTTGGGATTGATTACTTGTTTCATTCATTCAATACTGGAAAAAGGAGTAAGGCAAATAACCATCGATGCTGTCTATCGTTTTTGTCATTAAACACACACACATAAAAAAAAGGAAATCAGATATTTCTGGAAATACTTTAACTTACCTTCTATTCTGACATCGATTTAACCTTTACTTCCAATTATTCAACGACCAAATATTGTTTCGTTTTGGCTATTATTTCTGGCTAACATAGTATTCCAAATGTCAACGAATGGCCATTAGTTGGCAGTCCAGAAAATTGCTTGGCTAAGAAAGTGGCAACAGAGGAAATCAAGTAGAAAATGGCGACTTTTTTTGCTCGAATCTTTGATGCTCTCATATTTTTCCATTCGATCTTGAAAGCTCCTTTCTCTCACATCTTCCCTTCGGTACATAAAATTCAACCTGAATGTCATGAAACTAAGCAAGCATTAAGTCAGTCAATCAATCATTTCGTGCAATCACGCAGCAATAATTACTGTTAGTGCAGCCTGCTATTGCTGCAGTTTCGAAAAAGAAAAAAAAAAAAAAAATGAATTCAGCAATTGCTGACTATTGCTAATTCAGTACTGATAGATGGTGCTGCTTTTATTTCAGTTTCTTTTTTCTTTTTCTTTTTGTCTATATTTTTTGTTCAAATTAAGGTAGGAAATGGAACAGTATAGGTGAAAATTTTAATTAGCAAATAATTATCATTTCTGAGACAATAATTGAAAGTCATCTGAATATCTCTTTCACTGTCATATGAAAATAGCACAGAGGTAAGTGATAATGTTGAGAGATTTATGTCAATTTAAAGTTCTTGTTAATTTTTGAGCAAATTAACAAGAAAATATCACTTTGCATTATCGACAAGGTAATCGAACCACTTATATTTTAATTAACAAGTTAATCAATAAGCTTCCCGCGGTGTACATATATCGGGAATTATTCTATTTTCCTGTAGAAGATAATAATATGCAGCTCATTACTGATATTCGTTTTTACATTACAGATGCATTCATATGGAAACAATAGTTTGATGAAATTTTGATATAGTTTTCATTCGAAGTTGATATGTAATATCGCGAAGCGCTAAGCATACATAGCGCTTAAAATAGTGATTTGAAGAAAAAAACTTAAAATTGGAAGGCTTTTGCATAAAAATTCAAATTTCACATTATTGGCATATTTTTAAATTTTGATATTTTCTCGTTTGCATATGTAAAATATATTGCAAAATTTTGAAACATAGAAGCAACATCAAAAATAGCAAAAATTCGACGAAATTCTGAAATCTTTTTTCTGAAATAATCGACAAACCAATATCTGTCTGAAGCAAAAAAGGAAGCCAGTATGGTGTATTTAGCTGATTTAATGTCAGATAACAAAAATCTGTTAAAGTAGCCTTAAACTAAATTGAGTAATCGATAAAATCTTGCATTCTAGTATCCCGATAATATTTCAAAAAGAATTTTTTTTTAATTTTTGAAGTCTCCACATGTGTTTTATGGATTTTAGAGTTTTTTAAAAATAAAATATAATGGAGAATATGCGTGCATGAATGACTTAACTCATTTTAAAGTAATTTATGCCATTTATATGAATGAATTAAAAGGAAACAAACTACAGTGATAAAATAAAAAAAGAACTAATGATAACGAAATAATGATGAAAACTTATATCGGTGATGATATTGCGATAATAGTGGAAGTATCGATGGAGGTAACATTAAAAGTAGTGATACTGATGATAATGACGATGGTGATGACTTTGATGATGATAAGGAGAAGGAAAAGGAAATTTGACAGAAAGAAAGGGATGAGCATTTGCTTCTTAGCTAAGATGAGAACATGGGAGATTTGTCGTTCTAAGAAGTTCGATTCTATGTTCAAGATGTCATTACATCCTGACTACTAGAATTCCAGATAAATATTTATATATGAGCGGTATGTATGTGTGTGTGTGTGTGTGTGTGTGTGTGTGTGTGTGTGTGTATATATACATGCAAGGAGAAATGATTTTAATTTTGTTCCATTTTAAATTCGTTCCGCTTCTCTGCACATTGAAGTTGACAGGAATTTTCACGTAATGAACCAAGTTTTCGCAATTCTACTTGAATCCAATTTACAAATAATCGTTTCAGCACGAATGAGTAAGGTCAAAGCACATTTACCGATACAAAATGCAACTGCAAACAGAATAAGTATTTAAATTATCAATGTCGATATTTAATATAGTCCAGTTTATTGATCGGAAAAATTTGATAATTATCTCTGTATGATTCTTTAAAAAAATCTGCAATTCAATATTTATAGCATGTAATCGAACTAATACTGTGAGACGCTCCCAAAAAAAAAAAAAAAAAGATTAGATAATCCGGATATGCATCCAAGAACTGTTTCCGTATTACTTCGTGAAAACGAAAAGTTTGAGTAGCTAAGTTTTAGGATAGATGTACTCAGTAGTGACCATTCAACGAATTCAAAAAGAAAAAAAATTCAAATCAAAATTTGTATAATTTATTTAGTCCATAGCAACAACTTTTTAATTGATCTAATAGATTCTTAATATGTGCTATATCCGGAAATTTTACGAAAAATACAACCGCGAAACCGCTTCCCAAGGAAATATTACAAAAATACGGCAAAACTCAACTTATAGTAATCAAATATATCACAAACGAAAACTTTATGAAGTCCTCAATATTCAATAAACCGATAACATTACATAAATTTTCGTTTTTCTGTGCATTATAACGGAGGACCATAAACTTTCAGTTCGATAATGTGTCATTTTCCGATTTCCGATATTGGAATCCTGTATGTATTCAGTTGAATTATCTTATCTTTAGAAAGGAAGGGCAACAAAAACTTAACCCAAAACTATCCTCCGAAACATAACAAAAACCAAAAAAAAATTTTCCAATATTTTATTTGAATTTTTTCCTTTCTTTTTTATGATTCAGAATCCATACCGAAATGGAAATTGGCTTCAGACTGACAACAATATTATTCACTAGTGCCTTTCTTTAACCTGTCTAAGTAATTTTGTATTTTTCCATATTGCAGCATATTCTCATCATCAAGTATAAATGAGGAATGACAATGTAAAAGATTATGTTCTCGATAACAATTGCTATAATTTCGATGATGACGACGGCAACACGACATGCTCATGAAATGCTTTAATATCTTTTAAAAGTAAATGGTTTTTTCTGTTTACTTTTCATTTTATTGCATTAATCATTTTATCACGCTATTCTCTAAACTATCCAACTTCTTATCACATTGTTTGTTTTTTTTCTCTTTCTTTTTTTTTTTTCAGGCTATCATTCTCTATGTGTGACATAAGCGCCGAAGTGTTTGACATCAAAATAATTTGCGGCGAATAAAGCTAAACATAAAGCCGCGTTCGTGTCAATAAATGATCAGATAGAAATGAGAAAACAGACATAATTCTGAGCGAAGTGTCTGTTTAATTAATTAGTAACGATAATAATATAATAAGGACAATGAGAATGATAATGATAGCTCTAATGAAAATATCACTGTTTAAGTTTAGAACTTACATTATGCCCATAAATTCTACAAGTATCCTTGTTATTTTCACATCAAATAACTGAAAAAATAATTCGATCGTCGGAATGTTCCAATCTTTTTTTGAATTAATCTATCAACAGTATTTTCAATCATTTCAATTCTATTCTGTTATCTTATCAATGTTACAGAATGTCTTCTGGTCATTTGTTCCTTATTTTCTGACTTCTAATTGTTAGCATTAAAATGAGATCACTGAGAGCCATAAAGGTCGGTTGTTCTAATTAATGACATTAATTTGATTATTATCCACTTGATTCACGTAGGATGTCCTTAATTTAATTATTGCCATGTCCAAATAAACAAGGAATATTCTACCGCATAAGGAAGAAGTGATAAGTTCAGTAGACGGTAACAGGATGTAAATGATTTATTGAAAACGATAGAAAAGGAAATGAAGCAAGTGGCTGAATGAATGAATAGATGAACTGATAAATGGCTTAACTATGGGAAGAGGATTATAATTTTCCGTAATTTATTATAAATTATCGATGACTGGCGCATAATCATTAACAATACATTTCTTTCACTTTCTCTGTTCCATTCTTGATGTATTTTTTCCGTTTTTTTTCATAAATTAATTGTGTAGTTTTTTGTCCAAATTAATGTTAGGCTATTTGCACGAATTTTATCATCATGCATATAAAATGGTTTCTGTAAACAAATGCAAACATACACGCGCACATGCGCATGCAAGAATTACTACATAACATCAAAACATATGTGAATAAAACACTTAAAGTTGCGCAAACACAGTGAAACATTAACCCACTTTAGATTACACATTAACCCATTTTGAATTCCTTTACCGAGAATTATGATTTTATTTTACTAATTTCGATCCTCAAATTTCAAAGAAACTTCACTCATACATTCGCTTTCAAAATTAAAAATGATGAAATTTGGGCCAAAATTTCACGAAAATTACACTAATGCCATATCCGACTGTTCTCCTACTTGTAGACTGCCTACATGTCTAGTATTTTGAAAGTGTTCACAACCGTTGTAAATAAATCTGATATTAAAGTTCATTAATCCTTTATTGAATCGTCCCAGTTTTTCAATCCAATCAATATTGTTTGATGTTTTTTCTACTATTTTGTACTCTTTTCTATAGCGATTGGTTAGTTACAGCTTGGACGTAAAATTAAAGTAATTAGTGGTGTCATTTTGATTTTCTAGAATTTCCACAAAATTTTTAGTTAATGTCAGAAATGATTTATTTGAAGTTTTTTATGCCAGCATTTTGTAAAATACAAACACAGATGTAAATTTCAATAAAATACTGAAAATGCATTGAATCCTCAAAATATGTTATCTTAACTGTAATTATATCAGACTTGTTTATTCTTTTTAATTTTCAAGTTTCCCAAATAAATGCCATATTCTCAAGGATCGACAGAGTGACTCATGAATATCATTCACTGATAACCAATATTCACCTGCTGTCAGATAAACATAAGAAAAAGAAACAAAACCGTCTTTTTCCTTATAATAAACTTCCAAAACTTTCGATGATTTTGGAAAATTTCACTTCTACCATGCTTGCTTGCATGTCATTCTCGAGAGATATACATTATTCATCAATAACTGCTCGAAAATATGCAGAAAAAAGTGATTGAGGACTGGACATTGTTGGTGATTGGTAATTTTTATAATTTAAATAAATAATTCTAACACTGTTAAGTGTTAATTAAGCAGCTTTCTACTCGTTAACAATCGAAAACCATATGGGACGCATGGAAAGTAGCAGATGGAAGGGAAGAGCGATGGTTCGACAGGTAATTCGCATTTATTTAGTTTGACTTTGCTGATTTCATTTTTTTTTTTTTTTGAAAGGAAGATGAGAAAAGGATACCGCTATAAAATTTTTCGATGTGTATATAGCGGATGATTTTGAATTATAAATCACATATGTGCTGGCTTATGTGATATGCAAATGATAACGGAATGACTGATTAGATGGCGTAAAGATGTTAAAATTTAATGTCAGTTTGTGTATAGTATGACAAAAAAAGAATAAAACTAAAAAGGCAAGGAAAATGATGAAAGAAGAGGAAGAGGACGAATGAATTGCGAACCAAAATTGAATTTTTGACTTTCATTACGAGTTCCGCTGTGATATATTTCGTTTAGTTATTAAACTTTGTCCTGGATAGCGAATACCATAAATTAAATCTTACGTATTTTGCTTCTTTCTGTATGGATGGATGACGACATTGATAATGCCACTTGTTATTTCCAATCACACATAACCAAGAATTGAGGAGTGTTTTCATTAAATTTCATTCGTTTTGCTGATCTTAAAATAAATCAGTTGCTCTTTTAAAATTACTATAGCAAAATCGAAGCGTAATTCGAATCGGAACAATTATTCGCAATAGTTTCACTGAAAATTAAAATTGTAGCATTGAAATTAACTTAAAATTCTTCGGGCATATATATTATTTACAGGCATATATATATATATATATATATTATTTACATATATTATTTATATAATATATATATATATATATATATATATATATATATATATATTATTTACAGGCACAAAATTGAAGGGATTTCAATGTCTTCCGATACTGAAATGATGCAAATTTTCAAAATAATGCAATTACTCGTAATTTTGAGAATCCAAAGAACCCGTAAAATTCGAGAAATCGGTATAAAAATAATAGCAACAATTTAAATTTTCTGCAGTCAATTCAGTTAGTAAGCATTAATAATGATGCTGCTAACAAAATAATAATAATAATGCTAATGATGGTGACGATAGTGATAATAATGAAAATACGATGACATGATGTTTATTGTCAAATTAAATTTCTAAACTTCATATATTTCATGCTAAGCTTAGTTAGAAACTTTCCCGTTTTCTTTTTATACCTACACGAATTCATCGTATTTTATGATTTGTGGCTAATTTTTCTTTTGTCAACATTGAATTTCATCCCATGGATAATTGCTTATCAATTAAAAGGAAAGAAAGCCTACAAGTAAGCTTAATAATAAACCTAATATAAACAATATAAGCTTAGACTGAGTCTCCAAATCCTCAACAACATCGCTATTCTTTTGTTTATACATTTCGATTGCAACAGATGTAATTAAAACAATGCTTCCGAGATTTTTAAAGAACTTAAGAATGATAATTCAGATAATAATTCCTACCAAATGTGGAATGAAACAACAAAAAAAAAAAAAAAAAACGAATACTGGTGGAGTTATGATATAGCACTAATAAAACGAAAAAACGAAATTTGATACAAAAATTGACTAAACAAAAGTTGAATGTTAAAAAAGTTTCAGATCTTTGATAGCTAGAACTTGAGTTAAGCTGCATGGCTTTCATCTTTAATTTTATATTACTGTAATGTAAGCAAAGTGCATTGATGCCTAGATAGAATGAATTCCAAGCAGATAAGTGAAAGATTTCGGATTTAGCAATTTATAGTCCAGTAGATTAAAATTTTGAACCATTTATCAATATTGCCTAGATTAGTCATCATTACTGCTTGGTTATACGGTGGATTATATATTTTCGAAATAATGTGATTACTCCTGTCAGATAATGTAACCAAAAAAAAAAAAAAGAATCCATACGTTTATTTTTAAATTATTAATTCTTCGAAATCAAAATTGATGCATTAAAATGTTTTAGTATGTCATTTTAGAATTTTAAATCCATAAATGAAGACTTTTCTTTAAAAAAAAAAGAAAAGAAAAAACTTTAAATAAATTAAAAAATGACATATAGACACTTCTGAGCCAGATCATCAATTTTATGTAAAAACGATAGCAGCAACAGAAACTTGCAATCCTCAAGACTGTCCAAACTATTGTCTGCAACTTGTCTGGGTATTTGCTGAGTAAGAAACATATGTCGAAACTTAGCCGAGAACACATGTTGCGAAATCTAGAATGGAAGAAATTTTGATGATAAATGGTTAGGCCAAACTACCAACACAACCATCTAAGCTAGAATTCATAAGATTTAACATGTAAGAAAAAAGAGATCTGTATTATTTGATGAATGTGTGACAGGGTTATTTTTTTCCGAAGCCAATAGATTGGATTTGAATGAATGAATTGAAATAGATTGATGTGGATAGAAGAAGGATGCCACTAATTAAGAACCATTCCTTGATCCGTATATCTATTGCTTATCTTTTTACCCGAATGTTTTGCATTTCAGTATGTTGGGTCAAGTTTCTGCAAATCTATAAAGTGAATATCATAATCTGGTGACTCTTATTGTCCAAGATATTTCAAGGATGAGCTCATCTTTTCTGATCTAAGGCCATCTAGAATCTTATTTCGATGTAACGATTGGTAAAAATGCCATCGGCTAAAATCATTTTTAAGTTCTTTACAAATCTAATGGGTCTTCGGATATTGTTCCACTAAGAAATCAGGATAAGCAAATTCAGATGCAGCGTATAGGAATACTAAATTCATTACACTCATATCTATAAGATTTCAGTATTGAAATGTTCTTAACAAATCATTTTACAGTGATTAGCTGTATATTCCTCAATTACAGCTTTTGCATTGGATTTATTAACTAACATCAAATATAGTTTTATTTCTTTTACTTAAAATAACTTGCGAACTTACAACTCCTTGCTGACCAGAATACAAAACAGTTTAATCGTCTTATCTGCCGAAACATTCACGAATGACAGTAAATGGTGCATCTGAGCTTATACCACGGATGGAATGATTTTTGAAAGGAAAAAAAAACTGATAGGAAAGATCATTTTCGTATAGCAACTGAACAATCAGGCTCATTAATTTGTTTTGAAAAAGCAAAAGGCCGAATTAGCTTTTGTTCGAAACATCATCTACTTTTATGATCATCACATCAATACAACATCACTGTTCTATAATTTGCATATGTATTGCCCTTAGCTTTTGGTCAACTTCCTTCACTCTTCTCAGCAGGATAAAATAAAAATACTAAAAAAAAGAAAGATTTGAATTATCAGGAGAACTTTATTTTTAACATTATTACCTACCATCGAGCTAAAGATTATTATGGATTAGATCCGAATAAGGATGAAATTATTAAATCAGCAACCAACTTATCAATCAGTTCATACTAAATTCAACTTTGACATACAAGTGTACCGATACAATTCGCTTTATGGAGTTTGTTACCTTCCAAATATCATACCTAACCGACTTTTGTTCCGAATAATACCTCCAGGAATAGAGATCATCAAAATGATACGTGGATTTGATGCAATTTCAATCAGTCAACTCATTAATCTCTATCCCCAAGTTATATCGAAGTATGGATTATTGATGAGATTAGAGACTGGGACTATTATTGATATCATCCTATTCTAGAATGAAGAACATTTCGCCTAATCAATAGAAAATTTATGTTAAGTTAAAAAAATTTCATAACATAGGAAGAAAAATCTCATCAACTTGAATTGCAGAATCAAAACCGAGAAATGTTTTATAAAGAGAACACATTTATTTAAGTCTAAAATCTCCTCCCAAAAGGCAAATAATTCAGGAATTATCATATAAGCATATAAAAATTGAAAAAATTTCCATTCAGTCTTACTCTTTTTTAAATATGCAGGGAACTTTCGTTAAATTTTTTTTCAAGAAAGCTGTTGTCCATAATATTTATATTAAGCAAAGCCACACTAAATCAATCACCAGTATTGGTGGGGTTAGTGTAATTTTTTGGGAATATACAACTACAGAATGTGGTAAGGCATCCGTTATCACTACATTGCATTATTGTTATCACGTTAAGTAAAGATTTTGTATCAAATTTGACTATTTGGTTTTTCAGTTTGCTTTTGAACTTAATAATAATAAAATTATTATTTATTTTTCGTCAAAAATGTTTAGTTGGGGATATTTCCTTGGAGTGGAGGAAAATGCTCAGAGCTAAACAAAGAATTCGTAATAACTAGGATTTTGCACGTAGAAATAGAAGCAACTTAAATATTTGATACGCAATATATGAGCAGTATGCTTGAAATTTTTAGCCTCCCAATTCAAAATGCTCTCTAAAACTTATTTCTTGTTTTTAGCAACAATTTTGATACGAAGGAAATCAGATTAAACATATTTATTGTACGTATTGCTTGTCTTAGAACTAATATTTAGTAACTGATAATCAGAAATGAATGCTTTTGTCAATGGTTATTAAAGTTCTAGTCATTCAATACTTTTTGGATCTCTTCTGGAATGTTTGGTACTTTAAGTATAGTATGTATATTTGATGAAAGTAAGCAACAAGAAAGGAAAAGAAATTATTGAGGAGAAGTGAACTGAGCACTGTAAGAATTCGATGAAAAGAAAGCATTTATTATTAAAAATGATTTCTTTTTTCCTCCAACTTTTCCTCTAATTTAAACAATTTGTATGCCTTCCACTTTTGACAACATCTAATCCAAATAGGACTTTTCCTGTTGATCCCATCCGAATCTTTTCTTTTTTTTCTTGTTCAACCATTCACAATCATTAAAAGGTTACAACAGACTCGGAACATTTGCTTCACATATGGCGTCCGTCGGTCCTTCGTTGCTTCGCTCCTCCGTCCTGTCTATCCGTCCATCCGGCTTCTATTTACTGCTTCTTGATGAAGATGAAGACGGAATTCTGATGCAGAAACAAATTCGATGTCCAGATAAATGTAACCACCATCAAAAATGCTGCAAAAGCTATTATTTCTTTTTTTTTAAGAAAATAATAGCGGTATTTTCTTCATTAGAAAATGTAGACAGAAAAAAATTTTAAGAATACCAGAAGACATTTTTTTTTTTTTTTTTTGGAAAGTTTCGTCGTAAAATTCCGGAAAATCGCACTGATATAAGAGAGAAATTGATATAAGACAGGATAGCACAAATTTAATGAATTTTACAAAATAAATTTTAAGATTTAAATTCAGATTACGTGTTAGAATAGCTTCACAACAAACAGCAGGTATCAGTTTTCTTTTCATAGATAAGTGAATACTTGAACAGAATAAATAAACGGAAAAAGCTGAATACATCAAAAAGAATGGTAAGCCATCTTGAAATCAAATCAATCAGATTATCAAAGAATTTGCTACGAAAGCTTCAATCGCCTTCGATCCAACTGTACATGATTAGATGATCGATTCGATGATGCTAACTACCATCACTTCTTTTTTGCATCGCAAATGCTAAACATCCTTTTGTACCTTTTGAAGAAGCAATTTTCGGAACCAAAAATTTACCTCTAAAATGTTTCATATAAAGAGAGGTCACTGAAGAATAACAAATATCTAACACATTCTCTATGATTTCTAAAAATGTGACAAGTTGAACAAAAGATTTGATAGGAAGAAAGAGTAGTAACAGAAAACAGTTGTCGGTGAAAAGGAGAGCTATTCGTTCCAAACGGTTTTTAAAAGATCGATATCGATGAGGCTGAAAGAGATGATTTGAATTTATTTATTTTTTTTTTTTTTGGAAATTTGGATTTCTGTAGTTTCAGCAATTAAAGCTTCTATGTCATAGTTTATTCACGACTAAAGAATATTTCTAACTTCCATAAACGAATAATCCAAATCTAATACCTTCAGTATTGCATCCTCTTTATCGTCTTGGGAAAACTTTAAGAGTTCTTCAGAACAAACTACCATATCACAATGATCTCAAATTTTCTAAATGCTAAATCTGTTTTATTAAAAGATTAGCGAAGTATTTGCCGAAAAGTGAGTTCTAGCATGAATGCATTAGTAGATTTAAGCAGAAATCACAATTTATGAATTATTCATCTTAATCATATCAAGTTTTCTTCTAAAAATTGTTTAGTTTCCGTCTAGACAAAGGATGCACCAGGAAAAACAGACTATTAAATCCATAACAAGGGTGAATTGAAAGTTTCCCTCAGATTCTTGATATCATTACTATTCCTATAATTTTAATGGAAAAAAGAAATGTCTTAGGTCATGATCTTTGTACATTCATTTCAATTCTGTCATAAATTGTTCTTTCCTTCCTTTATCTTGGCATTTCATACTCTACGAATCAAACATCTCGCTCAAAGATTCGCAATTTTAAGAAAATCCACGACAGTGACCAAAAATTGAAATAAATGATGCCATAAAGTAGACAATACTTTTTGGGATATGCTCGAATTGGGAATAAATTAGGACATCATTAAATGTCGATATTATTATTATTTGTGGCCTAATTGAAGAAAAATAAATGAGTTACTAGGAATAAGTCAAATGCTGTGTTGAAATTAGCAGATAAGTGAGTAAATAAGTACATGAGCAAGCATTAAGTTACCATCTTTTATAATATATGCAAACTGAAAAAAAAAAAAAAAAACCAAACGCACCATTTCTTTCGATACTGCTAATTTCGTATATCCAAAGATTCTACTAAGACATTAAAATTAATTTCTTTCATAAACTTAGATGCAGTTGAATAGCTTATCGTCACATCTCAATACTGTGTCGATTATGAGTGTCAAATGACTCTTTCTCCAATTCCTCTTATAAACATACTTGATTAGACTTTTCAGAGTTTTAAAAAAATACTGGAAAAAACATTTGAAGTTCATCTTCCTCTGTTGCCTTCTCTCTCTTAAATAATGCAAAGGGAGGAGAGACAAGAGAAATCCTCCAAAAGCAAAATTTATATTAAAAAAGTTGGATTAAAAATGTTGAAAAAAAAAATTTATCAGGAACATGAAACAGTTTAATCATTGTTATATGAATAATAGACAGGAAGTTTGAAATGGGATAATATGAAGCCCATCGAAATGACACTGAATTGAAGTTATAGGTGGCATTTTTAAAAGTCATATTTGATGAGGCCAATTTGAATGGGCCCAAAATTGGTTTCATAATGAGAAGCATTTAGGCCGATCATTGGGCCAAGAATCCGTTTTGGATCGTTTCAGCCATTTTGTCAGAAATAATAAAATTGCATTATCTTTGAAGTATTATTCTGCGAATGGATGATAATTGTAGCACTTGAAATAATATAGATGAAGAAAGCCTTCAGTCCCTATTACACAGAAGCAATTGTAGGAGAGTTCCTGGGAATTAAGAAAAAATCAAAGAAAAATGAAAGCAAACCTCAAATTATTCTAATTATTTCATAAAATATTAATGGAATTTAAAGTACAACAAAAGATATTAGTGTAGTCCTAAATTTTACTCCAGCTTATAATTATTAAACTTCAAGCTAAAACATATTTCATTATTTTTAAATAAAAAAAAATGCGAAAAGTTAAACGGAAAATTTTAAAATGATTTAGCAAAAATTCAGAACTTGTCTTAAATCTCTTCAATTGGCAAACGAAAAATTATAACATGCCTAAATCAAAATTTTAAGAAATGATTCAATATTGTGAAGTGTAAGGCATGGTGATAATGATTCAAGCTGATACGCTTCATATACTTGGTGAAGCGTATGAAGCATATACTTTATGAAGCTCATATGATGATTACGTTATGATTTTCCAATGATTTGAGGGAAAAGCGGAATAAAGCTGAATTAATTTAAATTATATCATAAAAACTTAAAACAAGCAAATGATAATCATAGATATGAGTAAGCTCATCAATGCAATACAACGCATTTGAAATAAATCGATGTAAAAAACTAAGTAAATTTAGTAGTTGTTGAAACTAAAATCTGATTTAACTGCATGGAATATTCGGTTATGAATGAAAACACAAAAGTTTTAACATAATCGTTTAAATTTTCTAGGGTATCTAAATTCATAACATGTAAGCTGTGATTTTTATGTAATTTTTAATTTTAAATATTCCGCATGATTGCTTATATTTCAAAGGATTGATTAACATCAGTATGCTTAAAATAGTTGAATGGACAGATGGAACTTGAAAAAAAAAATGATTGAAAAGCAGCGTTTAAATCCAAAAAGTTCTTAAGATAGGCTAGAATTTTAGGAAAAGACATATAATGGTACTTGGCATAAAATGAAAGAAAATGGACGAATAACGTTAGAAGACATCACAGGTTTGTTTGAACGAAACAAACATGGCATCAAAGCAATTTTTATGAAACAAACATATGCAAATGCATTCTTGAACACGCAAATAGAACTTTATCAACATCATTATCATCATCATCAAATATTCTCAAAATATTTAATATTTAAACGATGAAAACGCAAAGAAGTACAAATGGTCGTTCATTTCTGCAAATACAATTCAATGATGATTGTAGGATAACATTAATAAACAGATGTTAAGAAATGCGAGCATTTGTAAAATTATCGTTATATGCTCAAAAAAAAAAAAAAAAAAAAAAAAATGTTGAATTAAATCAATTACGCCACACATCGTCATGTGAGATGCTATATCAATGCAACTGATCGGATTGTTTCAATACGTTGGTATTATCAACATTAACAGATCAATCTGAGTCAGTGCGATAAAAACTAGTATTTGTATACGGCGAAAAGTTTTTGTCTAATCTGACAATTCAGGAAACTGTCAAATTCATTTTAACGGAAAGAATAATTCATGGTTTGAAATATGGAAAAAAAAAATTTCGCTTCAAAATTTGAAACTAACACTAAAGTCTTTAATATGCAAACAAAAATTTTTCCAAAAAACGAGGTAAGAAGAGGAAGTGAAATTGAAATCAGTGCAAATATAAGCTTTATTTAATATGAAGAATAACTATTGCTATAAGTCGAAAATTAAAGATTGCCATTGAAAAAAGAATCTTTCTCGGAAGGGATAAAACTACTATTGCATTGTTGACAACAGTGACAACAACGTTGATGATGAAGGAAGTAGTAAGGAGCAGCAAAAGGGATAACATTTAATGAAATGCTGTAAAATGAGGGGAAAAAGAGATGTGATAGGGAAGATGATAGGCTGAAAAAAGAGCTCAAGATTAAAGTAATATGAAAAGACAAGCCTAAGCCATAAAGATCATGCTCGAGAATGATTATTCGAGAGTAGGGAAGCAGGAGAAAGGGAAGACAAAAACATAAAGCCCGCAATTCTATTCTCATCTCTTGATTTTCTTTGAAGATAATAAGCCCGTTTGGCTTTCATTCCAAATCCAAAAAATACTATGGGGACAGTGAGACAGGACATTATCTCTCTCACTGTATTTGCTTGGTTTTATTCTTTGGCTCTTTCTAATTCATGGCAAATTTTGCTTTTATACTACTTGCTATAATTATTGGCCAATTAATCAAACGATAAAGTGAATCGGACATTTTGTTAAGTAATACGATTATACATTCCTTTATTAGCATCATATTTAAAACTGTAATAATGAAAAGATCAAGCAATTATGGATGAAATTTACAGCAATTATTAGAAATAAACATTCAGTTGAATTCGTTCGTTCAAATGAAATTTGGATTGTAATTAAGACTGAGTCCAAGAAAATGAAGGTGGATGAGTCTACACTTTACTTTCACCATGGTACAAGTTTTTTATCGATTTTTAAACATATTTGTAAAAATTCATAAATGATCAACTAAATTTGGTACCAGTCAAATCAGACAGATTAAAGATTCATAATATTCTTGAATTTCAAAGTATATTTTAAAAAATGTATGTATATATGTATTTTTGTATATTTATCCGATAATGTCGGTTCATTGTGAAGATGGTTATGTGTTAATGAACTGTCTGTTATGTTAAGGATCATAAATTTCGGAATTAAAAGTTGCAAAAACAAGGATTATCTAACATCAGTAGATATCTCGAATAAGAAATTTTCGAAGCAATAAATCGGGAGAAGAAAAGTTAAAATTTAATCTCTAAAGTTTTTAGGAATTTTTGAATAATTCAGCATGCCAGTTTCTTTTTACAACAGTGTTTCATTTAAAATAATAGAAAAAAAGCAAGGTCAAAAATTGGGAATTGTTCCAGATCGAAGTTGCAGATTGGGATGGCATGGTTCCAGAAAGTTTTTAAAAAGTTAAAAAAAAAAAAAAAGATATAAATCAGCAACTGTTCTGTTCACCCGTTTCTTTCGAAGAATTTGGTGTCTTTTCACATCAGAAAAACAAAATTCCATCGCGAATAATAAATTAGAGACCTGAACTTTATATTTTCGTATCCAATTCCTGCTATTGCTTTCAAGCTCTTTCCGAATGTAAGAAGTGGAAAAGCTGGTTGATATCGATAAGTTGCAAGACTTATTCCCGAAGGTCAAGCAAGCTGAAAAGCCATTGCCGAATATTGATCGACTTAGTCATGCATTTAAGAGTTTTGTTGATAAATTGAGGATGAGAGGTTCAATTGCCAGAGTCTTAAAACGTTTAGCAGTTATCTCGAGGGAGATTGTATGCCTATATTGGTTAAAGGCATCACAGGAAACCTAACACTAAATAATCGGACAGTTCTGCATGAGCTGTACGATACTGGTATCCATTCGTTTCAAAGGATCACAAATTTTTCAAATTTTATAATCAATCATATTATCTGAACTAATTCCGAAAATTTTTGAATTCTGTTTAGCACTTTCCCAAGTAACAACAAAATGCTTTTACTGAAAGCAAATTTTTATTCTAAACTTAATGTCCTAAACTTAATATCAAAAAAAATTGCTGGTTTATGGTTGGCTGAAAGATCATGTAATCATACATTTTTATATCGCCTGAAATCGCTCTATTTGACTAATTTAGTTGTAAGGTTTTCGACCCAGTTTCTCTCATCATCTGTTTAATAAATCATCTTTGACGATTTGCCAGAAAGATTAATTTATCAAAATGATGATGGCAGTAGAAATGAAAAAACTAAACCGTAATCTTAATAGAATAAGAGGGCAAATCAATTAATTAACGAGAAATTCACTATTACACTTTTGTCCTCGTCAATCCTCCATTCTCATCAACTGAGTAGACGATTCGTATGTCATCCCACTACCACTTTTCTTTTTTATAGTAAAAATATAATTTTTTTTTTCTGAAAATTCGAGAAACGATATATCTTTTTTTTTTTTTTTTGTTTGAAAAAGCAACGATATAGGGAGGAAATCTGTGCAAGCAACGAAAACAAGCCTAAAGATTTTGTAAGATTTTTTTTTTTTTTTTTTGTTCAGCAAAAGTTTTCAATCAGTCGGGCTAATTTTTGGAATCTGATGGATTTACTTCCCTGAATTTAAAAAAATTTTGATTCCTTAAGATTTCAAGTTTTAAATTCGATTCTTTCTCCCGAAAAACAGATGAAAATTTAACTATTTTGGTAATAACAATACATATGACAACAAAAATTCCAAACAAAAAAAGTTTTATTGTTCAAAGATGTTATTTCTGTTCTATTAGTTAGATCGCTAAGAATATGAAGAAGTAGTTGAATTTCATCCACCATAATTTGGCAAATAGAGAAAAGAAAAATGAAAATAAAATTTAAAAAAAAAAAATAAAGCAATTGGTAATTGCTTTTACTGTCTTTATAGATATAAGAAGAGAAGGAATTTGGCGATGATGTGTTAAATAAAAAGCCGCAAAAAATTATAAGTGAAGCTGGCTATTAACGGAAAGAACAAAGGATAAAATTGTTTAACCATTTCGCCAATTTTATGGGTTTATTTTTCTTGATTATTCAACTATCGATAAAAGCCATTGAATTGGCACTAAGTTTGAAGACGAAAAGGATGAAAACAAAAAAAACGAAAGATAAAATGAATATTAACTATCCTGTAGTTATAGCATGGCAAGAAAAACCAACCATTTCCTTCAATTGTTACTTCGAAAAATAATTTGCCAGCAATGAAACGATTTATCGCTTTCATGTTCAAAATCGTTGGATTTTATCATTCATAAAAGCGTTACAGCTGCGAAGCATATCTGCAAAAAAAAGAAAAAACTTTGTAAATTTAAATTTATTCAAAAGACTTTATCATCCTATGGTGCAATATTATTGTTCTAAACATTTTTTGTAAAATCATCTCATGCTGAAGCTGATTCGTGATATCTTGTCATTTTACAAGTATGATCGAATTTGCTCTAGTGCATTGACGTTAAAGCTTATAACCATGCTTGTCTATAATATTACTGATGTTTTGATGTTCGTGGTGATTCATTTACATTAAAAGATACCAACATTTTTCCAGCATTTCTCATAATTATAGAAATACACTTTTAATTTTTTTTGAAAAGACATATTACAATCTTCTTGAAAAGCATTAATGGAAAAGATACCTTTATGGCCATCAACTTTCCTTTAACTATTAACATCTGGGCAATGTTATCCTGAATGTTTTGAATGCGACAATCTTTTGCTTGCGATCTGTTCGATGAGCTGTGTACCGGGATCGTCCTTTACTTTACATATTCAAGTAAACTTATGATATGAGGTTTCTAAAGATCAGAAATCTTGAGAATTTGATTTTTCCATTTCATGCTTATTTAATTCAAAATAGCATTTCATTTATTTCAAATTTTTAACATTAAATAATTGACTTAAAGATAAAACTATTCGACTGGTGGTATTATAAAGTCAGTCCCTTTTCTAATATTAATGGTGAAATTTTTAGTTTTTTCACCTCAAATTTTCTTAAGTCTATAAAACAAACAAATTATTTCGGTCAGGAAAATTTGAGGGAATAATTCGCAGCGCAAAAAATTATAGAACCCCTTTTAAAGATATTGATATTGTGGAAGAAATAGCATTTCAAACGAATTTTTTTCTTTCTTGAACAAAAAAGGGAATTCGAAAGAAAATTTTTTTAAAGTTATTTTTCTTGTCGCTTAAGATTAGCAAAAATGTTGTCTCAATACTTTAAATCAAAACAAACTACTAATCAGTCATAGTGCTAGATGTGATGTTGAGGTTCCTATGGCTTATGGATCAGTTGGTACATCTCACAATTAATGTAGCAAATATTTCCATTTTAATAAATTTTTGTGAAACAGAAAAAATGGAAACAAATATATTTTATATAGTTTTATTTCCTACATCTTAAATTGATTAGCGATGATGATTGATTTAAAATATTTTGTTGACAGAGATAACAATAATGTTTTAATTTCTCTAATTTGAATCATGGCTTCGTCTTGTTCAGGACAGTATATTTCTTAAGCTTAACTTCTAATTCAAAATCCTTGACTGTAGATAATTTCAATATTAAACATTTAAATCCCACCTCTCATCTATTCCTTAAGTAATAGTATGGCATAAAATCTTCATAATAATTGGCAAAAAACACATTTGCAATCCTCCTGCTGCATGAGATTTGCTGCAAAATATAGTGTATATTCCAAAAGGTTAAATTAACAAAACAATCCAACAACACAAAAGATTCACTCTTTTACCTATGATGAGAAGCGCATTGTGATATTAGAAGAGTTAGGTTAAGTTAGAATCCAAAATATCAGCCTTTAAAAGAAGTATTAATTAGCAGCAATGGATTAGCCGCAGTTGAAATTATATTCAATTATAGAACTCGTAAATAAACAAAAACATTCCAGCAATAGCTAATTAAATTTCTGTCTCAAATAAAATAATCATCTAAACAAATAAACAAAATAACTCATTGAAATTTTTTTTCCAATTTTTGCCTCGAATTTCTTTGATACCTTTTATTCTGATTCATCCTTTAATATTTTGGCGGTGCAGTGATACTTTAAATCTACAATTTCGCTAGGGGTAAAGATTCAATCTTTGTTTGATCTTACAATTGCTTTTTTTGGTACTGAAGTTTTTAACAATAAATTCTTCTGAAAATAATTTTAAGACTATAATAAACAGAACGGTGTTAGAAATCCCAAAAATTTGCTTAAATCAAATTACAAATCAGTGCTGCTGCATTGGGAACAAAGGATGGGACGGTAATTGCAGTGACAGAAGGAGAAAACGATAGTAGATAATTGCAGTTGACAGAAAAAGAGACGACAACAGCAGGTGTGACACAGGTATCGATGAAATTAGTTCATCATCCAACCTCTTCTTCTTCGTACCCCCGCAAATGAGTTACAGTTCCTGCAAATCAAATCAAATCAGCCACTCTGATAACACCATCCCTTAAGCAAAGTATATGTGTGTGCACCTCGCCCCATAGTTGTATAATTTTTAGTGAAATAAAATCAAGTTTTCACTTGCAGCTTGCACTTTTGCTGTCAATTATTGTTATTAAAATTGCAAACTGCCAATGATTTCTAAAACTGTGCATGTATATATGTATATATATATATATATATATATATATATATATATATATATATATATATATATATATATATCGTCGTCATCAAAGCTGCCACACGATTTATTGAACCTCATTGGATGGATGGCACATTATGTGTGATCTATAATTGGGCTGTACATTGCTTATGATATGAATATTGGATAAATATATCACTCTATAATTAGTCCCGTAATGATTAACTACAAAATGACTCCAAAATTCATTGTTCATTCGATGATAATTGAATGCACAAAATACAAAAATACATGTACATGCAATAAATTGCGATCGAAAAATGCATGTCGTTGATGGGTTGATTATATTATAGTTTCCAGTTTAATGCATTCTCTACAACAGCAAAATATTTCATTTCATAACATTAATTTCAAAAATTATTTTATTTTTCAAGCAAAAAAAATTTTTTTTATTACGCGAAATATTTCTTGCAACAGTGAACGAAACATCCAGAACAGTAAGACAATGCATATTACCGGGAAATATCTCGGTAAGTTTTATGAAAGAAATTATAACTGTATCGTAATTTCGTCAAGCCATTTTAAAATGGTCCAGAAATTTACAATAAATGAATTGAGAAACCGGAATTCTGAATTCTGTGGAGCTCATTATTGATTTATAAATGATTTAATTGAACACCAAAGTAAACGAAATAAGAAATTCAATCCTTAGAAGTTCAGGAAAATAAAATACTATTATTCTATGATAATAAAGATAATTAATAGTAATGTCGTGTGATGATAACGCTGATGGCGCAAAAAGGCAAAAATGAATATAAATCATAGAGAGAAATTGAAAATTTGTGAAATTGACATTCTAATAAACTATAAAATTAGTTCGGAAAAAGGCGATGCTATTTTATGCTTTCTAATTATATTAATGGATAGAGTAGCGAGTGATAAAACTATCAATAAAATAAAAATTTTTTCAAATCGGTATTGCTGAAATAAACGTCAAAAAAATAACACTTCAGTTGTTCCAACAAAAATGTTGAGAAAGATTGATAAGTTTCTTAACCATCCGGCATTTGTCACTTGAAATATTAAAACTGAATTGTTTGAAAACAACTTCAATCAAGTTAGGCCATTTACACAGAGGAGAGATGCTTGCTATTTTATATCAAAATAGGATTGATGCTTGCTATTTTATGTCAATAGCAAGAAAATTTGATCGTCGAAAATTAAGTAATTACCTATAGAAGTTGATTTTTATTTTTGATTATCAAATAATTACCTGCATTACTTTCGTCCTTTCTCCATTTTTTCTGACCGTTCTGAAAATTGCAACTTATTTCTACGATCACCAATATCATTTAAACTGTCGAACAGAAATCAGATGCACAGTGACATCGTTATCATCGACGTTTGTCATTGTCGTTGTTGATCGAACGAATGAACCAAACCATTGAAGCAGTCAACTCGTCTGTTGACACGTCCCCTCCCATTTATCAAATACACACATGTGTACAATAAATATATATATACACGCCTCACATACAGTATCCTCTCTTTTCTGTGATTCATTTTTTAAATATAAAAAAATTAACGAAGGATACTTTAAAATTTGAGCTTTTATAAAATTTAGATTCCTTTTAAAATGCAACTTAAACGAAGAAGGAAAACGATGTATTGCTCTCTCAAAGTTTTTTGAGAAGTACAACATTTCCAATTCTTCATTTCATTATTTTCTCTCACTCTGATGAAACCACATCTGGCGGAAAAAGAGAAATTCTTTTCAAAATGAAAAATTCAGCAGGTAAGGAAGGTTTTAAATATTTGGAAAATCCAAACTTCCAAAATAGTTGTATCTAATATTTTGTTATATGTCAGTATTCTTTATGATTGATGAAATCTGCTAATCCTCAAACCAAATATATTGTTTTGATTTTTTTCAATATTTGTCTCTCAATTGAAGAAAGAAATCTAACTTAAAAATTTTTTTTTCCCTTATTAGGCCCACTCATGTCAGCTGCCATATTCTAATCAGGGTGAGGTAAGGAGCACCTCGAATTATTCTGATAAAATTCGGAGATGAGCGGATGCAATCTAAACATAGTACATCGTTTCGAGTTTAGCAGTGATGATTCGCTTTTCAAATAGAAGGAACAATCAGTCAACAATCAATTCGAGGTTTTTATATAGTTTAGATATAGTATAGGTAAGTAGGCACACCTACTGTAGGTAGCTTCACAAATTGTCTCATTGTATGCACAAATAATGAATACAATAGAACAGACTATGGTGTTGGCATTGTGGAGGACATTTACTACAAACATTCTATTAGAAATTCTCAATACCATAGAATTTTAATTGTCACCATCATCAATAGAAAGCCAGGTGATTCTATATTACCTTTCTTAATTGCTCCTTGGAACCAAACATTCCATCTGAGAGAAAAAGAGGGATTATTCATGCTAAAAAACTGCTAACTAATCAGAACTGCTAGTATTTTATCAATTCAAGATAACTTTGGTGATGTTCATCTTTTTCTGCTAGAAGCGCTTACATGAAGAGAGATTTTTCAAGTTTATTTCGGAAAATTAGCATTGGTATTTTAACTAATGCGATATTTTACGTAAACATCCACATTCAAAATGTGATAATATTTCTTAAAAAAAAAAAAAAAAATCAGCTTAAATATGCTATTAATTAATGTTAATCCATTTTAAAGCTATGTGAAGTTTATAGTAGAATTGCCAGCTGTCGTTTTTTTATACCACTTTGCATATAACCATCTTTGTTTATTGTTATTTAGAACAAGGAATCAATCCGAACCGAAGAGAGTATTTATCCATTCGAAAAATTTTTAATTTTCTCCATTGGTTTATTTGCACATTTATTTTAAAAACTTCCCTTTCAATGACCAAATATATATCAGCCCAATAAAACAAAAAAAATTCAATGATTTAAGAAAATTTGGAATATTCCAAATAATTCATTAACTAATGGAAAGTCAGTTCATACATATGAATGTATAAGCATGCTGGACCGGATTCTTCCCAACTTCATCTTCTTCTTCCACGTTTTTTCTTCGCCATATATACATATTTGTCAGATTCCGATCTACATCAACGGATCTTGTTTGTCATTCATGATAACTTTGTTTTACAGTGCAGCTGGTTGATGATTCTTTGTTGCGGTTCAATGTAATAAAAACGATCCCAAAACGATAAAAACGGTTCAAATGATAAGAAAGTGAACGTAAATTGAGAAAAATTAAAAAATAGAGCAAATATTAAACTTTGCGTTGTATGCTTACTTCAAGTTTTTTAGATTTTAAGTAATTTTGATGTTAAGAATGACGTATGAAATGACAGAATACTAAAAAAGGTGAAAACAGATAAGAACAGAAGGAAAGAAGATAGACAGATATCACAGAAAGTGAATCAGCAGAATGTAATCACATTCTAATATACCAAGCAAAGAGAGGAAATATAAAAATGTACTAAAATTTCTTTCATAAGGAATCGAATTGATAAAAGGATGGCTGAAGGAGGAGAATGAAATTTGAGAGCGTAAAATGACAGTCACTTAAATCATAAAAACATCAAATTCTCAATAAATATTCGATTTTATGGTTATAATTTTTCTCCAAAAATGTTGTAAAATACCAGAATTAGTAGTTGAAAGTATAATCGTTTCTATGACTCTGATAGTGTTGACTCGAAGGTAAAGCCTAAATACAGATGTTTTACCATCTTCGACTTAATCGTTCCTGAATCTCTTCAAACTTCTTCTTTTCCAATTTCTCTGCTCCTCACTTTTCTGCGTCCGTCATGAAGTTCTTCACTTTTAATTATCATCAAAATTGAGGATGAGAAGGGATGCATTTTCGGAAAATGAATTTGTTTTCCTTAACATTAATATCAATTTACTTGTTTATAAAACTTCGAAACGAATAAAACTCAAAAATTTTGTCCGAATAAAAATGAAAACCACCAAATTCATAATGTAGTCTACTTAGCTATTATTTCATAACCAACTTATAGTTCATTCCAAAATTTTCAAAGCAAAGATTGAATGCTTCTTGTCTAATTTAGTAAATTATCATATGACAATTCATGATAAACTATCTCAAAATATGAAAGCTGTTGTAGATTAAGAGTTGAAATTCGTCAAAATCTAACCGATATAACTACAAATATAAGCATATCAAAGACAATCACATTTGCAAGGTTTCAATCTATACATCACTCTTTAATTCATTTTGTTCAAAGATTTGCCATTCTGATTTTCTGAATTCTATTACCCTTTGACATTTCACTCTGTTATTCCTGATATAAGGCTGAATTAGCATCCATTATTTCGGCGTTTTTTTTTTGAGTTATAGCATTAAGTGAACTACAATCTGGACTGCACAGCTTATACAAGATAAAATAATGGTCCTGATCTATTTATTCATGTCCAACTCTTCATTTTAAAGGAACTTCTTAACTAATATACCGCAAATTTAGTCAATGGCATGAATGCAAAAATTTATAGTGGCTCCAAATCAACTTCATAACATCGTCCAATTATCTTGGGAAATATCTCATGCAAATCTAAATACGAAATTTTAGTTCCACAGTTTCGTTCAAATGCCTTTTCTAACTATGCATAACAAAAATAGAGCTATGCAATAAGCGTTTTTGTGAGCAAATGATAACACTGTTATCTATTAGAAAAGATTCGAAGATTAGAAATATATCCTGTTACCATTATTAAGAAATCATCCCTTCCTACTTCAGAAATGAGTGTTGTTCATTTTCCAAATTAAACAAGAACAATAGGAGAATACCGTAATATAGCTAAAAACGAACACTAAAATTGGTACCATAGGTTGAACTAACATGCGGAAATTTTCTACCGAAATGAATACAAATGATTTGTTAATGAGATGGAAAATAGAAGAATTGATGTTTCAGTGGTTTTTCCGAGTGAATTTAATTGGTATTTTAGCGGGAAATATAAAACTGGTTCCATTTGTCAAATTGGTAGGAACGGTTGTGAGATTTGTAAGGAACGAAAGAAGTGGCAGAGACAGAATTGTTGGATTGACAGTACTCAGTCAACAGACAATTCCATCATTATCAATTTAAACTGAAGCGAATCATTATCACTGATGGTTAATTTTCGTTATTTGGATCGTAATATGCTCAAAAATATTAGATTTAATGAGAACTTAATCGAAAAACAAATTTGGATCAATGGATCCAGCTATAATGAAACGATTTATATTATTATTTGAAATAGAAATCAATTCATAAAATAACTAAATATGCGACTAAAAGGAATATTTTGTTTCTTACTTCACACAAAAAAGACGCGCTTACCATTTTTAAAAGTTATTACTTTAAGCAAAAAAAAAAAAAAAAAAAAAAAAAAAAAAAAAAAAAAAATGATTTGGCGTATAAACGAATGAGAGTAATTCTTCGTTCCGTAATCGCTGATTTTCATTTGAGTTCTCTAAGATGTGAAAGAAACACGAAGAACTGTGATTTTTGGAATTTTCTGAGATTTGCAGTCTTTGGAATTATAATGATGAAAAATGAGCAAAGATTTCGAAAAGTTGAATATATAAAAAAAGGAAATATGTGTCTTGAATCATTCATTCAGTGAGGAATTTTATCATTAAAAATACTGTCATTTTAGTGATACTAATCTTATTAGATGTTTGTGGCGTACGAGATAGAAACTCATGAACTTTGTGGTCAAATGGAAAGGAACTGATAATGAACTGAAGAAATTTGCAATACAATTCTATGCTTGCAAATTTATAAACTTATAAATAAAAGTTTTGAATGATCCGACAGTCCTGGTGATTTAAATAATTAGTAAAGTCTTTTATTTACATCATCAGAAAATTCATAAAATCATTAAAAAATTTCATTATTTCTATAAATTTCGAAATAGAAGCTGCCATGTACAAATCATTTATTTTGTATACTTAATCCATGGAATTTATCAAAATTTTCGACGATTTTATAATTGTTTTTAGTTAACCTAATAGGATGTGAATTGCCAAGATTATTTGACTTTCACAATCTAGTGATGATGTAATCTGGCAGTCATTTTTGGTAAGCCTGCTTAATCACCGTGGGTGGAGAGCAGCATCAAACGATACTTAGAAGTTATTGGTGGAAAATTTAATGATATTATGGAAAGAATAGGAATCAATTTTCTTTCACTGCAAAAAATCTAAATTTTATTATATCATATTTTTGCATTTCTCTCCTTACCACATCTGTCTTCCGAGAATTACTCATTCAGAAACAATATTTTTGTGTTTTTTTTTTTCATTTTTGCAGCATAACTTGCTTCATTCCATATTTTTTTTTTCTTATGGACTACTTATCACCAAATAACATCAATTAATTGAGTCAATCAAGCAAAACTGAAAGAGAAATTTCCAGGTTCGCAATCCACCTTCCCCTTCGGAAAACGGAATGAATAAAAACAAGAGTGAAATACAGATTAATAGTTTAGTTTATTCAGGCTAATCTTAATTCAGAAAAATCCCAATTAAGTGCAGTTATTGAAGTGATGTCAGATTAATAAACTAGAAAAGGCAAAAAAAACAGCCAAGTTGTCTGGTGATGAATGAGCACTAAGCTTCATTTTATATTTCATATGTTCTGACATCCAGCCTTTCTTACATTCATATTGCTTTTAGCAAAGCATTGTGAATATAAAAAGTACAACTTGTTAAAACGATTAAAATAATGCTATAACTGGCTCAATTCTCTTCGGTCTATGGAATTCATTAAATAATATCTGTGATTAAACTACTGACCAAATATATGAAATTTCTGTTCAAATTTATTATAGCCATTTTTCCAATTTGCGTAAATATTTCTGGAAAAGAAATGATGACAAAAATGCTGAAAGGCGTCATTACTGTCAGTTATACTATTAGTTATTCCAACAATTCCAGAAAAAAACAAATTTTTAAGAAGATTTCTCATAAAAATTTCAGGAAAAGATAGAAAATTTTACTACCAAAGCGCCGAATTGTCTATCTTCTTTCGCCTCTCACTCTTTGTACAAAGGGAGAGAGAGAGGGGGGACAAAAAAAAATTTCATCATTGAGAGGGGTTCTTGTTAGCACATATTGCGAAAAATAAACAATTACGAAATGTGACTGTTCACCTGCTGTGATAATCAGAACAATGTTATGCTCGAATAATTCCTGCCTTATTGGCCTCTCGTCTGCCCTTTCGACCCCTTTGACCCCGTGTCTCGTGTACACTTCTTGCTCCCAATTGCAAAGTTTCCTTTCCTTTTTTTTTCATTTACGTTGCAGCTGAACGCGCATATTTGTAGTTAATTTTAACATCTTTACGGTTGCCACAAACTAGAGGGAGGGATACAAAAGAGAAGAGATGGATGAATGATGTACAGAAAATATGTAACAAAAGCATTCATCATGTTATGACAGATGCAACCATTAGCACAAAAAGCTAATATGCTTCTACCTGCACTCAACACCATTTTTTTGTTTCCTGTTGATCTGCTGAACTCTTTAACCATTAATTATAGTTTAACAGTTTAAATGAAATGAAAGTCTCGACCTTTGCGGATAGAATCTAACTGGTTCTACAATCTCCTAAGAAAGGTCAAGATATATTCAATTCAATGTGATAGAATATTATAATTCATTATTTCATTCCTGATCAGTTACGGGTTCGATTTGAAATCAAAAGTGTTTTAAATTCAAACGGAAAAGATTTAAGATAACATGTAGAAATAGTGACAAGCAATTTATGAAACTGATAAATATACAACTTTAATACTGCCAGATTACAAACGATTATTTATGAAGCATTTAACTTTGGTTGAACTTAATTAATCAAGGAACAGAAATCAACAAAGATTGCATAAATATCACATTTCAGCCAAAATTGTTACAATAGTTTAAATAAAATGAAAATTTCCGCCTAAATAGAATTTGACTGGTTTTAAATAGACTGACACATTTCTTAATGAAAAGAAAAAATTGTGGTGGTGGATGAGAAGCAAACCGATAATAAAGAAAAACATGCTGCAGTTGGAGAAGGATTGATGAAAATGATAGAATTCGCATGTTTAAGTCGACTTTCAATGAAGCAATTTATCATTCACAAAAGAAATGACAAATTAATATAAGATCTGCAAGTGCTTGAAGATTTCGTCATGAAGTACCACTAAACTGCAATTTCTCCTGTAAGCAAGTATCATAATGCTATATGCAATGATAGACTTACGAACGAGAAAGATATTCAAATTATAAATCGAGGAAAGAAGTGCAATATTTTTGTACATTAATAATAATGCTAGATAATGCGCGTAATACGGTTTAAAGGGATGGCTAATGCACAGCAAAAGGCAAAATGTTTTTATATTAAAAGTATTGTTACATCATTTGCATGCACACGTACCTAAATAACGTAATATCACACACAATTATTGAGAATATATCAAATGAATAAGCAATGCGGCGTTATTATTTTAATCTTTCATGTAGTGCGTGGGTTGAGAAGCAAAAAATTGCTGATAAATAAGAGGAAGGGTGGAATGGAGGATGGTTTGTGATAAGTGATAAGGAGAAAGCTTGTACTGGCACAGAGATCAATCATGGACGGAATGATACCGTAAAAGTTGGAAAAAATGAGAAATTTATGGGACAGTTCAAGTTTGATTGATATTGCTTAACAAATGGCATACGTAGAAACATAACCATCACGAGTATAATATGATTGAAATGAAAAGTGAAATCTGTGTAAGAAGCGGAAGAAACGTTAGAAGGATAAGAAACATTGATATGAAGAAAGTAGCCATCTAATAAGCATACATCTCACATGAAGCAAGCATGAAAGCTCATTTCATTTGCATTGCTGCATCCATTAACGTTAGAAGGCGAGAAAGAGAAAACGGAGAAAGTTGAAATTAAGAAAAATTGCTGAGCTATTGATTTGGATGTCATATACTGATAGGTGCCTATTAATCTGTTTCTAACAGCACAAGAGACTGTCGCATTTTGCCGATGCGAAGGAGAAAAACGAAACAATTTCAAAAAAATGAAACTTTTATGAAAATCTTCATATCAGTGATCTTCTTTGAGAGAGAGAGAGAGAGAGAGAGAGGAAGAGAGGGGGTAGAAAGAAAGAGAGAGAAAATATAATAAATAGTATGAAATTAAAACAATGGTCAGGAAAAAGGGAAGGAATGATTGAACAATTCATGCGGAGAACAATTCTAATATCAAACAGAATTGAATCTGTCATTCACAGCGCATTTATTCAAATTTAATTGTACTATCATTGAGTTCGCAAAATATAGCAAAGATCGAGTTTCAAAATAGTTAGATCAGAAAATAATCAAAAAATTTGATATTGTTTAATTTATCAATATCATGATTACTTTGTGACCATTCAACAAAACGACATGCTAAAGGGCTGAATACAGTGAATATTATTGGAAAGACTCAAAAAAATTTTATCTAATTCTTGGCTTAGAATTATGGCAATGATTCAGCCGTGAGATGATAATATTATTTAGCCTTATTTGAAGACTTTTGGAGAATAGGTATCACTTTATGTCTCCGTAACAACGAACTGTTTACATGATACGAAATAAAGACTGAGTTTAGAACTTCTTTATATGTTACTTGCAGATTACTTATTTACTTTAAAACCAAATTTTAATTTTTAATTTCTTATTTTTTTGAAAGATACCAAATACTAATTTAAATATCAGTTCGAATCAAATCCGAACGGCTTCAAAAGACTCTTAAAATTTCAAAATCAAAAGGATCTGAAATTTTAGAAATTATTGATCACAATCAGTAATGAATATTTTTTAATTTTAATTCAATTTTTTAAAAGAAAAAAATTTCTCATTTTATCACAAAAGATTCTAAGAAATCCTAACTCTGTAGCAGTCATGTACATAATCTTACCAAGATTTGATATCCAAATAATTTTCTAAATTAATTAATTGTGTCGTTGAACAATACATAGGAACACTGCCTGAGGGATAATTCTTTCAAACGTTATATAAATTGAAGAGCCAAGCCATAATATTAAAGCCAATCCTTCATGACAACATCCTGATCTAAGCATTAACTTTATTATTGATTCTCTCTTTATTTTAAATCAATTGACAGTAAGAACAAAAATTTAAGTTGTCATTTAAATGTCGGCATTATTTTGAAGATAAGAACAATTTATTTCTATACAAAATATTTCCCTTGCTGATTAGATTAAAATATCTATCTATTTGCTTGTCCAATGGAAAACGATTGATGCTCCACCACTATTCACAAGTATTTCATCCAAATAATCAGACTGTTATCGTATCTTATCACAAATATATCTTTAAGTAAGGATCAATCTTTTTACACAGTCACCAACTTAAAACTTGAAAATAGACGAGCAGATAGATTAATAATGATATATGACAACAGTTATTATGTATTCATAACGGATCATTTCACAGCTGATCGAGATTGCAACGGTTGATTAGAATCAACAGATAAATACATCGCGGGATATCGAGACTCTCACTTTCGTATATACTGACGAATACTGCTGATATTTAAAGGACCAAAGGTTATGTCTTGAATAGTATCATGTATTAACATATATATATATATATATAAACATACAACTTTTTAATACTGTTTGGAAAGAAGAACGGTTTTATTTCCTCCGCAAGGATGAAACAGGGATATGTAGGCAAGAAGTAAACCTATGAACTTTTGCAACCAAAACTCATAATTTGAAATTGTACAAGAAAAAAGAAAATGGGTTTTAGTCATATCTAAGTGAAAAATATCGGGAAGAATAGCCGAATGATGCAAAGCTGCTTTGCATTTCTATCTTTTTGAAGTATGAGGTTTTTTAAGTTTTTCGCAGGTTAACATTGAAATCAATTATGTACCATTTGCTTTCTATAATTTTAGGATAAATTCTGCTCAGGAAGGAAGATTTCGTAACAAAAAGGAGAGAGGGAGGGGAAGGAAAGGAGGAAAGAAAGAGAAAGAGGAAGGGAAAGAGAGGGAGAGAGAGATCCAGAATATATGGAATGTAATCAATTTCAGATAGTACTATTCAAATACAATACGTGGAATTTTGTGAACAGTTGTGGAGAAATACAGTGCACTATACAATGCATTGCCATGTGTGCCGTTGTTTTCTAGTGCATTCGGGGGAACTCTTGGAGAGCGGGGGAGATGTCACTTGATGATACTTTCCGGACAAGAAGCAACAGATCCCCCTCCCCTGTCTCTTCATTTGGACCTTTTCTCGCTCCGTAAAGAGGATGATTCAGCCCAGCAATGCTAAAGAACAATTGTTTTTCAGCCATTGTTTTTTTCTAAAATAGTATTGTGTAACATGCCTTTAAAATGGCAATGTGGAAGAGGGCCAACAATTCTTTGCTTCAATCCAAAAAAGTTTTATTATTTGTTCTAAACTTTCTGAATGTTATGAAATACACCACACACATTGCAATCAAATATTTTGCTCCCATCTTTTCTTTTTTCTTGGAAGAAAGCTTTCATTTTCTTCCACTTTTTATTTTTATTCTCTGTTTTTCTCCTTCAGTCTCTTATCTATCTAAGATTCACATATATTAAATAATGAAACCCATATACTATGAGCGATATTATCTATTTTCATGATTTCGAATGAATAAATATGAATTTGTTTCGTAGCATTTGGTAAGATTTTATCCGATCATATAAAAAACCGTCCAACAGTATGTTTATCCGATTTCCTGATCTATGAAATCCTTTTCAACCTCTTTTTGACTGAAAAATAATTCAACTCGCCTGATACAAACTGCTGTGCTCTCCGTACATTTCCTTAACTCTTCTACGGTTACTAATTAGCCGACTTCAGAAATTTCAGTGATATAGTGTAGAGGATTCAGCATTGTAACTACATTGACTTGAAATTTTTGTAAAATGTAAAACTAGATTGAGTCACTGAATTTTAGATAATTTTAGATGCTATGCTATAATAAACGTACCAAAAAATCATAAATATAATAAGCGTGTCAAAAAAATTATGTATAGAAGAATAAAAAATACTCATCGAATTTTTCTATAAAAATTACTACAACAAAGTAAATTTCCAAAAAAAAAAAAAAAAAAAAAAAAAAGTTCTATCACTAACTTGCTGCCATAGATCATTGCGATACCGTGAAATACGATCGGTGATATCACAGACTAATTGTCATGCGGATAGACTGGAACGAAAGTAAATTAAGTAATGCAAACAATAAGCAATGATAAAAGCTATCAACTTGTTGTTAGCAATGTACGAAGCAAAAAAGTAGTAATATTGTTGACACTTCTATGATATACTCTTTAATAAGTTTGGTTACAGCAAACTTCCGACAAGTCTTTCTACAGACACTAGTTGCATAAGACTTTAAAGCTTATGAATCACATCACACATATGTTTTCAAAAAGTAACATTTTAGATGTTAGTGGTAAATCTGACATCGAACTGAATCATTTGATTTGATTTATCTGTTTATGTAGATTGTAAATATTTCTAGATTTTTTAAAATAAACACCAGTTGCATGACATTTTCACGCTTGATGTAGATCTCTAGAAAGATAAGTTCATATTGGAGGAGATTTTATTTCTCTCATATTAACTGTAACAATCCATCTGAAAGTCATATATTAGCCTTCAACGAGAAAAAATCGAAGATCAGAAAAAAACCGCTAAAGAATTGAAATGTATATAATATCATGCAATAAAATATTCAAAGTTTAATAAAGTAACCACTTGGAAATTTGATTTTTCCATTCTTTAAGGTCAATGAAAAGGCAAAAAAAATGTAAGTAGTGAAAAAATGTAATAATAATAATTGGAAGAAAAAACCTGCTGCTTTTTGCATCATGCAAATTGGTTTTCTGTTTAATTTAAAATAAAATCTGAGTACTTAATTCACTCCGCCTTCAGATATTGTTATCTGAAGTTTATTTGTAAATTTTTACTTTCCAAGTGCCAATGGACATGTAAAAAGGAAGATTTTTGAAAAGTGATCAGAATTCTATGAGTTTAATCGAAATCTTTTCCAATAACTGAACGCAATTTTGGAAATTTTCAAGATTGCATGAGATATTCGATACTTTTGAATATTTAAGTTAAGCGAAAGACAGTCCTCAGTGTCTGAGTTCTGAAGAAATATTTCATGGAAATCGAAGATCTTGAGTTATTATCTTACTTGCTGTAGTAGAAAAAAGAAAAAGGTATTATTTTGAGAAAATGCTTACGAAATTGCAATGAAAGATAAAATCAGTTTGTAAACAACAGAAAGACGAATGTCGTTGTACAGCATCTTCATATGACAACGACGATTTCATATTAGTGTATTTATGAATAATCTGTTCATTTGGTGTCAGAACTATGAAATTTTTCATTGCCATATTTTACAACTTAATTTGTATTTTCATCAGTAATGAAACTTAAAATATTAATTGGACAGAGAAGCAAAGGATAATAACCGTTTCGTTGAATCTTTCTTCTCTTTATAAAATTTTAAAAACGAGTTTTTTTTTTTTTTAAAGTTGTTCCCTCCAAAAGAAAAGAGCATTTCCCGTGTTTCTAGTTGAACTTAAGAGATGAAGTAATGTCACGGAATTTTAAAATAATTTCAGAATAAATAAGAAAATTGTGTGCTGACCTGCTTTCTGCCCTTCTACTTCTATATTTCGTTTTCTTTGATTATCAGTCTCTAACAATAACAATAGGCGCAATAAAGTATATAATTATAAATGAGGATATACCTGCACAAGGAAATCTTTCTAGTGATTCGGAATAACAATTAAGCTATATTTATCCTTTCCCATCATTAGATTCAGAATAATGGCTTTTTCAGCACATATTAATCAATTGTTTTACAACCTATTATTTTGAAACATTCTTGTTAGATTTGCGGTAAATTCTCGTTTCAATCTTGCAATTTTGGAAAATGCGTTATGGACTGAGAATAAAAAGACAGTCGTCATGGTGATTCTGGTAATAGAAGTAAATTAACATATCTTATTAGTTCTAACCAAGCATGCTGCTAACTTCCTCTAAAAATAATATCCTGCATATTGGAATTTTATTACCTTAATCCATTTCAAAAAATGAAAAAATGATGAGAAAATCATCTTGCAGCAAAATGGTAAAATATGTAAAAGATTGGAAGCACTTTATTTCTTGCTAAAGCTGAAAAAATCGAATATTTTTGCATTTGTCAAAAAAAAAAATGTATTTCTATTCATGTATACCGAAGCTTCCTCAATGGATGGATTAAAACTTGCAATATTTGTATTTTGTATGCGCTTGCATTATATTCGGTGCAATGGTGTACAAGGAAAGGAGAAAAAAAACCTGAATGAAAAAAAGTTCTTTGTGGATTCTGAGTGGGAGAGAATAAAATGAAAGAGTATCAGAAGGGTTTATGAAGGGTACGAATCGAAAAAGAAGACATATCACCGAATGAAAAGAACGGGTTATCGATAATATTATATATCGGTTGATGATTCTTCAAGTGCTATTATCATCATCGGCATCAAAAATCATTTTTTTATCGGGTTTGAATAGAATTCTAAATGAATAGCTTTCAATTTGTGCCAATTAAATGTAAAAGGCAGGGAAGACAGCAGCTCGTTTTAATAATATTTTCAATTCCCCTCGTCAATATTACAACAAATTTTTAGGATTTATTCAACTCTTTCAGCTGAAAAGAATAGGAATTATTGGGAATTTTGCTAAAAATGCATAATTAAATAAATGTAAACTAGTATTACTCGAAATTTAATTGTCAAATAAATTTTCAAGATTATTTTCGAGGTCGAATTATTTTGACAGCAGCAAGTAATATAGTACGCTAGTATACTCCAGCACATTTCCAGGTAGTCAGTCTTTCAGTGTTAAAAATACCAGTACTCGCCATGATTCATTAATGAGGCAAGAACTCATAATGTCAGCCAACAAAACATTTTTTATTCATCCACCTGGTGATAGGTTGCTATCCCTGATCATTCGCTTATAACATTCAATCAATCAAACCAAATCAAAAGGTGGAAAGTCAAAATTGGCATTCTCTTCCAAAATTGATGATCCATTTAATTTAATTTAATTTAATTGATTTTCTTTTAGCCAATTAATTTCAGAAACATAAATCACGAAATTGACAGATTTAGTTTTTCATAAATGTTTTTAATACATGAATAAAACTGATGTGCGATCCGTTCACGCATATTGAATATTGTTAAAAAAAATTATACTGAGCTTTAAATAAATCGGTAAGTCTTATTTGGATTAAATGAATTAATTCATTTAATCCAAAATTAAGTTATCCCTAGTGGCTTATTTAATCAACTTAATAACATAATAACGGAATAATTTCTTACATTAAAATAAGTAAAAACTTTGCCAAGAAAGTTCAACTTTTTTCCAAAATATAATAAATTCGAAATATCTTTTAACTAAGGAAATTTTCCAAAAACAAAGTAAAGATCATTCTTAATCGCTCTGCACATAAAATCCTTAGCGAAGTAAATTACTTCGTTAAGGATCTTATGTTCAGAGTGATTAAGAAAATTGATAGAGCACGAATTAAGAAAGTATAAGAAGAGAATTTGAATTTATCTATATATTATAAATTTTATTGAAAAAAGATTAATTAATAAGAGAAAAAAGATTATCGCTCATTATGAATATTTATTATATTTATGCATAAGCAAGAAACAAAAAAAGAGATTATCAATAACTACTTGCATCACTGATAATAGGAAATGCGACGCATAAACTGAAAGTTGGTGACAATTTCACTAGCTTATGACTTTATGATCTTGTACCAACAGAATACCACGAAAAAATTATAGTAATTTATAAAATTTATTCTACTGAATAGAAGAAAGGAAACTGTAGTCGCGAAATTAATGTGAAACGATATACATATCTGCTTTCTTGCATTTGTGAAACCAAAATTTAAAACCAAAAAATTCAAAGCTAAATGGTTTCGAAATTTCGACAAAAGAAGTTTAACGTTGATGAGCACTTTAAAATTTTGCAGATTTCGAAAAATTGTGGGATTTTTTTTAGCATGGATCAGTATTTTGACTAGATGATAAGATGATTTGTGATCAAATGCGGAATAATTAAATTGATTCTTGGATTCAAACTCAAAAAGTAATTTTCAAGAAATGTTGAAAGATTTAACGTATAAATAGCGGCGCTGCGCAGCTTGAGGGCAAAATAGTTTAGGTCATTCTCAATGATTTGATTAAAATGAGACACAAATAAATTTTCTCTTTTTTTTTCTTAAATTTAGTCATATTTAATGTTCACGAAATTAAAACAAGAAGATATTATAAATATTTAGATTTGCAGCAATAGATTATTCCCATCACTCAGGAACACCATATATATCCCAGTTTACTTTTTGCCAGTTTCAGGCTGTTATTTTTGTCACATTTATAGTACCCTTTTTTCGGAGATTTACTTACTCCCTGCTAACAAATGAATGGATAAATTTGATTTAGGTCAGGTATCGAATAAAAAATGGAAAAAGACATATACTTCTCACTCGTTACAACCAAAAACAAAACCAATCTTTCATGAGTTCACCAAAGGAAAGAAAACTGTCGAAATTTTATGAAATGTTTATAAAAAGCCAACGTTGTCTGCCACCAGAATGAAACCGCATGAATTGCTGATCCTTTCGTACCCACTCACCCCAAATACACTGACTTCGCATTTTGAACAGATGCCAAGAATACATGAAATGCTTAGATGGTTTTATCAAGGCGAAATGAGGGGAGAAAAAAAAAGTGGTATACTGTACTGTATTCCGTTGCCATTGCCACTCATTATCATCATCACCGACACTTTAATAAATGGATATAATTTCATGGAAGTTTTTAAAGTTTAAGAAGTAATTAAATAGCAATAATGCGGAAAATGTTCCTCGGTTATAGTTGATTCCAGGTGTGTTTGTGATGAATAAGAAATGATAATTATAAGCTGTAACCATAAACTTTGTAATTATAAACAAATGGGTAATTATCCATGAGACTTTTGATGATTGTAATAAACTGGAATTTCTAGAAAATTAATTTCAGAACTAAGAAGAAAACTTAGTAAAGAATAGTTGAGTTTCAGAGAATGCTAGCAGGATGAACAATTTTACAGTATTAAAATAGTTAATTATTCCTAACTGACTGAAGGTTTGAAACTGTGTATTAAATTTCTCTTCATAACTTGAGGATTATTTGTAAATATGTGTAAGATAATAAAAGAAGATTCTTATAAAACATATATTTTTCTCCTGATTCAGAGATTTAATAACACTGTAGATGAATAAAAGAGATTCTTCAAAAATGTCCAACGTGCATATTTACCTTCGTTTATGTTACAAGTAATGATTGAAGAATATCCAAGTAAAATGACAACATGATATAATAGAACAGAATTATTTTATAAATGGTGTTCTAAATCACTGAACGTTCATTACTATTACAACACATTGCATTTGGCTACGGTTTTTCGGTGAATAGCACAGAAACGAGGTGGAATCAAAAAAACAAAAATAATTTTTACAGAAATTTATGAAATTTTAAGCATTCGAATTAAAAATTTACGATCACTTCACTTAGCAGAGAGAGCTATGAAGGAAAAGAAAATATTTCGCAATGTGTTGTAGACTTAGCATTGTGGGGACAGATGTGACAGATGTGTTTTAGGGGTGATGGATGTGCTTGCCATATAACTACTAAATATCGACAACCACCGGCCACCTGAATCACAATCTGAATGCTTTAATCATATGTATATATCAGATACAAATAGATTTACATCAACCTGTAAAAGATATCAAGTTTTATCATATTATTTGATGAAAGGGAAAGTTATTGATTGTAAAATTGTTGATATTCAGTTCTTCGAAATTCTTTTCAATGAATAGTCTTGATTGCCCATCTACGTAAAAACTATGAATGAATACCAACAATGATAACTTACAGTCATTAACTTAGAGTCATTAGTGAAAGTGTCAATTATCTGAATGAAAAAAAATAGTAGTTTAATAAGATGGGCATTTTAATTGTGAAGCTTATAGTGATGCATATTTGAATGACTAACAAATTTTGCTTGTATTTAACTGAATAGGCTTCGAATTATTAATGATCTTTTTTCAAGAACTACAATAGGAATGTTAATAATATTATGATATTTCAAATTATGCACTGACGAGAAAAAAGGAAAGTAATAATTTTAAGAAAAAAAAAAAAGATTATGAAAGCAATGTTTCATAGCTTAAAGGACAAACAGATCCAAAATTTAAAAATGTTACAAAGGCATCATCCGAAAGGCATTGTATCAAAACGATGAAATGATGATTTAAATGGAGTGAAACTGAGCTAAAATAGCACAAGTTGAATTGTATTTGAAGAAAGAGAAAGCAATGCTAAATTATGCCGTGATTTGTTATAGCACCTGTCTGTAATATAAAAAGTGAAATGTTCGTTACATATCAAAATTCAAAACAAAGATTAAAGAATACAATTAATAGGATAATGCCGAAATTACATCCAATAATGGTATTTGAAACAATACTAGAATGAATTACTATCCATTGTTTAAGAATTCCATATCTTTTATAAATTTTGAAATGACTTTATAAATTGTTTATCCTTGTGAGATGGAAGCAGTACCCGATGATAAATATTCTGTATCAAATTTAACAGAACATAAAATTATGTGTCATAAGAGACAATTTAGAAAATTGCCTGAAATATATGTATTTAAATTACATGCCTTTGAATCCTGCACTATAAAAAAGAACAATTGCTGGAATTTCTAGTCGGGCTTCTTAATACCACCTGATGGAAATTGACTCTGATGTTTGCTTTATTTAAAATCAGTCATCAATTGATTCTGCATAAAATGCAAATAAAGTTTGATTAACTTGGAAATTATTTTTTAATTTAATTGACATACAACAATGTCTTTCTTCTCGGCTTGTTTAAAGCTTCGCGCTAGCCAAATATTTTAGAGAAAAAAGATATTCGCAATTTTCGAAAAAGTTGAAACAAATTTTGTGCAATCGAATGAGTTTTGAGATTGAAGTTTATTTGCGAGAAGACGAGAATGAATGAAAGTTGGGCGACGACGGTTGTTCATCGCAGTAGCAAAGATTGAAGTACATTTTGAGTGACAAGTGACAATTACAAAATTGCTCCACTGCTTCTCAAGAGAAGAAGAAAAGAGGGTAAAAACAACCAGCTCAATTACTAAATTGTCTTTTGCATATGTCGTCTGTCTGCAAAATTCGAGTTGAACAGAAAGAGGCGAACCTTATTTCTCTAATATTTCACTCAATAATTGCAATTGTTCGTTTTTCCACAGTTCATCAAATGTGACCCAAAAATTGTCAAAACCAAGCAAAGGTATGCATATATATGTATGTGTGCATGGCACACTATAGTATCTGTCTGTGAAAATTTTAGAAAATTATTTCTGAATGTGGCAGGTAGAAAAACTTCTTCGCACAGCACATATAGCAAACAAATAAATGAACAGAAATGCTCTATTTTACCTACCACCTTACCTCAATTCGTCACCGTCTTAATCCTTCACGAAGCGACAACCATGAGAATATACACTACCTACTACTTCTTCACTGTTCTATTGAGATGGTGTGCTTCTTTTAAAAAACAAAAAAAAAAAAAAAGGTTAATCTTCGTTGATATTTGGTAAGTGAAAATTTATACAGAATGTTATAGATAGGCGTTACAAGTGGGTAATTATGATGCAGCAATCATAAAGTATCGCAGATTAAAAAAGTATTGCGAATCGTATAAATAACATAGATCAAAGAAACATTATGTATGATGCAGGTATCATAAATCAAGCAAGTATTATTACATCATATGATTACCATAGATTGATAGTACTCTACAGTTCAAGAATTGTTATATAAAAACTATTTTTTCCGAATTATAGATCAAAATTATTGAGATAATTGAATTTTCTGAGTTATAAATCGAAAATTATCTTGGTAATACGACTTGGTATTCATCAATTTTTTTACAATAACGATAGCTGTTCGCGAGCTGTTCATAAGTATCTCAAATATATCGTTTACAATTTAAACTGCTGCCTCTGGTACACCATAGGTATATGTCGTTATGAGCATTTCGCTAAATTTCCTTTTTATTTTCACTTCATTCTATAATCCGATGAAAAATAATCGTTGAAATAAATTTAACTTCATATATGTGCATGTCACTCCATTTCCAGCCATTAAATCATGAAATAATTCCCAGTCACTGACTAGAAATGAATCGAAGATTAACTACTTATTTTTAATTTCAAGTTATTTCTAGTTTCCCGAGTATACCACAATAAATAACTCTAAATAAAAATAAACTATGCAGAAATAAATATGCAACAAACACAAGGCATGTGTGCAGATTCATAAATACTTTTGTCCTTAGATTTCTTTTTTTTTCAATTTCAGTTAAAATTTTGCAACAGAATAATTTTGCATCTCACCGAAAAACTGAAATAGGAATGAATGGTTTTTGAGTAGCAATTCCACTTCGATCCATCAAATTATTGATAAAAATAAGATGACTCAAACCGATGTAAAAAAGTGGACTAAAATCATAAACTACAATTCTTTGCATGAAGAAAATAAGTGAAATAATGACTAAAATGTTAGTTGGAATGCCTGAATTTTGCTACTATTGGATATAACTAAAGGAAGACCAAAATATTTGTCGTTTGGATAAATGGAAAAAGAGCAGCAAGAATGCTACATTCAGCTGAGTTTCGTAAACTTTTTCTTCTCTTTGATGAGTAAGATTGTTTAATAGTTGAATTCGGATAAGAAGCGAAGGAAAAGGAGAAGGAATGAATAAATGAACAAATGAATGAATGAATAAATGAATGAATTGATAAATTGAATGAATGGATAGAGGATGGAAGTATGAATGGAGGAGAAACTATAACAATATTCACGAGAAAAAATCTAGAAAAAAGTGAAGTTAATCATTTTTTTAATATTTTTTAAACCAAGTAGTATGTCAAGCAATTTTCGCAAATTGTTTTCTTTTTTCACAGAAGTGAAATCCAGCATTCCTCGTTTAATACTCTCCTAATGAAATGAATCTGTCGACTAATTTCAGTATTGAAAGCTTTATTTACTAACGTTTACTTCCATATTTCAAAATTTCAGTTAAGCTACCTGCTTAAATCATACTTATTTATAAATATTCGAATACTTAAATACCTTTTTATGATAAAGATCATACAAAAGATGCGCAGATACAATAACTGGCTGATGGCTTGGCACAAGATGACTTGTGTTTCGAAAATCCTCAAATAACAGGCGTAACAGGCCTTTTGTGACGTGAACTGAATTAATTAATTTGATATTGTGCATCTTTTGATTGCCACAAAAGATATTGATTTTTTGGAATATCCGATTTGAAAGTGATAACTGTTCGGTTTTTTTTTTTTTCTCACAAGCCTTCATTTTCATATTTAGTATCAATAGTATCAATTTAATTAAAAATATTTCAAATGAATATACCAAAAGAGAAAGAATTGCTTGGAAAGTCATTGTATTGATAACATTTTCTCGCCGCTGATAGCTTCCATACATATCGATCTTTCTGCAAACAAATACGGTAGATGTAGTTTTTTTTTTTTTTCTGTTTCATATCACTCTATTCAATGAGATATGGCACTTATATCACACTATTAATACCAAGCCGTTTCCTTAAATTTTTTATGACAATTAACGCAATTGATTCGTGACAATTTTCTGTTTGACAAATTTTGGCGAAACTATAAATTACGAAATAAAATTGTAATTAAAATTTCATCAAACTATATTCCAGTCAATAAAATTGTCTTTATAAGTTTTTATTTCCTCGATATCTGATTGAATTGGACTAGCACTTAAACTAACTACATAAAATAAAATTCAATCTTAACAGGCTCTTTCATCGCAATTTCATCCTATTATTGATAGTTTAAAACACATTTCATATTAACTGCGTGTAATTCTTCGCTAACAAAATCGTAAATTATAAAGAAATAGTGTGAGCGCCAACATAGTTTTAACAAGAAGTTTTAAATTCAAAACAAAACCGGACAAACTCTCCTGTTCCTTGTTCGTAGCGTCCAAATAGCTCTTATATATTGATAGTGCATTGTACTGATAAAAATTGGACGGAAATTCATTTTTCATTGGGAAAAAAAAACGTGTTGCTTTTAACAAACTTTGTAACAGAGAATGCTCATATACTGAAAAAATGAATGCAAAGTTTGTCTGCTTGATGATGAATATTTGGTTGAAGAATTGAGACGTAAGATGATAAGACTGCTCTAATAAACAAATTTTTAGTGATAAGCAAGACTGATTGGCTCCGATATCGACAGGCATCAACTACTCAAAGAATAGTGCAAATATATGATTCAAATACAAGAAAGAAAAAATCATTTAGCAAAAAAAATTATATGAGAGATGAAATTTCTCATATAATTCTCATATAACTGAAATTTCATGAATGAAGTTGATTTTCAACCTATCCTCACTTAAGATGAAAATATCCAAAGTGAAAATACATCGCCTGTGTAAAAAATATTTTATTTATTTTTAAAATGTGAGAATGATCCAAAAATCTTTCCTAAATTCATTTCGACAAGCAGTTTCGTTGTAGTCATCAAATGATAACAAGTTGTCCATCTTGTTTCCACATGTGAAAGATCATTCTTACGCATATTAGCTTTAATGTTTTATTAATTAAATGTAAAATGCATGTTCTTTGAACTGGTTTAAATACGCTTTCCAAAAGCCATTCTAATATTTAGATAAGAATGAAGTCATCAATATAAAATATAACTCGAAACTTACAAATAAAGAATAGAAAAATACAAATCCATCTTTCAGACTTCTTTTTTAAAGAAAATTCAGTAGACAAAGCATCGAGAAATCACACTAAATACGAAAGGACATAGTCCGGAATGAATTTCCCACTGTCCCATTTGCCTTTTTATAAATAATTAGAAATATGCTCAGTACCATTTACAAGCTAGCATATCATACTGACATATCAGTTTACTTAAAGATGAATCCATTCGCAAAATTACCGAATGGATTCGAATTTTAAAATAATTTTTCGGTTCACGTTGTCAACGGTTGTGCATTGCCAACTAATGTGCGATATGCAGCTTTAAACTCCAAAGGATCATTATGAAATCGTAATTTTCAATCGTTTTTAAAACACGAAATTATTGAATCAAATAAATCACTAAAAGACAAAAGCTTTAACAAAAATTATTCTCATATAATTTTAAAAAGAGAAAAAAAAATCACTTTCAGAGACGAGAACAAAAGCTTCTTCGTGAATTTGTTCCTGAATTCTTTCACGATATAATATTCTTCGTTTCTTTTCGGTTCAATTATTTTGTATCGCAATTTTGGCCTCTTTCTTCAAGCAATGGATTTTTTAAATTTCTTAGTAAATAATGAATGGAAGAAGACATGCATCAAGAATAACAGAAATTTTTTTTATATAAATGAACCGTGAAGGAATAACTAAAATTTATTCGCACTCTTAGAGTTCAGAGACTGCTCAGCACCTTTATAATTACATCGACTCAACAGTCATATCGTTTTAGAGAATTAATAAATTACGACACCGATAAAGTATATTAAAGTGTTTGTTAGATAGTTCAATTAAATTCTGAAACTTGCGGGAGCTACTTAGATGGATTCCTCACAAATAAGTTTCATCATGAGAGTTATGGATAGATAAAAATCTTTTTCGTCGCATCCAATTCATTAGACTGATCGATAGTTTGAATCGCATTGAGGTTTTGAAGTCTAGTTTACGAGCGTTGTGAAAAAAGAATCTGACTTTGGAAAGGGTTTATGTTCTATGGAAATTATCACTTCTTTAAAATATATTCCTTATTATCACAATGATACATATCAGTCTATATTTTTATCACAGGTTACACATTTATAGAGTAGCACGTTTGAGATATGAAAATATTTTATTTCGCAAGAAAATTACGAAATTCGATTTTTTACAAATTTGAGAGAAGTGAACGAGTAAAAAAAAATAGCAGTAGTATGTATTTGATGGTTGACAATAGCAACAAGAGAATAGGTTAATGGTGCAATAAAGGTACGGCTACTACCCGGGAGTAATTCTTGGATAGATTAAAGATTTATTTGGCCACACCGATACTCAGGTATATGAAATACGTGATTCCAAGTGAGGACACAAAAGACATTTCAGCTATTAAAAACTGATGACTAATTCCTGGCTCCTTCTATCTTTCTTTCTCCCTCTTTTTCTCTCTCTCTCTCTCCCTCTATGAAAAAGTCTATAATTAGTGATTTGTATCGCAGAATGATGCTCTTCAAAGTGGTCATTGTCACAATTTGAAATATATTTTATTTTAATACAATACTACTCCCTTCGAATATATACACAGTTCATTTCCTCTTAGTACTTTGTCTCATTTCTTCGTGTCCTTTCAATAGCCAGTTTCCACAAAACGAGCATTTTATTGTTTCATTAAGAATTTTTTATTTAAAATTTAATTGCTTTCCTTTCGATGGCACCAATCAGTTAGTGCGATAGTAATAGTAGTAACAAGTAGTATCTTTCAAGATAGCGGTAGGAATGATTGGTTTTAATATCAGTAAGATTAATAGTAATAATCATTGATCTAGGCAGTTTGAAAGGTCATCAATTCTTATCTCCCAAGATGACTTCGTTATCATCGTCGTTATTATCACCTGCTTTCACCGTTTATAACACATGAAGATTGCTTTTTAAGATTAGTTGATTTATTATAGACAATAGAGAAGTAGTGAAAGCACAATTTACAAGTATTAACAAAATTCAGCAAGCATTCTGAATATTTTAATGGATTAGTAACAAATATCAATTTCCATGGTACCTAACCTGCATTCATTTTTATCTTTTTGCTGCCTTTTTTGATACAAAAACTTGGGATAGACAAGAATAAAAAAGCATGGATTAATTGAATGGGTTAATTAGGATACAAAAAATTTATGGTTATGAAAATATAAAACTAATTTTCTGCATGACGATAAATGGCAAAAAAGAGAAGGGAAAGAAGGAGCAATGAAACATTATCATTGACGATGTTGATGATAAACTTTAATGATACCAGAAAAAACAATGGTTTTGTATTGGTACCATGTAGTACGAATGACATTTTTGATAATCTTATAAATCAGATCACTTATCTCAATGATTAATTATAAAACTCTCCAGAATCTTTACAAGATGAGTTGGCGCATCAGGATTTTTGCTAATATTGTTTTGATGCTATACTGTAATGACTAATGTTATTCGAAATACGTTAGATATATGCTGCCAAAGTACTAGTCCAGTAAATGCATTTTCTAATTAAAATCTCTTTTAATTGGCTTTGTTTTTTTTTTCGTAAAAAGAAGACAATAAATGAGTGAAAAATGATTTATCATCCAAAACTACTTTAAAAAATTTCAATTGACACTTAAGATATATTCGATTAAGAAAATAATAGAAACTTGCTGATAATAATCAAGATCTTCATGAATTTTAAAATTTAATTTCAAAATTGAGGTTTAGAAGATTCTTTAATCCTTCATTTTCACTTTTTCCTACAGTAACCAATAAAAAAAAATCGTCCATCGCAATGATGTTCCTTTCTAAAAATATTACTGTGTTCAATGTAAGTTCATCGAAAAAGCAAAATATAGAAAATGATTAAATACGTATTCTGCATACTGTTAAGAGGAAGCTATGACATAATAAAACTAGATAAAGAAAAGGAAAGTTAGGGATTTTTAACTGATTGACAAGATAACTTCAGATCAAAATAAATCAAATGCAGCCTTTCAAATAATTTATTGCTTGCTCATTTAACCATAATCAGTGATTATATTGAATGTCACTAATTGGTAAAATTGTTAATTAATAATATTGTTTAGAGGGAAATGTTCCGGTAAATGATATAGCAAAGCCGCTTCATAAGTAACAATACAAGATAAGTTTGAATGTAATTCAAGTCACTATCCACACTTAGTAATTGAAAATTCCCAGCACCGCATTTTTTCATTATTACTAAGTAAAAATCGAGATTACAAAACAGTCCCATGCAATTATTTCTTCAGGTAATTGCTCGGCTTTAACTCCTATATGATTTTATACCGGATTTCTGGAAAGGTTCAAAAAGCTACATTAAAATGTCTCATTTATTCAGCCACTTGAAAATATTTCAAAATAATAAATTCATAAAAGATAAGAGAAAGCTATGAAATAATAAGACTAAAAAAAGAGAAAAGAAAGTCAAGAATTTTTACCTAAATTGACAGGATAATTTCAAACTCTCCATAAATCAGATGCAGCCTTTCAAATAATTTATCACTTTCCTTCCTTTCAACCACACTTAGACAATATATTAGAGGATGTTAAGATTTTCTTCAGTATTTGTAGGCTTTGTTCAAATTTCAGTTTGAAATTACAATTTTTGAAAACCGCAACATTCGTCCTTGAATGAAGCAAATGTGATAGATGGGCGCGCCATCTATCTCTCCGGTATATCAAATTTGCTATTTCAGCTTTATTTTCCTCTCCTATTTTATGTTTCTTCAATTTTCAGCACTGATTGTAAATCATATTCAATGCTTCCTCAAACCGAAAAATCCACGAAGGAAAATTCCTTATGAGATAAAATAAGTTGAAATATTCTTCAATCAGTGTCTTTCAGTTGGTGGAACTTTTGCTTAGAATTTTTAAATATGTTTTACTTCAAATTTTAAAGTTGGATCTAAACATAATAGTGTCAAATAGATTAACAACCAAAGCAAAAGCGAAATCAGAAAAGAGAAAGAAGCATTCTGCATTAGAATAGTTGTTAATTTTTGCTTAAGGAAAGCAATCAATGAAAAGGCGTTAAATCCATTTCAGCATGAATTCATACTCGCTAATTAACAACATATCAGAAAAGAGCTCTCAGTGCTACTGAAACAAAGGAAGACACTAACAAAGCACCAAATTTAGCTTGGCACTATGAGATGGGAAGATTTCAAGTCGTTTTTCATCATTAACAATCATTCTACGAAAATCGCTTTCCTTCAAAATATTGAAGCGGTAATCTGATGACACTTTTTGGAACATTTGAAAAAAAATTTGAATAATTTTTCTCAACTTTTGCTTTTAATTTATGCATTTGAATGCGATAGTTTGAATGTTTCGATAATACAATAACTTGATAAAATTACGATTTCATACTCTCTAGAGCAAGATCAAATTAAATTAGCTGCTCAAAAAAATTATATGATTGTTAACGACATATTATGAGCTACAAGAAATTTTGAACTTCAACAGAAAAGCTTATTTGCTTCAAACGACTTATAAACAAATTATGTTTGATTATACATCCTGCATTTGTTCACCATTTCATCTTTAACTCTATATTTGAGAAAAGGGATCTTTTATTTTCAGAAAATACGAAGAGAAATATTACATCTGTAGATTTTATAATTCATTTCTCTGCTGCCTAATAATGTCAAAGAATGAAATGAGGAAAGGATAAAGTGCCGCTTCAAAAAAATTTCTTCAAATTTTGATTGCAAGCCAAAAACTGGTGCTAAATTTACTCTATTCTCTGAAATCTGAAGGTCTGAAGTATTACGATGCTTCATTACGGGGTTTTTGAAATTTTTACCTAAAATGTTGATTTTTACAGCATTCAGTTTTCGGATTCTGTTTAACGACTTGGCTCTATCCCTTCTTTCCAATCATTTAATTATATATTGCTGGAATGCAAAAATCCCTTAATCATATATTGATTACGGAATTATTTCGGAAGTTTGGATGAAAATCAAATATCAGTTTCACTGGCAGGTTTAAATTTTCAGAAATGTTATGACTTTTTTAAAAATCTCCTCAACTTCATGACCGTAATCCTTTGCAGCAAATAATAGGATGATCATTGCTGTGTTACAAATTGAACAAAAATTCTTTACCGCTAATAAGAAGAATCCACGCGTTTGACGATATTTGGTAATTACTCTTTTTCTTTTTCTTCTCTTCCTATTTTCTCTTCTTTTCTGTCAAAAAAAAAAAACCATATTTTTGAAATTTGAAACTAGTTTCAATCGTTCCTTCGATCGCTGAAAGAGGAGAGGAAGACCAATAATATATCATAATTGCCAATCTACTACATGCTCCTCTTCTTAAGTAAACAATTCTACTCGTTGAATAATTGCTACTTGCTAAGGGTTAAATTACATAATACAGAAAATTTGATTGTTTCTAAAATTACGGTATTCTTTTGAAACTCTTTTCTTACTTTCTATCCTACCGTCAGTTGATCATTTCCTTATCATTGACCGATAATATTCGAAATACATAAACATTTTCTTACTAGGTATATCATTGAAAAAAATATTAATTTTTTTGAACAATAAACTAATACGGATATTAATACCAGAATCCTAAATTTTAAAATTTTAGCACGATTTTTTGGATTTATAATAAAATTCTCATCGTTTGCAGAATAAATTCATAATTATAATGTTAGTCAGCTAATAGCTAATCCAACAGCTAGTCGGATAAGATCAGAATAGCAAAACTTTTAGATGTTTAGTGCAAAACTCGAAATTAATGTCAGAAAATCATCACGCATCAGATCATCATATTCCCGAAAGAGATTCACATCGTTAGCTACTTTATCATTTTCTCTCTACATATTATCATGCACTACTGAAGGTCATTATAATATTATTATTATTACATTCTAATCTGCTGGAAACTGTACACCAAAACGGCTCTGCAAAAATTCCAGTTTAATCAGAAAACTATATTATTCAATCACAGTTCTCACTGATCAGTTTTTACTGATCAGAAACCAGATGTTTACTACTGAAGGAATATTAAGCAAAGCGATGGCAGTCAACAGTTCGGAAAACAATGAGAACTAACTACAGCGAAATCTATTGTGAATAAACAAATCGATATAAAGATGTTGCAAATTCAAGATTTCATAGATTTAAATGCAAGAATACATTCCTCTGATACTAGAATTTTTTTCAGCCTTCCATTTAATAAAATGCCATCAATAATTTAAATGCGATGAAAAGGATTTAAAATTTTGTGCAAACATGTGAAAAAAATTCTCTTGTGATTATTTCAAAGCTTTTCAGAACCGCAGAATTCTGCAAAAGTTTTTCTGTTCCGTGTACAAATACTATTGATTCTATTTGCCGCATTTTACATATATCTATTTCATCATTAAGGTATTCCAACTATCAATGGGGCATTAAAGCTCAAAACACATCATTAATTCATCTTGCAGAGTATTGTCAAACGACAAATATATCAAAGCTTCAAATATTTATACGATGACTTGAAGTTTCATAAAATCCAAGAAGTGTGAAGTTTGGAAAACTAAAAGTAAATATTCTTCTATTTACAAGGAAAGTAATACATTGTAATCGATCACTTTTCCGATATAATTACTCAAATATGCAGTATCAGATTCTCCCTGCAAATAAAACGATCCAAGTGTAAAACGCATATCTTCATTTGGCAAATCTTACTATCTTGATTTGTATCAGTGCAGGTATTTTCATACTAATTATCTGTATAATTAATATAAAAATACCAAACAAAATCATCATATTGTTCTACTCATGGTTGATATCTACGGAATAATCATCGTATTCCTACAAAGCATCAGCTTAAAAGAATAATTAAACTTTTAAATCAGCCTCCTGAAAGAAGCACATCACTATATCAGTCGTTTAATTATTTTTAATCTTTTGTTGTTGAGGGCGTTGATGGACAGAGTAAAAAGACAGATTTGGAATTTTATAATAATGTTACCTTGCTGATTACTTCCAACTTCTTGGAAGACATTGCCTCAATGTAAAAATGAAAACTGATGCTTAGAATACATAAAATAATCTAAAAGATTCATTCCCTTTTGAATTTTGCTTCTTTTCCAATATATTTGAGCCACTATTATGCTCTGAGACGATTTTCACGCTCCATAAACGCATACAAATGATGATGTATGATGTATTTATCACTGTATGATAATGCTAATGAGTTTTGCCAAGAATTGAATTCGAGTTATTTCTTATAGCACATATCACTGATGAATAGATCTGTCTGAGATCCGTATCTTGATGCGGAAAATATTAAACTATAGAATTACGCCCGCAAAAGTTATTCCTTAAATTATTTCGTTCAAATCATTGATTATTGAGCATTTTATTAATTAAAAAAAATAAGGACTAATCAAAAGTTGATAATGAAATGCATCGTTCAGTTCCATTCCTTCGTCCAACATAATAAATTAGCCAGCAGTTGATGTAATTTTTCTAAATGAAAATTGTAATCGAAAAACGAATTATTACAATACAATAAGTACAAAGAGGAAATAGAAAGAAAAAAGAAAATTAATTTATTGCTTGCTTTGGGCAATTTTCGCTTTCTCACTCTCCGAATGTGTTAGGTTTTCAAAAGATTAATTTATTATACTTGCATGTCGCCTGAAAATCGCAACAATAAAAGAAAAAGAAACAAGATTAGAGAAACAAAAACAAGGGAACTGTGACGAAATGGAAGTTTACGTATGTTACAATATATGAGAAATGAAATAGAATAGGAAATCAGACCATTTCTGTGTTATGTAAAAAAAATTTGATTACTTTGTGTGTTACGTAACGAAGAAAAAAATGCTCAAGATGAAAGGAGAAAACATTCGACAGAAATGCTGTAATTTTGCGCAAAGAAAAAAATAGGAGATAAGCGACACTTTTTTGAATTTATCAATTTATCATCAACTAAATACTCGATTCCTAAGAAATTACACATAAGGAGACTCCCGATCAACAAATCGAACGTATATTCCTCTTCTTCTATTTTTCAAAAAAAAAAAAAAACAATGGAATTTTGCCAACTGACATACATCATATACATATGCGCACATAGAAATGATGCCAAATTTGGGGGCATTTTCAGATGGCATTTCCAGATTTATATTCAACTAAAATTAAGAAAATGTTTTATCATTGACCAGTGAATGAATTAACATCTGTTGTTAATTAACAATTAACATCATATTTCTTATGCAATAATCAAATAAATATTTCGAACTGATGTCATCTGATATTTTTCTATCGTGAGAAAATTGATTAAATTTTAAACAAGCAACAGCAGCATTTAGCTAAAGCAAAACTGTCTCTTCTTTCTACCCACCAATCGGGGAGATTACATCCAATTCCCATGGATAAATGTGGGTAATCATTAGCTGAAGGAAGTAATTCAACTACAATGAACTTATTTTAATTGTGAAATAAGGACAAACATTCCAAAGAGAAAAAAATCATAAAGGTGGTCTTTTAGCTGTCATCCCACTGAACTCCTCAAAAACGAAGACGTTACATAATGGCTCAGTGGTTAACGCTGACTGCAAATGAGTTACTGGATAGTTCAAGTTCGAATTGCTTCAGTTGATTTCATGTTGTCCAACGCTGCACTTACCATATGAAGAAAATTTATAACTTGAGATATGACTAAATCGATGATGCTAATTGTCATAGTTACGCTGATGGGAACAGTGACCATTACTCAATTTGGATAAAGTTTACATGGAATTTCTGACTTGAACGGAGTTTTTCATGGCGAGTCGTTTTACTAAGATAATGATATATACTGAATTTTCTAAGAAATTTCTTTAAATAATCACAAGTCACTTATTTTGGCAGTTCACGTAAACATAAAGATGTATCCACAAAAAAAGTGACCCACATAAATATTTGAAATGATAGCGAAATAAGAGCTATGTACTTTTTTTTTGGCAAAAATATTCAAATTATAATTCTTTTAAAAAAAAAAAAAAAAAAAAAAAAAAAAAAAAAAAAAAGAAAAGAAACTTTTAAGCAAAAAAAAAGAAATTTTTTTTTCTAAAATTTAAATTTTTTAGAAATTAAAAATTTTTTTTTCTGCGCAGTAAAAAAAAAGAAACAATTTTTAGCCATATTTCCTATCCCTTTTTTTTTTTAAGATAGCAAGAAAACTGAAAAATAATACCTAATTATGCATAAAGTTGGCATCACTTATCCATATTTTTAGAAAGCAAAAAAAAAAAAAAAAATGTTAGAAAATGCCTTCTATAAACGAAAACCAGTAGTATACCAAAGATCAGTTTAAAGAACAATTCATTATGTGAAGTGCTTTCAGGAAAAACGAAGGAGAGAAAATAAAGGAATATAAATGTATTGCTCAATTATCACTTTATTCGTTCGATGATTACTTCTGATTTAATCGTTAGAATTTGAAAGTAATGTTTTTGATTGGTTTCTGCTTAGTTACTAAATCTGCAAGGCGCAATCTAAGTTTTCCTACAAAATTTTTTGAATGGCTAGCTCAGAATGCTCCATCATTATAAAGAACGATAAGTAAAGAAATAAAATCATTATATTATAAAGAATAATATAAACGATAAGTAAAATCATTATAAAGAATAATAAGTAGAAGTTTAGTAGAATATTTGCTCATCTATTTTTTGGAATACTCCACGTATTCCAAATATTCCATTACATGGATGTAACCAAGAGTAGAAAAAAAAAATTGAGTAAAGGATATGATTTTATATGATTTAGTTTTTTTCTTTCCTTTTTTTCAGTTTAGAGGTGAAGAAAAAGAGAACAGCACAACTCTTAATTAATTCAATTCTAACCTGATGATTAATTAAAATTCTCCAAATTAAAAGGAAAAAATCGGTTATTTTGAAATGTCCTTTCAAACCAAACAAAAATAAATGCAAAAAAAAATTGGTTAAAAGTAGTGATAGTTATTTCTATAGTGATTGTTATTATTTCCAAAGCTGTGCTTAACAGAAGTAAATTATTGTGAGAAATGTACATTAATACGATTAAATATTTAAATCATTCATTTTTATTTAAAGCGATTAAATATTAAACCTGAAAGAATCGAATCCAAGCTTTTAGATTGAACGTACCGTACAATACTATCAAGATTGACTTCAGCTCAATCTTAATAGATAGTATTGCATGATACCTCCAATCTAGAAGCTTGGACTGTTTCAGAACATGGTGACACGCTCTGTTTTGAGTTCATTTTGACTTATCATGTCCTCTAAACCTAATAGGTCAAAAACTCAACATTTTCTAATATTAATTCCGATTTTCAATGTAGCACTAATGTTACATTCTTTTTTTGTTTTTATGTTGACTTTTCATTTCGATTTAATGATTATTAGAAATGAGAAGTAAATTTTTTCTGTTTGTTCTTTTCCCAAAAACCCATGGGAAAAGGAAAAATGAAGGAAACTAAATCTAATTACCATTCATTAATGTTATGCAAAAAAATGTAAACATAACTATTCATATAGTAATTAATAATCACGATGATTTGTTCGACTAATAATTTATGGATTTCAATCCAATGAATGCTATTCGCATGTAATATAAAACTTGAATATAACTTAGGAAATCAGAAATTCATTGCACCAGTTTTTTGGAGCATAATGAGGAAATAATAATCAAAAAAAAAAAAAACCAAAAAATAATCTAATTATGTTATCTTTTGCTGTTATCTATTATCTCGTTTACTTCCTTATCCTAGCATATTAGAGACATAGAACTTATCCCGCTCGATGATGATGATGATTTTATGAAGTTTAAATGAGGAAATTGCAATTTAAATTATAAATGCAAGATTTTAAAAGAAATGACTTCCAATCTTTGTTTCAAAATATATTAAAATTCAACATTGGTCGATTTTGATAGTAAACTTAACCGACCACAACGGATTACAGTTTACTCAAATTGAATACAAGAGACGATCAACTCAGTCATTGATATACGTGATTAATTACAAATGACAACCGAAACAAGGTACTGGAAAGATTTACTCCAAAGCGTTCACCTGAAATTACATAATTGGAACTAATTTATCCGATTAATATTGATTTCATCTCACTTGTTAATCATTCAAAATAAGAATTCTATGCTAAAATTCCATTTGAAATTTTTGAATCTCTGTCCACTAGCTTCCAACTTATTTCTAAGTGAGCTTCTTGAAACTTAACCATGAGTCAGAACATTTCAGCGCAGCGATTTTATTTAATAATTTTTCGCTGCCAAACAGAAAAGTATTATATGGCGACCAATGCAGTTTCGTAAAATAGAGGGTTGCTGAAATAAGATTAAATTATCAAATTTTCGCTTCAAATTATAAATTTATTTCTAATTCCTAAATTATCAGAAAATTCGAACAGAATGATTCGTTACGATTCACAAAACTGAAATTCTTAAGTACGTTTAGTGAAGAATTCGATCTTCAGATAAGGAAAAAGTTTTTTAAAACAAAGAATTTCTTCTTCTAAACGATATGTTTTTCCACTTCTATTTGAAATAAAAGTAACAGACAACGGGGGATACCATCTTGATGAAATTTGTTTAAAAAATGCGTCCAAAAGCCTTTATAGAAATGGCGGGATTATTTTGCCAGTTCTGCAAAATGCTGGAAATGAATTATCCTACATTATAATTAACTATTCAACGGAACTTATTGACTCATTGCAACTGCCTTATCTTTTATAATAACAAATAATTGAAACAGTGGAATTTAATGAATATGATTCCGGTTTTAGGGAATATTTGTAGCATAATAATATTTATTTAAAAAAAAAAAATGCGAATGCCATATTTATTAAACCACAACTGCGTAATGCTTAAATAATTCTCTTTCCTGTAGCAAGCAAAAGTCCAATATTTCGTCGCAATTTTTATCATATTTCATTTCTGAAATTTTAACTGAATTTTCTCCAAGTTACCAATTTTTAAGCAAAAACTCCAAAATTTAAATAACAAATGCATCAGTCGATGAAATTTGCTTCTCACTATTAAATATCTTCGGTAATATATTGTTCCTGGAATGGCAAAGTGATGCATTTTGATAAGTGACTAATTTTCGAGACAACAACAAATTTAATCAGATAAACAACTTTATTAAAATAAATATGCAAAACTTTTCGAAAATATGAACAACAATTGTATATAAATATTCAGAATGCCCGTAATAAGGGAATAATTGTTTGGGAAGTCGAAGCTTTATGCGCTTTCAACTATTTTCTGCAATCTCAATTGAAATTTCATCAATTATTGCAAGATTCATGTTCTTTTGTATTTATATTTATTTTATTTTTATTTAGTTTTATCATGAGAAATTAAGTCCCTATTTGGCTAAGAAAGTAAGTTTAATCTAAACATTGATGAAGAATAAACCGATTTTCAAACAGTGATGAATTTCAAATTATTCGAACAAAAACATATGGCTAGTAAAACTTGTTAGATTATAAATTTTTGATAAGCTTATCGATAGGGCAATAATTGATTTGCAGATTTGAGACAAAAACTTCAAATTATTTGAATAAAGCTTTTCCTACGGAGACTATTTTTCCCATATTAACAGCTTCTCCCACGGCAACAACTTCAACTTCATTCTCCTTCCCCATCCCTTTAATGTCAACTAAAAGCAAGTTAGATATGTTGGAGACCAGTGATAAAGTTCTTACTCCAGGCTTAAAAACTTTTTCATTTGTTCTGCAATCATGTTCGTTGAATCCGCATCTTCACTGTCACTGTCCATCGTTCTCAAATAGTTGTTATGGGCGCTATACAAAGACAATTTGTCCGAATGGAATTCAGTAAAATTTTCTCTGCTCTTACACTGCGAACTTACTTGAACCCAGTCAAATATAAAACACTTGTACATACCATTCATGTCATCTTTTCAGCAATATGAATCGCAAATCAAAAATCATAAAGCCTTTGGTATAGCTTGGAATAAGTATTGTGAAACAATTTCATTCAACTGATTTGTTGCAGCGATTGAGAGGAACAAACTGCCCACCTCATCTGGTGGAATTTAAACCGATTTAATACAGGATGGTGAATATTACAAAAAGATTCTGAATATCGTAGAAAGTCCAGTTATCGTAAATTAAGCTAAATACATATGTTGTTTAGTAGTATGTCACTAAACTAAAGTTTCTCTGAAAAGAAAAGTACTTTTTTCTAATTAAAAGTAGATCAGTCAGCATTATCTGTTGCATATTATTTCATTGCTTTATTGTTCTCTGGCAATTATTGATGTTTTAATTTCTAAATTAGTTCTAAAAGATTGAAAAGATTGAAATTTCAAAAAAATTTTAGAGTGTTAAGGTGATTAGCGTAACATTATTTATACAACTGATGTATCAATGCAGTGTGCAGAAAATTTTATACATCAAATGCTGAATTCAGACAAAGGATAGTCACTTGTTTCTGTCCGGTCAATTCTCCTTTAAATTCATTGGGAATCGGTAAATTTTACTGTTTCATAAAGATTCTCTAGCAGTACGACACGAAAGTAAAAAAGTTCTTCTGAAAATTAATGATAAAAAACTTACACAGTTATATCATAGAATTTCCTTTTGCGCCATCGTATAACTACAAATTTTGCTTGGTTTTACAGTTTGTTTTCTTAACTAAATTCTTCATTGGAATGGAAATATATGGAAGTGATGGCATCACATATCATTGCATGCACCAATCCCATCTCACTGCTATATTAGAAATGATAGAATAGATACGTTGGTTCTCTCACATCGTTAAACTTCAGTGATAGGTAAAAGTTGAAATAAATAGAAGTTAAAAGATGCGCTCTGTTCTCAAGAAACCCACTTACCCATTTATTCATAGAAAACATAATCCAGCATACATTATTCCGCATTATTGTTGCAAAAAATGCTAAATAACAGAATTATGAGAGGAAGATGTGCCTCAGATTTTTTTCTGAACTAACACGGAGCAGAGATGTAAAGATTTGGATTATCTGATGGCAGCAAGAATGAATTGTTGAACGGAAAATTAACTAATTATCCAAAGAATACTTCTAATTTTGGTTGCTCAAACGATGTCAACCGAATTATCCTTGCAAATCTTGTCCGTTTATGGTTATATTTTTTAATCCTCTTCGGCAGAAATCCTCAGATGTTCTAGATGAAAATTATTGTTCATGGATATGATATTCAAGAATGGAGAGACATGCCTAAATTAAAATTCAAAGATGCTTCGCCTTTTTATAAAAACTATATTGTATATTGAAAGGAATGTAAACTATTGCATAGAGCAAAGTTGATATGGGCTGCGACCATCTATAGTATTTGATTTCTGATCTTTGACTTTTTTCTGACTGATTCTTGCGGGACAATGCGTTCATTGCAAAAGGTTGTTTAATATGGTGCGGTACTGTTTCTTCCCATGATTCAGAGCTAGTCAGGTGACGTCCCGGATTAGTACCCTTCTGCGGAGGGAATTATATTCCTGTAAGTAGAGTTAGTCTCGTATACGTACATGTTATCGTACTTGTTTCACTTATTCTTATAACGAATTCAAGTATTTGCTTACTGTGTTACTTCTGCTGACGTCTTTGATATGCTTCAATTACTTATGGTTGTTATGTTTGTTATGGATATTTGTAAATTATACGGTTGAGTGCAGTGTTCTTAGATTTTTTTTTCTTCAAGTTACCAGTATATCATGTATGAATATGAGCAGATTGTAGAATTGCTTAATTATAGATTACGTGAACTTTATTTATTTCTTTATTTATGATATAAAGGAAATTTTATTGAAACTTTATTTATGATAGAAAATCTGGATCATAAATTTAGATATTTCTTGGAGAAACAAAATGGGTCTATCAGATAACGATGTACAGAAACAATTACGGCATATGATTGCATTCATTGAGCAAGAAGCAATTGAAAAAGCAGAAGAAATTGATGCGAAAGCAGAAGAAGAATTCAATATTGAAAAAGTAAGGACCGTGATATCTTCGTTCTGATGATTAAGCGAAGTGCGAAAGTAGAACAGATATATCAAGAAATTTCAAGTATCGGAAAAACTCAGTCTTCTTATTTTCTCGGTCCACTTTTCCGAAATATGTGCACCATGTTGTTGTGAAGGAATAAATAAAGTGATTTGATTGTTGCGATTATGAACCTTCCTTTATAAGATGCATTGGTAGTCGTTCTGAGATAGCAACAAAGTTCATTATTGTTCAATTAAGGCTTGATCATAGAGCAATGATGTAGAAAATTTTGGTTAAAAATTGTGGAAATATTTCTATATATTGTTCGTTTTCTTTTCCTTATTCTTATTCTTCTTGTATTTTCTAGGGCCGTCTTGTACAACAGCAGCGAACCAAGATTTTGGAATACTATGAAAAAAAAGAAAAGCAGGTGGAACTACAAAGAAAAATTCAGAGTTCGAACATGCTTAATCAGGGACGCCTAAAATATTTAAAAGTAAAAATATTCAACATTTTTCGGCCCAATATGTAGCAAATTTCGGGAAACAATTAGAGCTTTCCGAGTGATATTAATATTAAATTCGCTTGAAATATAGGCGTAGACTGAAAACGGCTGTTGATTATTGGATACATTTATCATCACAGTTAATACTATCATTTACAGGCACGCGAAGATCATCTTAATAAAGTTCTGGAAGAAGCGCAATTAAATTTAAATCGAATTTCTGAAGACTCTGCCAAATATCCGTCAATCTTGAGAGGTTTAATTCTGCAGGTAATGCTCTTTTTCTCAAGCATATCTTGATTTAAATTATTGCTTTTGAATCATCGAAATAATATTCTAACCCTCGCAGGCATTATTCCAAGTGCTGGAACCAGAAGTTACATTACGTTGCCGCAAAAAAGATGAAAATATGATACAAAAACTTCTACCGGAGTGTCTTAACGAACTTGAGGAACAATGGGGTGAACGTACAAAGGTTTAAAATTTTCTGTCATGATTAATCAAGAATTATGCCTTTATTCCATCTTTTTTTCTTTCTTTTTTACACTTCAGACATACCTTTCCTGCTATTTGTTCCAATTTTCTTTAAGTCCTCAGGCAGTAGTACATTATTAATTTGGTTTGATTCGATAGCGTGCTTTTTTTAGGTGAAAATTGACACAACCCAATATTTACCTGATGAAAGTGCTGGTGGAGTAGAACTTTCAGCGAAAGATGGCAAGATAAAAGTTTCATCAACACTGGGATCTCGTTTAGAATTGATTGCTGCCCAGGTAAATCATTTCAGTGTCCGGAATGAAAGAATAGATTTTATATATATTAGTTATTCAATTTCATCTTTTGGAATAATATTGACATCGTAAGTGTAATTCATGGCAGCGCTCTGATTTTCAGTATGATATTTACTGAAATTATATCACACATTGTCCACAAAAATTCGGGGTCTGTTTATCTTTTGTTAGTTGGAGAAGCTTATCACTCGTTATAGGAAAGAAAGTACTGAACAATATTGCAGTACAGTGAAATTAATAGGAATTAAATCTTCGGAGAATTTTTTCATGGCTATTCGCTAAAGTTCTTTTTCTTCGTTTTTATGGATATACTAGACTCAGATTAATTTACTAAGTCGAATGACTGAACCAGTTATGCATTAGAATTATATATTTCGAAGTTTGTTGAAATATAGCTGTAGTTTTATGTCTAATAATCTTATAATGAGAAAATATTGTTGCAGATTATACCTCAAATTCGCGTAACTCTGTTTGGTGAGAATCCGAATAGAAGATTTTTTGATTAAAGAAATTATAATCGTTGATGTACACTATAAGCAACAATTCAAATGTTTCCAATTTGCGTTGTGGGCACAAATGATTCCTGTGATAGTTTTTTATTATTTTTCATTGTTAAATGTTGTGATTGATTATTATCGTACAATTGTGTAGCTTATAGTGGTGAGCTCGTATTAGTTTTCTTTGTTTTATTTGTTATCTTCTGTAAAATGCTCTGTAGATGTAAAATCCATGTCGAGATACGTCATCCTTCACATATTAAATCTCCATAGATGGAAAGAACTTTTTCTTTATATTTGCTACGAAGTGCAAAGGTGATGATGTTTTTAGTCTTTGACGAGACCGTAGCAGATATTTACTTGTGTTCATCTGCATTCTGCTAATAAGTCTTTTGTTTATTGTAAGTAAGCTTATCATTGAAATTATTCATTCAACTTTTTTCATCATATGCAGTTATTATAATTTATAGTATTATTATCATAAGTCAAAATGTAGTAGTAAAGCCAATATTTTCTTTCCATTGTTACTTCTTTTCTTTGTCGAAATTTTCCGAATATTTGACGAAATGAAACAAAATCTGGAGCAAGGGAAATGAATCTGGATTTTAGGAACAGTTGCAAGGGGAGTTGTGGAGTTTTACGTTTAGTTTCCTGACTCGTTTTAAGGTTTAATAAAGATAGTCTTCCCTGGCTTCAAAACGCTAAATTAGATATGATACAATTAATTAATAGTTGAACGATTTCACTTTAAAACAAATGTGCTAGATTTATTATAGCTGTGACTTTTCCTGACAGCTGTGGTTTAGGATAAGCTGCTGAAGAAGATTCGAAAGAAAAGAGGTTGTGGAGGTGCATTCGGAGAAAAAGAATTTGTGGAAGTACAGATCTTGAAGAGGGATATCACAGGCAGTGTAAATTTGAAGGATGACCGCAGAGCCTGGATTTGTTGGTATAAAATTTTGCCCGGAATGGCAAGTTTTTCAATTTTAGATAATAAAAGATTGAAACTTGGAAATCATGTACGGTCGCGATGGCCATGTGCAAGTTTGTGTTAATTTTTGCAAGTAGGTAACAAGTTAAATTTTGGATTCTCAGGTGATCGAGACGACATGTCCATATTATTTAATGAAATTTTGCAATGGCCGAAAATTATTTCAGCAATAATATGTTATATCCAAAAGAAGACAAGGAAAATAGGCAGTTGTTATATGCATGCCGGAATTGTGATCATAAACAGCTTTCTGAAAATCCATGTATTTATGTCAACAAATTAATGCATGAAGTGGAGTAAGTTTTGCTCAGAATAAGAAGTCCAAACAATTTTTTGATATTTTATATTTATATTTTCAATTTAAGACAAAGTACGAAAGAGCGAGGTAATGCAAGGATTCTAGATACTTGTAATATTTGTTCATTATTCGGCATTAAGAATTTTATTTTTAATCATTTTTAGTGAGTTAACTCAAATTGTGGCTGATGTTGTACACGACCCGACATTACCGAAAACCGAGGACCATCCTTGTCCAATGTGCCAGGGACGAGAGGCGGTATTTTTCCAGGCACAATCTAGGAGAGCCGAAGTATGTTTTGATTAACTTTTTTTCGCACAAGAATCTTTGCTTTATTTAGTTTTTAAATTACATTTTTAAGTAGAAGTTATCACTTTGCAGTTCTATTTTAGGAAGAGATGAGATTGTATTATGTTTGCATGAATCCAAGTTGCGCACATCGCTGGACCGATTAAAATTGCAATTAATTATATGGGATCAAAAATTTGTTTAAAATGAATAATTTTCGTGATCATCACTGTTATGTATTTTTGTAATCAGTTTCTTATTCAGTTGAAAGTCTTTATCTCTTACATTTTTATAAATGATTATTTTAATAGTCGGAACCTTCATATCTTGGTCATTGTCTCTTATGATTACTACATACGCTTTATTACATTACTATGTATATTACATCCTATCATTTTTCATTTCATGTAATGAGATACATTATGTTACGTTACCAAGTTTTGAAATATAGAATTTTAGGTATAAGGCAGTCCTCGTTTGCATCATCGAGATTTAATGATATTATTACTAGACGTAGTATTTTTCATATTTTTCTTGTGAATTTCTTTCTTTGATTTTGTTTCCATCAATTTTCTTTTTTTTTTTTTTTTTTTTTTTTACATTACATTTGTTTTTGCTAAAATATAAAATATCATGTATATGTTTTGTCTGCTTATTCATCGATTCATTAGCGACTGGCCTTTTTTATTTTGCTTGTATTTGAAATAAAGTAGCAGAAGTGAAAGTGATGATATCTATAGAAATATCATCAGTTTAGTTTTCTGTTATTTTATTAGATCTGCAGGACTGTGTGTGAAATCGATTTAGGATCGTAACGCGTAATTATTACGAATACGATGAGTTAGAATATGTTAAATTTTTTTCAAAGATTATATAAAATGTGGGGCGAAAGATGATATGGAGATTGGCAAGAAATGCAAGTGAAATTTCTGATGCGAATCTAAGTTTATGTTTCATTCAGTTGGTTCTACAACTAGACTTGAATTAAAGTGATGTTGAAACCGAAGGCATTAACTGAAGTTCTTGGACAGGTCAATACGCCAAATACTAAAAGCAGTGCTCTCCTGTTGAATCGTGAAGGTCATTTTTTCTTTTTTTTTTAGACATTAGTAAAACTGACAAGTACTTTCTTCTCTTTTAGCAGTATATGATTAAAACAAGAAAGAACGGCGAAAGAGCATCATGAAATGGGAGTGAAGCTCTATGTAGTTCAGGTTGATGGATTTGCCAGAATTATTTTTATTATATGCATCTGATTATTTATTTTGTCATAAAAGGCTCAAATGGTTACTTTTATCAGCTAGAAGTAATCGAATCTAAACAGATAGCATCAAGTGAAAATATTGTTACAAGTGTGATCTCTTCGGTGATTTCTGAACAATCAGCTGAATGCAAGTGTCATTTTTTTAATTTTCGATTGATGTTGATTTATGCTGTTTCAGGTTTGCTGCTCGCTTACAGTGGTTATGACAGTGTTGGAGGAAATGATGCAAATGCAACCGTATCTGCTGCTTTGATTTCCAATATTTGGGAAACTTTCGAGAGACAAGGTTTTTTTTTTTAATAATTGAGGATTTTCAACATAAATTTTTACCATAAGTGGTCAAAGTGAGATGATAAAAATAATTTGATTTTTATTGTAACTATTCCCGTTATATTGATAAAATCGATTCTAAACTGGTGTATTTTACTTGCGTTATGCGATTCAATTTTATTTATGAGTCTCTGGAATCTTATTTTATATTTTTGCTTTTGTTGTTCAGTAGTCTTCCTTAAATTTTCGTCAACCAAATATTCCGGAGGAGTGATGATATATCATAGAATCAGAAAAATACAAAGCTAGAGGATTACTTAATCTGTCATCAAATTGTTTTCCAGGAGTGCGAGAAAATTTGATGGAGATGTTGGTGGAATGCGAAAATGGGGTAATTGGCGTGACACGTGTAGCTAATATGCTACTGGCAATAAAAGCAGGGAGTGAAGTGCCACTTGGCCTTCTTCGGGCAAAACTTCGTACACTTGCCGATTATCTCTATACACCATTAACCATTGTTTCTTCCAAAGATTGACATGAAATCTATTATTTGTTAGTCATTTTCATACCTGAAGTTAGAATTTTCAAAATTTTTGAATGGTATTCAGAAATATATGTTTTGAACGAAGAATACGTTTTCTTTTTTGATCGTAAATCAGAAACAATGAGCATTTCTAGAGAAAGTGTAAGATTCATTCTTGACTAGAAGCTATAATTTTAACTTGATAAAAAACGTATGAGGTTCTAGTGTAACTATTAATTACTGCATGTTTTAGAGTGTTTCTGTTTAGTCCAGAATTTGCATCATTCCATCAGTATGGGCATAAAATATGTTAACTAATAGAGCCATAAAATACTTTTATTGAAGAAATTCAAATTGTAAAATTATTTTGGTTATATAGTTATACATATCTTGAAAATATCGAAGGTTGTGTGACTTTGTATTTAAAGTGTTTGCTTTCATGTGCAAAGAAGTTTGTTAGATTATTATACTTCCATTACTCCATGCTTGCTAGTTGAATTAAGTTTTGTTTTTGCTTTTATTGAGAAAAAAAAGGGATTTTTTGGTTAGTCGTGAGTTAAAACTTTTTTTTTATGAATAAAATCTTAATGTTTTACTGGTTTTGATCAGGTTATAGTAAAAACCTATATTGAAAGTTAATTAACAATGCTGGCATGGTTATTAAAACCGATGTCTCAAAATCTATCAGTATCATATCAGTATTGATGTCAATTTTATTAGCGTAGGGATATGTACTGAAAAATCTTTCGTCAATTAACATGTTATATGCACTTTCTTTCTGCATTATGAATGCAAGTACAATTCAGTAGGATTTGATTGCAAAGAAAAAGGAAAACAAATGGATTAGGCCGAAAGTTTTAAGTTGAAGCAGTAGTTTAGAAATAAATAAAAATGGAGAAATTTCAATTCTTAAAAAAAAGAACATGAGTTTTATAAAATATCTTTAAATTCATGAATGGTTTCACAGTTATATTTGTGGTGAAAAATAATATTTGTGCATTTGATCTCGGATCAAATATTCGATAAGTTAATATACACTTTTTGGGGAGATTGTTATCTGCCATCCAAAAATAAGTACTTTTACATTGTAGGTAAAAAAAGATTTGGTGATGATATATATATATATATATATATATTGGATCTACAGAAAATTTAAATGTTTTGATATATTGGGACTTTTAGAATGAAGCACATTATATATATACTTATATAAATAGATATAAATAATGGCGATTAAGAATTTTGTAATGAGGCAAAAAGAATTATGAAGAAAATGTAAAAACATCGAGTGATGACTTTCGAAAATAAGGAGATGCGGTCGTATTTAGTAATTAAAAATAAATTTTTACTTATTGATATTGGGACTTTTAGGATAAAGCATTTATAGAAATGAAAACTCAAACACAATAGTACCAAAAAAAAAAAAAAAAAAAGCGATCATCGTTAGTTTGGAACTTGTGTAATTGAAAAATAATTCTTTTCTGAGTGACCATTATTAGCAATTGGAACTGAAATATTAGATGCAAAAGCGCAATCCAAGGAATAATGTCACGAAAATTTTTTGTTGAAATCATAGAATTCGAACGAACAAAGTGTGAGACAACAATGAGAAATATGGGAATAAACATTTTATTCAATTTCCATTTAGTTTAATGCCAGTTTATTTTGTTATTAATGGTGAACCAATTCAACATTCATTATGCTGATAAGAAATATTTAATGTTGACAATGGTTAATATTGTGACAAGACGACTAATAAAGAAATTAAAAGGTTACAAAACAGTCGAAACAGTGAATTAAATAATGAATTTATCACATAGATCAGTTGTATGCAGCTTCTTAAGGGAAGGCATTAATTAAGTTGTCGGTTCTTGGATCTGATTTAGCATTTATATCCTTGAATCTTTAAAGTTGTTTCAAAATTCGTCGAATTTCCTTCCAAGAAAAATAAAATTCATTAGAAAACGAAGAGCAAATCGGCTATTTTTAAATGTGGAGCCTTTATTGAGAAGGCCCTCCACCACTGCCTTGCTTCATTCGTGCCTGCGCTTCCTTGATGTAAGGTTCCAGGATTCCCATCTGATAAGCAACACCGAGACCAATTAAAATGAGCAGAAATATAATTATAGCTGCACCCATGTCTTTTCTGCTCACAGATTTCGTATCACTTCGCTTTCTCGTTCTAAGAGAAATGTTCTTGGTCGACTTTTAAACTTGGTCGACTTATCCGAATAACTTCTTGTTAATATTAAATCAAACTGATTTGTTGCGTCTATTTATTCTCTTTTTATAGGCAAATGATTAATAGCTATTAAATTTGAATAATTTAATTATTTATACATTTCATGCGAAAAGATTACAAATTTTTTTTGTTTATTCAAATTTTACATGAGAAAGTAAAATTAAGAAAATTTTTACATAATAATTTGAATATATGACAAAGATTCAGCATTAAACTTCATTAATTAAAGAATTGCTAAGAAAATTTCTGGAAAAGATGAATGATTTGGAGCGCATACTTATGATTCCTTCCTCTTAATGTTTTGCAAAGTGATTTCTATTCAACAATTTAACAATATTATCACCTAACTTCATTTGCAACTTATCAATCATTTGAGTTCATTTAATTTGGAAATATGCAATTAACTTCACGTGGCATTTACTTGACTTTAGCTTGCTAAAAAGCTTGAAAGTGAGAAAATGAATGCATTTCGCATAGATATGTTATTCCATTGCAAATGCCATATGGAACATTTTGCTTAAATTGATTCACGCTAGAATAGTATAAATCGAATTTATTCATGCCAAATTCCCGAAGATGAAGGATTCAAAATCTAATAAACATTTTTGCTTCATTACAAAAAAAACTGACGGATATACAAGAATTCATTAAACAATGGGTGAAAAGTTGACAAATTTTCCGCTTATTTAATTATATCTTTTCTCGTTATATTGTATCATTTCCAGCGATCTTAGCACTTTCGTTGAAAAAATATGTCTCTTTTAACGAAAATAATGCTAAACAATCATTTTTCTTAATAAATCCGAAAAGCAAAAAATACGGAAATTTGTTGTTGCAAATTCAGCAGTAAAACTTATCAATTCGTTTTCTGATTCTTACCGATTATTTTGATAGAACATGAAACTGACGTAAAATGAAAATATAGAAAAACCGCTTGAAAATAATGAGTATGTTTTGATACAAAACTGATCTATTCTGAGATGACCTATATTAATTACAGATCAAAAATCATCTCAATAAATCATCCGTATAATCATTTAATTCGAAAAAGAAAGGCAATCGAATTTCTCTTTTCGAACTTTTACAATCCAGTCCTCGACTACTCTTTGTGTTTAGCAGTGAAACGATAGATACTACCATTAGTAATTGATAATGAAGCCTGAATTCTACGTATGATGATGTCAACAACAGCGCTATTAAAGAGGATGATTGTCCTGGATGGTACGACATCCTTGGCAATTTTAAGGATTTACTAGATGAGCTGAAATTTCAGCAGCGGAAAACCAAATAAATTCGAAATTATCGAAGTTAAGGATTCCCCGCATGAAAAGGCAAGATTTCCGACGAAAAAGCTATGCAGACAGATTTAAGACTTCAATATGATAGGTCGAAATCCCCAAAATGACAAATATATCCAAAAAATCTGATCAATGGATTGAAAAAAATCTATATTCTATAAGCGAATTATAGAAAACCCAAAATATGGGGGAAGCGGGATCACAAACCTTTAGCTGAAATTGTCTATCTTTCTATTTCCAAAATTTGTCATAGAATTTAGTAGAGGAAAATTAGAAATCCTCAAGGAATCGTACTCCTAACCTCTATTGTTTGGATTATTCAATCTCATAGATAATGGAATATAAATGAGGAGGATGGATATGTAAAGTAGACCATTTGTATGAACCGAAAAGTGCATTTCTAAAAGATTTTAACAAAGCAGATGTAAGATTTGATATATTCTAACTTCTTCTTAATTGTTATCGAGGATCAGCCAGAATTATTCGAAATAAATGTCATCTGACAGGAAATCCTACTTCTTAACAGGGATCTTGATCAATAGCATTCTATGCATTTCTTTTTAGTTTGTCTATTTTTCTTTATTTCTATAGCACTGATTGCTTTATTGTCAATTTAACAAGCATATGCACATATTTTTAATATGAAAAAGAAACTCCTAAACTAAAGGAATTTTTCAACACAATTACCAGAAAATTTGAAGAAAAATTGAAATATCACAAATAGGCGAGGAAACGAGAATAAAATACAGTTATAGAAGATAAATACTAATTCTAAAATATTGTCTGAAGATTTATATTCCTCTAAATATAGAAACTGTTTTCAGGAACAGCTTCTTCTCCATTAATATCATGCAAAGATATGAATCTTTTAAAAAATTGTGGGATTCTTCTCTAAAATTTCTTTAAAAATCAATTTTCTAAATATTCAAGATTAACAAGGAAAGAAAAAAATATGATGTCAAGATGAATTAAGATTTCCAGAAGGGATAAAAGAAAAAATGTTTCTTGAACACTCTTTACTTCCTTTCAGATGACAAGAAATAGCTGTCCTTCGAAATCAAATTTATTTCCATCATCCGATTTCCGTGACATAACTGCTCAAACTAACATTCAATAAAGCCTATTTCCGATTTCACCGAAATTCACTATTTTTTATTTTCACTATGAATATGAAAAAAATAATAAAGATCCGACTAAATGTGAGATGAGATCTACTACAAAGCCAGAGAAATACACTAGTAGAGATTAAAAATCTAACATAGTACAAAGCGGTGCTATGGCAGTTTTTAATGAATTTCTCAAAAATTTGAATTTTGGAAATTTTTTATCTTTAAATAATTTCGAATTCCCTCTTCACATAATTCAAAAATATGGGATATATGACAATCCTATTCTTTTCAAATTTGGAAAAATGATCCACAATTTAACATGCTGGAATATAAATAATCAAAAATTCCATGTAAACTGAAGATTCAAATAAGCTTACAAGCAATAAAAAAGATTTTAAAAAAATTATGAAGTGTCAATACAGAAAATGGAAATGAAAATAAATGCCTTTCAGGCTCACCGTATTCACAAACTAGCATATACATAGAAAAGTATTGATGTATTCACAAACGTAGCACATATATATAAAAGAATTGGTGCACAGTTACTATACATCTTCCAAAAGTTTCACTTATCGTTTTTGAATCACAAAAAGTGCCAGCATGGATAAAGTTTCGAACTATAAATAGGAATCAAAAAAATTTAGACGAAATTTTTAGTATGCACATATGCTTTCCTAGTTTTCTTTTTTTGATTCGTTTAAAATCAGAGATATATCCGTAATCTGAAATGAATCAAAAAGAAGACGAGGAAGCAAATAGAAAGGTTAAAAATCGAGACATTATAGAATTTGAATAACTATATTTCTCAGCTGTTTTGCAGCTCGAATATACCGTTAACATAGAGAAAAAGAAGTGAATACACAATAAAATTTAAAATAACAGCAGAAATGCAATTTTCAAATAATTTTGAAAATTTGCAAATAATACAGCAAAATCTAAAATAATATATTTCGGTATTTTAACGATAAGTACCATACAAACAAGACAAAATTTTGCTCGAATCAAGCATCGACTGCAGCATCATTTGCCTCCGCTTTCGTAATTACTTCTTCAAATATTGCCGTCATACTTTCCAGTTCTTTTTGCTACAAATAAATAAACAAATCCATTTAAAATAAAATGAAAAAAATCATGCAAAATTTTTATATTTAAAAGAATAAAACAAAAACAGCGAATGCATTGCATCCAAATTAGATGAATTTACAATAAGACAGTCCTGAATTGCGCTAACTTAATAAATGGATGATTCCAATTATTATAGCTAATCCAAAAATGATTTTATTTAACACCTAATAAGCTAATACTGATATCTCCTTGAAGCAAAAAGTCTCTAGTCTTACGAATCAATGAACACTATTCCACATATATAATTTTTAAGATAACAAAAAATTGTATGAAGGATGAATGAAATATATTGTTCTTAACTTTCCAAGTCTTTTGCTGGCTCTAGCTTCGATCTAATGACAAGAGAATGGGATAACAAAACTTCAATCGCAATGTTTTTTAAATTGTAAAAGATGCAATGCATAATACTATTATTAATAATCTTTTCCTTCCTTTTCTTCTTTTCTCTTGTCACCTAATTCCCTACTAACCATTATCATCTTTGTAAATAATATGACAAACTATTTTTTGGCTGATTAAAGTAGAGATAGGCTCTTTAATGGCAAAATAACCCATCTACTTAAAGTGTGACAGAAAAATCGTATGTAAAACAGGTGCAAGATTGCATGTTCTATTCCCCTTTTTTTTCTTGCAAAAAAAACAAGCACTAATTTTTAGATCAGGATAAAACAATAGAAGGGATCTGAAATTTAGATTCAATACGTCTGCTCGGTTCTGTAGATGATGCATTTTGCGATAGCAATAAAAATTACATCAACAATTTTTTCTACTCAAAGTTTCATTTTCACTTTTAAAATTTTATTCTCATCTTCTCATTATGCAGTTTATTCTCTAATTTACCACTACTTTCCTTTCAAATTTTATAGTTACTTTTCCTTATAAATTCCTAGCTATGACTTCCAATTTCCTTGCGCAGCAAGTAAAAAAATTCGCCAAAATAGACAAAACAAAATGCAGAAAACTGAAAGAACAGCTAATATGACTAAAGAGTTTTAAATTAAGCATAATGATAAATAAAGAGTTCTAAATTATTTGAACAGAATAGCGGTATTGAACTGCGTAAGTTAAATAACTGAAACTAAAATTAAACAGAACCAGGATTAGTTGGAGAGAATAATTTCAAGTTCTGCATTTCTTATTATAAAATCCAAAATATATTAACATTCACATCTCTGATCAAAAATAGGACAAAGCCCAACTAATTCTCATACGCTATTCAGATAAATTTAATTTTTTTCTACTTCCAATTTCAAATTTATTCAAATTTCTGTTAATGCCTTTCTCTTTTCTAATTTGCTGTGCAACGAAAAAATCTAATACAGAAATAACTCTATATATTTATAAATATGATCTGGTTCAAAAGTAAATCTCTCCCACCATCCCATTAACTGCAAATATACCGTGACTTACTCTAGCTTCCAGACTCACAGTCAAACTATTGATCTTTGATTCCTGATGTTTCACTTTCAAGCGCAAACCAAGTGTATCCGCTTCATGTTGCTTTATCAGTCGATCGATTTCGTTATTTGCGCTGTAAAATTATCCATTAACATAATTGTGACTCAAGGACCATAAAAACTTCATTTACAATAATTGAAAAATAATTTACAGCATAAAGCACAAATACATTTTTTTCAAAAAATTAAGTGACTATGTTAACGCTATGGCGAAACAAAACAAAAAAATTTGGTAGAAATATTTGAATATTCGTAAGATGACAATCGGAATAAAGTACTTAAAGTACTACAACAATATATTTCCTTTAATTTGTATGCAATGAATTTGCTGCTGATGGAGCCAGCTACAGTTTAGCATATTTTTCTTGAAAAGGTTTAAGGAAGACATTAGCCATTTAATTATTTATTCCAATCCATTCTTGCCTGGGATACCAAATAAACTAAACAATTCTATATCAACGTGACAAGCAAAAACAGCCAACTTTTCAAAACCTTTCAATTACCTAGAATAAGTAATGCATTACTATTTAGTGCGATTGTTATCTAATTTAGATACAAAACTGAATTAGTTAAGTTCATACTGTTTAGCATGGAGAAATGGATAAAATCAATATATATTTTATGTTTGAACAGTTAATTAAAGACTAACAGATCAAGCTGCTCTTCAGCATTTCGTCGGAGCATTTCAAATTTCTCAGCAAGAACTGAATATCTCCTTGCCATTTCTTCAGATGAACTTTTGACACTTTCTTCATTCTGAAAATAGAAGTTTACAGTTCTTAAAACCCAATATTTAGTGCAAATACCTTTCACTGATTCGATAGATAATATAGCTGCGCATTAAGGTCTTCTGAACGTAACTTATAACGGCAATTATGAAACAGTCAATTAAATTTACTAGTCAACCAAACCTGAATGGCACAAGTCGAATGAATTTTTCGAATAACAAATCCTAATATGGGCTCGATTAAATCTTTTAGGAATTACTTCTCACTGCTTCAATACTAGATAGCCGAAACCAATTAAAGATCTCAGTAAAATGTTCAGAAAATGAGGAAATTTCATTATCACCTAAATATGTAATGATACATTTATCTATTACCCAATAAAAAGGTTCACATAACATAACGAAATCTCATAAAAGGGCTGATCGATATCGCTAGTGAAAAATTGTGAACAGACAAAAGATAAAAAGAAAACGCACTCGCTTAATTTCAACACTTGTTTGTCGTAATTTTTCATAACGTCTGAAGAGTTCACTGTAACTTGTTTCCAGTGAATTTACTTCCTCTGCTAGCTGATCTCGTTCTTTAATTAGTTGGGTAACATCATCCGGTGACAAATTTCTTTCTGGACCTGGTCTGCCCACCGATTTTGATCCGCCTAAGCTATTTTTCTCTGCAATTTCAATATTTCAAGATTTTTACATGTTTCTGTGAGTAAAACAATCATAAATTTAAGTTCGTACTTCTTCAGAAAATTGACGAATATTATTGATTCATTCCTTAACTTCCAAACATCAATATAAACCTAAATCAGCAATAGAATATATCTGAATACATAGCGCCAACTAAAAGAACCATCAGAGAATTGCTTCCGATGTTGGCCAAGCATTAATATTTTAACTTATACCATTCTTTTATTTAATTGTCTTTTCTATTCAGCATCTGAACTGCTGCTGTATGTGACAGTTTTTTCTTTTTGGAATGGCCGTACGATTATTTCCGTTTAACAATACATGCAGCTTCTGATGTACTATTGTCATTTACCACTGAACTTACAATCTTCCATAACCACATCGATGACATTAACTGCATTCATTTTGTGCAAAGTTGAAGTAGTATAAAAATGCGTACTAAATTTCACTCTTCTCTCATATAGCCTTACCCGATCATCAAAAATGAATTAAAAGTTCTCACCATCAGAATTTTTCTTCTTCAGTTCTTCCACAAATTCTTGCACTAATTTTTCATATTCAGCCATAGCTAATAATCGTTCAGCAGCTTTCTGCTCCAGTGGTACGTTACGCTTTTGCTCATATGTAAGCAATTGAGTCAACTGAAAAACCGTTCCGTTATACAGTTCACTAAATCAATTTCATCAAAACTGAAAAGTCCTTGAAATAATTTGCTAAATCACAGCACTTGTCAAATTACGAATTTTTTTTTCTTTTTTTAGCTAAAACGCGAAAGAAAAGTTATTAAGTAATTAAATGATAAATAATTTATGTGTATCTGTTTACCAAATGGATAATAGAAAGTGTTATTTTTCTAGCAATAAACAACTGATAGACAATGTCAACTGATTAAGATTAACGATCAACAGATATTGTTCATTTATCAGTTAATCGGCAATTAAAATGATGGGGTATATTTATTAGTATTCATAAATCGCATAACAAAAAAATAAATAAATTTGAAACGACATATTTTATTCAATAAGCCACACTCTCAAACAATTTTGGTCTTCTTTGACCATCGTAAAACAATGATTCACATGTAGTTCCTTCATATGAGACAGCCCACATACAACCTTCATGCAATATTGTCGTAAATCCCGTTATTAAAATTCTTTAACCTTTTCATTTTTAGCAGTCCATTCTTTCTCCCTCGTAGCAACAATTGCTTGTACACGTCGTACAAGTTCGGTAGCGGGATCGTCTGAGTTCATCTGCAATCAGTTCTTCCTCGGTCTCACTTAAATCATGCTATAGATTTGAATACCATTTAATTCAAATAATATAACATCTCTATACCAAAATCATTCTATAATTACTAACATTTTCAAAAAAGAGTGCAATTAAACTTAAGTTTAATATTAAATTATTTTTTTAAATATTGTAAATGAAATAAACTACAAGAATTTTAAATAAAGAGATGACAGCCTTCACTTACCCAAAACTGCGGAGAAATGTGATAGATATAGGGCATAAAAGTGAACGTTTTTTAATAAGAAAGGTATTCTTAACAAGAATATTAAATGATGTTTCTGTTTACGAAGAATAGTATCACCAGTTTTCTACTAAAAAAACTAAAAAGGTTGTTATAGAAAAAAAAAGAGAAAAAAAATACCGACTTGTTTCACTTCATTATATGCAGCCGTTATATCGAGGCTTACTTGGCTTTGGACCGTAATGGTTCGCTGCCGCACACGTTGTAACGATTTTCGTTCTTCCCTACAAGAGCACCAAATTTGGACTTCCATTAAATCAGAAAAAAATTTTGCGAAACTTCTCAACTTTATATCAGAAATCACTTACTTTTGAGAATTTTCCGGATTATAGACAGAACCCTGTGCAGCAGCTGCAGTATCAGAAATGAGAGCAGTATTTGTGTTAATAACTGGAATACAAGGAGTCATATTTGGTGGTGCTACTACTGGCTGGGTTACATCCCGCATTGAAACTGTAGTAATTCCAGGTTGCTGTTGCTGTTGTAACTGAGGGGTGACTTTCGGTGCAGATGTTTGCTGCGGAATAAGCTTTGTTGCCGCATCTTGCTGCTGCACTGATCTTGGTGATACAGCTTGTTGGATTATTTGTGATCGTGATGCAATCATTGACTGCTGTCCTGCAATCGTCGACTGTTGTACCTGAGGAGATTGTGGTGGAGCATAACTTGAAGTACTGGTTACAACTGGTGGAAGAAGCGGTTGTCCTGCAGGAATATTTACTGGAAGTTAATATATTTTGACATTATTATTATAACCTAAAATTCTACAACAGATTTCGTCGAAATTAAATCTATCGACTACAAAATTTTTTTCTTACAGTTCTTGGATAATAGCAACACTACTGTCAACGGCGAAATGATTTTATGAATCTGTGATTAAAAAGATTAGCAGTATCTACAAAGAAGTAAAAAAAAAAAAAAAAGAAAAAAAAAGAAAAAGGAAAAAAAAGAAAAAGAAAGAAAAAAAATTAGAAAATGCTAACATATTCCTGAGAAAAAGAATTGAATTGAATTAAATTCAATTAACTGGAATATTCAAAAAATTTTCCGAAAGTTTCATTCTTTAAAATCATCAGAGTCATACAACGATGCTGTTGACATTATTACAATGTGACCATAAAACACAACATCTGATGAAATAACTGTTACCGCTTCCGAAACATTAAGATAATCTCTTCAAAGCTCAAAGTTGAACTAAAAAGAAACGACTTACTTGTATTAGCAGTGACCGTATCTGCGGTTGTAGATTCTGACACAGTTTTCGATAACGGCGCAACGGCTGCTTCTGGTAATTGTTGAGTTCGCATTTTTGATGAACGTGTAATTGTTCTTGAATCTATGCTGCAATAGATTTGAGGATGAGAAACCATACGAAAGTCACATAATCTCCGAATCTTCCAAGAAAAAAATAAATAAGGACAAATTCCTGATAAATAATAAAATTCGGAAAATATTTAAAAAATGTAAGAGAAAAGAATTTAAACACAGATCTGTTATCACCAATATCAAAAATAAATAACAGAAAAATAACTGATTTGACTAATGATTATTTTACCCACATGATAAAAAACTGATATTAAACCACAACCATCCGCATAAAAGCCCAATTTTGAATTGCTTTGTAAAAAAAAGAAAAAAAAGCTAAAATTCTATGCACTGAAATTCCAAAATTTCAAGGACTTTTAATGGGCAGAAAGAAATGCAGCAGTATAAATTAATAAAGCGTATATCTTTGCTACTAAATGTCACAATACTTGAGAAATGTAAAAAGAAAAGAAAACAGCTTCAGAAAGCGAATGTCAACTTCCATCCAATATGCGGTCGGCGCCGTCACTGAGTCAAAGAAAGGAGAATGAACTCAACAATGTAATTATCTACTCCAAAAGAGTTCTATAAATTGTCACAAGCAGAATATGATCTGCGTAATGTACTACGAAAACAACTGATATTTAATCTGCAAACGTAACAAGTATTAATTATAGCTATATGATTTCTAAATGCTACTTTTCAAATTTGCTATAATTTTGTGATGTAAATTTAAATTTTGGGGGAATAAATTGATCGTCAAGCAAAAGTAGCCTACTGATGCATCACAAAGCTAGAACAAACTTTCCTAAATATAGAAAGTTTGTTTTACTATGAATAGTCGATTAGCTAATTAATTAAAATGTTTAACTATATAAATACGCATAATTCAATTATATGAATAAGTATTATAATGTTTGCATGAAAACCTGCATTTTTTTTTTTTTGACGTTTTATGGACTGAATAATAAGATTGTATTAATTAGTAACATAATTGTTTATTTCAAGAAAAAAGTATTAATATATTAATTAGGGACTACAATTTAGGTAATCTAGCAGTGCAGAAGCTATGCTAACTTGAAAATCTGAATAACAAAATGTAGAGAACAACTTTTCATTTAACATTATTTGTCACTGTTTAAAGACAAAAGGACAAAGACAGATAAGGTGAAGAAAAAAAAAAAAGGAAAGCTTAAACACTGTTAATATTCAAGATCTATGATCACGACGAAATCTTCAACCCTGTTCAGAAAATACCTTTTATACTCTCTATCCAAATATTCAGAGTGCATTTTACCATGCGAAAAGCATAAACTTTGAGATATCGTAAAGGGTAATGGAAAAATGGCCAGCGAAGTATTACGCTTACACTTTCTGCGCTAAGCCAAGAAAAACTTGTGTCATTCGTTTTCCGCACTACTTAAAATTCAAATTGTCTTTAATTTTAGTTCAGTTGATCTCTTTCTTATTTATTCAGATCCAGTTAAGTCGAATAGATGGGTGAAACACAAGTAAAGATAAACAGAATACGAATCCGATATAATCCTAAGCTCATTGAGCTTAATTGGACAGTTTCTGTCGGGAAAATCCGAAAGATGTAATTAGATGTATATAAGAATATTTAAAGTCAAATAGCGGGAAGATGTTGACGAAATCAAAGGATGCAATCATAATAAACAAGAAATGTTAAATACCAAATAGAGTCACGACAATTATTGTAAACAAGGAGTATTGTGGCGCGACATAATTTCAAAGGGACCAAAACCGATAAGTATCTTTACCACCAAAATGTTTCGATTCACTACATATACAAAGTGAGGCCAATCAATCATGACGCGACATTTGGAGATCAGGTAAGCTAGATTTTCTACGTCCCGAAAGAATTGAAAAGGTCCGGATTTTGGAGTTGAAGGAAATTCAAGTTCAAGTTTTTCCACCGACAAAGCAATAGCAGTTCTTCGGAGTTCAGAACAATAAAGCAATTCGACAATTCAGAGTGAGCAGTATTCTTCTCTACGACCGAAAAAGAAAGAAGGGATAATCCAGTGATCAACTTGCATGGATATTCTCTAATAATTGTTTGTTACGAAGAATTACTCTTCCTGTATTTAATCCTATAAGACTTTTCTCAACAGGATTCGTCTCTGTCATACAACATATATAAAAAACTTTTCTGACAGTTTCCATAATCTATGCAATCCCAAAACTATTCAACTCCCCTCTTCTTTCAATCTTTATAATATTTATATTAATTTCGAAGAAACTAAATAATTCTCACAAGAATAAATACAGTAGAAAATTTAGTATTATTATATCTATTCTGAACTCATCATCATCTAAGCTTGCAAAAGCAGCATTCTTTATATCTTATGATGCTGATGAAATTCAAAACTTCCAGTGCGTAATTTATGCATCATTTCTAACTGCAATTTGAAGTAAATGTTTGCAGCTTTTAAAAACAAATTTTATAAATGATATAATTGAAAATGGCATTCATGAAATGTCACAGTTGAATAGATTTGAAAAATTATATGTGGGTATTCCAATATTCCGATATTTAATTCCTCTCTCATTTCCTATTTTTTCCCTTTCTCTGACGTTAAAGTAAGTGAATATTAGTAAAATTTTCGAAATATGGTTAGAATTCAAAACAGAATCAAATGTACATACCGAGAAAGGAAAAGGGACAAAAGGATGAAAGACTGATACTATCGATAAATATTGGTCAACTAAATGGTATGTCAGATGTTCCCGACAATATATATTTTAATCAGCTTATCAGTCTCTCATTTGCCTAGTAGAATTAATATCATCGTAATTACATCTACTAATTTATCATAATCATCATCAATATCACTGTTTGATAAAAATATGCGAATCGTGGAGTTCGCAATAAAATCTAATAATCATTATTTGTCGAGATTTTCGGAACCGATTATCCGCTGTATTTTTTTTTTTTTTTTTTTTTTGATTGGTTGAGATCGTCCCTCAGTGATAATAATGTAAGAGCTCATCATTCGAATGGTGTATAGTTAATGTAATGAACGATACAAACTACTGCAATAAAAATCCAAGGATTCAGAATATAAAGATTAAATGGATTAGCCGGAATTTTCAAAAGTAAGATATTCGAAATATTCAACATTGCTTTCTTAAATTTATCTAACTTTTTGGAAAATATTTATTTTTCCTAATAACTTGAAAATGCCAAATTGCACTCAAGAAAACTGAAAAATATCTACAGAAAAAAAAAAAAAAAATTGGATGTATACGTTTACTTATCCTGTCAATTGAAATTATCAAACATTCATGAACAAATCATCGCTCAAGCAAGTATAGCTAGAGTCTTAAGGACAATGAAAGAGAGAATGATAGATACTGAATTTAAGAAATATATGATACAATTTAAGAAAAAAAAATATATATCTCTTATTAACAAATTTCGGATATAAAAAGCAACGAAAAAACATATAGAAGGAGAGTGACAAGCGTGACAAGTTTTAGCAAAAAAATCAATGAGAACACAATTTATAATACTGCAGTTGAAAGTTTTTACTCTTTTCTTTTCTTCTTTTTTTTTATTTTTTGGATTTAAACAGAAAAATGCGAAACTTCCAACAGTTGTTCTATCTTCATCTACGATAGTGAAAGTATTCCTGCGATGAATTCCTAACATAGGAATGTATTCTTCTTAGAATATTTGGAGTAATTCATTTCATTTAAAAAATATTTGCATTCGAGCATAGTTCTAAGTTAATTTTTTCACAGTAGTTGCAAAAATTATTATTATTAGATTTTATTTTCTGTTATCTATCTGCAAAATAGGGCACCAATTTCTGAATTCTGGAAAAAACCTGCTGATAAGATTTCTATGAGCAACATGATAACAATGATAAACTGACATTGTTATGCAGCTTGTCTATTTCAAATCCGAATCCAAAATTCAAAATAAAGCACTAAATCGAGACTAAGCTTGTAGGAATAAAAACAAGATAGATAATTCACACTTTCGTACAGACTTACAAGTGTCAAGAATATTTCTTTAAGTATCTAATCCTGTAAAACTTGAATTATGAAGATAAAAAACTCATTGGTTTAATTCGATTAATAACTTCTCCACACTTCATAAAAAAAAAAAAAAAAATGAAAATTTGAACCAACCTAAGAGGTGGTTTACGGGGTGTTTCAAACTGAATTGTCGCTGGCTTAGATTCATCAAAGTTATTTGCTATCCTTTCGGCAGAATTCTGGCTTTCTTCAGATAGTGGTACTGTAACCGACAGACCCACAAGTGCGCCCGATGGCACCTCCATGCTTTCCAGTTCTTCCATTTTACTTCCAATCATCGATTTCACTCCGCTCGTTTCGCTAGACTGCTGCTCTTCTTTTGGAACTGAGAAAAAATTGAACTTCCAAATATGAATTTGTTATTATCAGCATGAAAGGTTAGATTTTTCTTTATTTAGAAATTTAAATCAATCAGCTTTTATGAATTTTTTTGATAATCCCCGGTAAAAGATTTCCGATTGGTCATATAATTCATTTGCCAATCACATAAAGAAAAAAAAAAAAAAAAATTCGGCAACTATTGAAGCAACTAAAATGTTTTCTACCATTAATCATAACTTTATTCAGAATAACCAGATTATCTTGATAAGCTCTGAATCTTTGAAGCTCATTCTTAATCTGATATATGCTACTAGAATTTAAATAGATATTTCAATCTTTTACACAGTTAACTTTTTCTTTCTCTTTTTTTAACCCTTTATTATTAAGCATTCAAATCTCATCGCGAAATTTTTTCTAAACCAATTTAGTCAAAATTTCATCAAAATTATCCTCTCTTCGTCCAATATTATTTTACAGCATGCCAAATCGCATCAGTATTTCATATTCATTGACCACGTGGGAAGCTCAAATTTTTTGAGAAGGACCGACAATTTTAGCAGAACAAGCTAAGATGAATTCTTCAAGGGCGGATAAGTTTAAATTTCGAAAAAAAGAAGTGAAGAATTACTTGATATAACTACTATTAACTCCAAACTTACATTCTTTTTTCTTTTTGCCAAATAATTTCATAACGGAAACTACAGCTGACCCAGTCAGCGATGGCATTTTCAGCTCCCTTCAATAAGTAATCAGACAAACTAAACTTATACATGAATGGCAAAACAAACTTGAAATAAACAACAGTAACATAGCTAATATGTGCAGATTATGTATATGCAAATTTATATGCAAACATGCACATATATAAGAGAACATATACATAGAGAGGGTTAATATTACTTGTAAATCGGCTGTTACTTTTCAGGTTTAGAACTATTTTATATATATTTTTTTTCTTCTTATTCCATCCTATTTCAATTAGCTATATGTTCAGCAGAGAATCACAGCACGGTTCCATACTGGAAAATTATCACTGCACAATGGAGCGACGCACTGAACAACCATACATGGGAAAGATATTGCAGCATGAAAAATATCCTACAATCAGAACAGATATTGGTGACAAAGACTAATATGGTGGAAATTAAAGGAAAAAATTATAATTCTTTAATTTCTCCTGATATCGTAAAATATTAGGCACTAATGAGAAAATATGAAAAATTTAAAATATCTAAATAAACTATTTAAATAAGCTATCACAAAAAGGAAAAAAACAGAGAGAGGATCAGGAGGAAATTTTACATGGAAATTTTGGACAAAATTCGTTAACAAATGACCACAATCGTAACATAGTTTGGCATGATGGGATTTCTTATAACATTACATACAAACAAAGCAGCGATGGCATATCGAAACCATCGATACTCCTTGCCTGCCTGCTCATCACCACATATAACATCATCATTGCAATTACCAAAACACAATCATTCAAAACTATTCCTGTTATATCTGATCTTACGTATAATAGAAACTTTCGTTTTTGCATTTTTGTATACTAATAGTTTTCACCTCATATTTAAGTAAATATGTGTCGAAGGAACCAGAAATATACAGACTACTAAATATCAATTTACCCTGAACCTAGAAGAAACTAAATCAAATTTACACCATGAGAAACTGAAAGCATCGCGGAAAAACCCACGTTACTACTCTCTTTTCAGAATCTCCTCTACATTTCGCGAAAGACTGGAATTTCCCCTGGAAGCGCAGAATAGGGAATATAGGTTTGGAACTGAGTAAGTAATCGTATAAAAAATGGTAATGATAAAAACAAACCTGTAGTATATCAAATCAGTTCAATCTTTTCTTTTATTAATCAAAAACAACTGCTTCATATTGTTACTAATATTTTTACACTTCCTATACTTTTGCCGTTATATCTCTGTACATGTTTCCACCACTTGAAAATACATCAATCACTTTCTTCTTGCTTACTTATTTATTTCAAAAACGAAATAATGAAAGAAAAACTACCAAAGACAATTAATGATACTTGAAAACTCAATAAAACACAAAAACCTGAATGCAGTTCTGTCGAATTTCTACAGCTAATGCGACGGATTATACCTAAGTTTCACATTAGATCAAACTTTAAATATCACTTTCCATTTTTAATAATTTCTCCTTTGTCAATAGTTGGAAAATCCACGTAATGAAAAGTGAAAACATATCACGAAAGCCTAATAAGTGGAGAAAATAGTATTCTTGCTTAGGCTGACACAAAGTTAAAAGAATTTTTTATAGAGCTCTTCACAATAACTCGTTCGTAGATAATTCTTCCTCAAAAAATCTTGAATCTTCATTTTTTGTTAGTTAAAGTGATCATTTCTTTTTTTTTTCTAAGCTCTCACATAACTCCAAAAGAACACTTTTCTATCTAGGAGGTACTTGTCATTCATAAGTATTACATGTATACGTATAATAATTCATTAACAGTTTTACATCATGAGCAGATTTTTTTTTTATTTGAAAAATTCTATTTTTTTTTTTCTTCCCCAGAATCCTATTAACTGATTATTGTCTATTGATAACTAGCACAGAGGTAATCTTTGAATGATTATTTCTCTGAATTGTGCAACTAAATACCGAGATAGTTTTACGTTTCTCACTGGGAAGAAGTTCCGATTTCAATCACCCAAACATTCCACTCAGTTCATTCCTATTCGAAAATTATTCTGTATTTCTCTCCATTGTTTAAGATACATTAGTTGCATAATTCATAATCAAGAAATTTTAGTGAAAACAAAAAACAAAACTGAAAAAACTCTACTTCTCTTATTCTTTTCCATAACATCACATTCCACAATTTTTGGAATTTCTGGTGTTGTTGCTGCTGTGCCACTGGGAATAACCTAAAACACGAACATAAACAATAAATTTAAAATGTGCTAAATTCGAAATTTGAAAATGATTGAGTAAATTTTGCATAAATCATAAACTATAATCTCAGGGATAGAGTCATCAAGTAAAATTGTTAATTTATCTTTAGAAATGCTAACAAACTTATAATTAATAAGCAATAATAACTGCAATTTATATGCTACTATTGGAATGTCAACCTTATTTACAGCAATTCTGAGATTTCAGTCCTGATAATTGGAAACAAATGACATCAAGCATAAAATATTAATCGCGATTTGTTTTAACTATATCATCAACAGTGATGCAATCCCTCCATTTCCCGACTACAGCATTATCATTTTTATTATTATAATTAATAGTACTATTATTATTACTACAATTATTATCAATACTATTTCCATTACTATTATTAGCACTATTACTACTACTATTATTATTATCACTATTATTAAACTCGATATCTCCACTTCTCCTCAAATCTCCTCACCGTAGGCAAATGGACACAACAAAACCTTTTCTCACTGTAGTAACTAAATAGCATAAAATTAATGTAAACAGTCGCCGTGACATGACACAATTGACAACATTATAAATATGGTACGTTGAGAGTGTTGCCATAGTCCTCAAGAAGTCCGTAAAAGTGGTAGAAATAAATATAAAACCTCTCCTCGTATGGTAACTAAATAATAGAAATAAATAATCTACAATTAAATAAAATGATTCGATAAGCTCTTGCTATGGCTCTGTTTCATGCTTATATAGTTAAAATATAAAAATTCATTTGTCGCATAATTGTCATTTTACCTACAATTAAATCTCTTATTTATTGAAATTCGTTCAAATAATTAAAGTAAACAAATCAAATATTTCCTATCGATCGCATAGTTCTCTTTGGATTGCCATTTACATACATTTTTTGTATCTAAGTCTCATGAAAAGCAAGAGAAAATTTTTGCAGTTTTACCATTTGTGGAACTTTAGACAGAAAATGCAATAAAAAACAACCAATGAATAGCTTCTGCTCGATTCACAATGAAAAGGAAAATCCCATACGTAATTTATAAATTAATATAAATTTGGCACTTTTGAAACGATTTTTTACTTTTCGTTTTCCTACTTCAATTATTTCACTCTCCCTTGTTTTTCTTTCCATCCTTTTCATTAGACAGTACTACGCATTGCAGTACTAATTCTTGGAATGTTTATCTATCTCTGCTCTCTTTTCATTTATCACTGCTCTAATTACAGTGACTAATTATTCCAAACTTCTCTTTCAATCCCTGCCATACTTAACTGAATCCACTCAAGCTTGCTTCTCTTCAGAAAAGTACATTATTTATTTACACATTCTCAAAGTAGCCCAAATTCTTTCAAATGATTAAACTATTTTCGAAACAGTCTATTTTGAACAAATTTAGAAAAAACCAACCTCATTTATCGGATGGATTTCAATACTTGCATCCGAAACAGTAGATATTATACAGTTCTTAACTGGAACAGATGCCAGATTGCCTAATGATTCAGATACTACTGTATGTGTTTGCGCTGCATCAGATTTTGAAGTTTGAGATGCTGCCTGAGCTGGAACTGATAGCGAAGTTTGCTTCTTGGATGATTCTGAGATGGGTGCTGGAAGGGAATGTTGCATTTGGACTTCTTGCAGAACCTGACCTTCATTGACGTACCCGGCAGTAATTACAGGTTGAGTAGCTACAGCAGAAGCAGTGGTCCTTGCAACCAGGTTCTGAGTATTATCCTTTGAAATAATTGCTTCATTTGTTTTATCCTGTATTGGGGATGGAAAAGCATCGCTAATTTCTTCCTGAGCAGTTAAGGAAGTCTGTGCTTCTGTGATGTTTATCGGTGCTGTATCTGCAGTTTTTGGTTCAGTCTTTTGCAAAAGAGTATTAGTGGTTTCAGCAGGGAGAATTTGAGCAGAAGATTGAGTTAAACTTTCATCTGACTCAATCGCGCAAGAAGATGAATCAGAAATGTTTCCAATTGAAGTTTTGGACGAAATTTCGTTAGAAAAAGATTTAGATAATGTTTCTCGAGGGGGAACTTCACAAAAAAGAGATTCAGAATTGATTTTAGAAAAAGAAGAATTGGATGGGACATTGGTGATAGCACGCTTATTTGGAAGTATTACATTTGATGCTTCTCTTGAATTCTCTTGACCATAAGTTTTGGAAACTGTATCGGATTCTGGGGGGATCTCTAGCAAGTTTGCTTCGGTTATGGTTGCCATTTCTGGAGTTGTGATTCCCTACAAAAGAAAATTAAAAAGATGGATTTCTGCATTGTAAATTTAATTCACGAAAAGTTAGAAAGATATAACAGAAACCATCTTTTTATTTTGCAATGTAAAGTAAAAAATAAAATAGGCATTACCTAGAGTCTTTAATGCATAATAAATAATTCAGTCAATTAAAAAGGATGAATATATAAAAGATCACATTTTCATCCAAGTTAGCAGTATTGGATTCATTACCAATAACAGCTTTCACTGACATGAATTTAAATCGCCTTTTGAATTTTTTCGTTTGAACTGGCTCTTCCGAAAGGTTGTCATCCATTTCTTCTTCATCTTTTGCAATAATCAATAACAGTTAAAAAACAACGATATGATGGTTTTTACATATACTTTATAAACATATTTGAATATCAGGCGCTAATGTTTCGAAAGGAATTATTTCCGTGAATTAATTTTTTTACAATGCAGAAAATGCACATTTTTATTTATATAGATTATTGTTTTTTTCTATAATACATTACAGCTATCACTACATTTGCAAAAAATTATTGATAAATTCATTGAATTAATAAGCCATTATTTTTTGAATTATTTCTGTTATTGGAGTTTCAGTATAAAGATTGAATGAAAAAATAAATTTACCGCATATAGAGGAACTATTTGATGTAGTATATGTTTCGCTGGACGAATCTGTGTGTGGTGACGACATCGCACCCACAAACTTCTTCTCTGCAATGGCAATAACTGAAATTTGCAAAAATTGAAGAATATTAATTTACACATCTTCCGCGAAAACTTGATCACAATGATAAACAGGTTTGTATTAAAGAATGAAAGAGACCCGTCCGAATAAAAGCTAGTCTCAACCGTAATTAGCAGATCCATAAGTTTTGATTTCAATAAAATCAAATCTTATGTATTCATATGGGAAACAATAAAAAAAGAAAAAAAAATAACGGAAAGTTTGATTTTTTTTTTTGGGAAATTTGCACAATTTGTAACAGATTGGTAATCTGCCGTATCATTGATCAAAACCTATAGAAATTTAGAACTGTCCTTCTCTTGCTCTTGAATTTTTCAAAAATTTTTTTCATCTTTCTCATCCCATTTTTCCTAACTTTTTATATCGTTTTCGTCTCAAGCGTTTCATTATTACAAATGCACTAAATTGAATGACATGCAAAACTGCCATAAAAGAATATCAAAAATTACATTTATGGGTAAAAATTATAAGTGTTTGAAATGGATTTGAAAAATAAAATTAAACAATGAGGTGAAAAAGAAAATTCTAAATTAATCAGATCACTAAAAACTGTTTATGTACCTTTGTGGGTTATTGACCTTAAAATTGGACCTTGAATTAGGACAAGCTTTCGCTGATCATATCTTGTAACAGAGTAGATGCACTTTATGACTAAAATCTACTTTTTATACAAATAATTAACCAACTTGCAAGAAAGTAGTGTGTGAATGAAGTGAAGAGTTCTGATGAAGAACAGAGAGAGTTTGAAACAGAAGGATTTTTGGCTAATGATTTTTTTTTTAATTTTTCAATATCATTACAATCTTAGTAAAAGAATCACGCTGTCAAGGCTTGAAAACTTTATCATTTTGTCTCTATATTGTTTCAATAAACTACTATTCCTTAGCGACTTCGTTTTAGAATCATAATTTGTAAATAAAAAATTAAAGATTATCGAATTATAATCGTCATTAAAATTTAAATCATGAACTCGGAATTAAAATCATCACTTATAATAATGCTGTAAATGATGATTTGGGACAAATTCACTTAAGTAATTTTATTTAAGCAGCGTTATTGATTTAAGTTCTTTGAAATAAAGTAGAGAACAAAACGATGAAATGCACGTGTTGAAATATCATGAGTTCAACAAATGGCTCTCACATTACCCTGCAGTTTCTATGTAATACGAATGAAGTATGGAAATATTAATAAGTTTATTGGTAATTATCAAAACAAAGAAAAGATGAATGCTCATCGTGATCAGATGTTTCTCACAAAGATCGTTAAGTTATCCGCATTATAGCAGGACAACAGGGAAATGAGATATTAATTTGTGACTAAGGTATGCTGTAATTGCCACAAAAAATAAGGTTTACAATGCCAGAAATGAGATTATTGCAGTAAAACAGGATGGTATGACCTGAAAACATCAATTACAACCGGTTCCGGTCCACTTCTCCCTATAGAAGAAAAAAATAAAAATATGAAATTTCAAGAGAAAAGCATATTATCATTGTGTCTGTTCATTCATACATGTAAGACGTACAACATGAAACAGCTGTGAAATACAAATGGGATAGAAAATGAAAGTATGCGATAGGAATAACAGGATCCAGAAGTCTTTTCTCTTCCCTTCCATTACAATTAATAATTCTCATTTCAATCTATTTGACTGTCAAAAAGTCAAATGAAATTGTCAATGAATATTAAAAAAAAGAAAAGAAAAACAATAATAACAATGTAGCCAATTGGTCCAATTAAACTCTCATTTGGATCATTCAACGATAATGTTCGATTGTAACAGGCCATACGTAAGTACCATTTTAGGAAGAAGAAAGAATAGTTCGAAAATGATTCATTCAAATTCTTTCTTTTATCGTTTCAGATTGAAATGTTTCTTCCTTTTCTCCCGTTGTTATTTTCTAACAGTTTCTTACTTTGTTATTTACATCAAATACTGGCGTGTTAGTGAAAGTAAGACCTTTTTCGTGTTTGTTTGATATGACATGTTTGCTAAACACATTTGATATAACTGATCTGATGAAATTCGACATTTATTATGCCAAATGTATGAATCAAAAGTAGAGCCGTCGTCAATTGCATCAGAAATGATAATATGATAATACATCGTACATAGTGTTTTAATTGGTCTTATAATTATGCGAAGGACTTGTAAATGTTGTGTGTCTCCTCTCCGAAACACATGTCAGTGATTTATTCTTCATTTATTTCATAATAATACGAAAAATCTTCTTTGGTTCATTTCATATTCATTTCCATTTCAAAATTACCGTTAAATATTCTCTTAAGTTTCCACAAAACTACATTAAGTTAATGATATTTCCGATAAATCCATTCAAATTTACATCTTCAAAATTCATTCTTCTTAGCTTAGTCTTACATCAACAATGAACAAGCGAACTTCACCATGTTCTTTAATGTTTTCAGTTAATTGTAAAGATTTGCCAAAATATATTTTGATTGGAAAAATACAAAAGGAAGCCCAGTGATTTTTCTGTATCTCATTGTTTCTTTTATTTATCGTTTCATATATTGCAAACCGAAATAAGTGATCTTAATAATTTAATCAATTCATGAAATAATGAACTTTTGATGAACCCAGTCACTTTATATCATTTGTTTATAACATTAGAATAATTCTGAAAATTCGAATTTTGCAGTTTTTTTTTTTTTTTTTTCTGAATTCCAGCAATTAAAAATAGAATACTAATGTTCTCAAAAGGATAATCAATGTCTGCGATCGATATTAATCAATTCTTAAATTGTTATCACTAATTTATTGCTAATGTTCCTGGAATGTCGGGCACTTATTCTTTCATCAATATCGTTGAAATCGAAAATTAGTCTGACTCGGAATTCTATTAAAATTTGAAAAAGTTTTATTAATTTAATGAGATTTTTCTTCATATGCTTACTATACTCTTTAACTGTCAATTTGGAACAATTACTAGTAGAAAAAAATTAAAACAAGAAAATCAAAATAACTTCACTGTTTATTTACTTACTTTAAAGAATAAAAGTAGTGTCAGCGACTAACCAATGAATGAATCAATTGAATGGAAAAGTTAGCAGCTACTATTTTGAGTCTGAAACAGAAGGATAATGTTCGATTTGTAATCACTCAAAAAGCAGAGATAATCAGTTTCAAAGAAAGATCTACACTTATTGTGGAATACGAACACGTACCTAAGCCTCAAGAGAACATATCATATAGAATATAGATGTTATCATAGATAATTTTATCAATTTTCTCAATCTACCAGATATTTCGGCTCGAGCATTTGAAATCTCCACATTTAGAATCTATAAGCGAGAATCTGAAGCTTAGTGAAGTAATTCTTCTCTTTTATTCCAATTATTTCGCATTATTCATTAATTACCAGTTTAATCCTTAAATACTCTTACTACTTAAAGCATAAATTATTTTTGAAAACTAAAAACATAATGTCAGTGGAATTAAGTCGTGAAACTATTGCAATTTTCTTCGGTAAAAATAAAAAAAAAAAAACAAAACTGAGCAAAAAACGAGGCATGTATTTTTATTGAAGCTTCAAGTATTCAAAATAATGTTTGAACTCGAAATTTCAACTTCAACTGAAACTTGATTTCGGCATTAATGAGTAAAGAAAATCTGATTTTCAGAAAATCGTTTTGATTTTTTTTTTTAAACTCGTTCCAATTTAACATTTGTGCTAATTGAATTACTTCATGATGCAAGTCTTAATTTTAACATTTAGCATAAACTGACCAAATTTTCGAGAACTTGAACCAATTCCTTCAGAAAAGATAACTTTTTGTTGACTTCGAACAAGGAAAACAATAAAAAGAGCGAATTATATCACGACTAAAAATTCTATGAAATAACAGTTGCACATGTTATAAAGCAAAAATTTTGAAGATTATTCCATATTAAATATTGTATTTCAGAATACGACTTCAGCATTCGGCATTTTGATTTCAACATTTGAACAGAGTTAATTCTATTCGATCATTTCAAACAAATTCAGTTTAATTCATTTAAATTCGTTTCATAGGTCAGCTCATTCCCTTTCATTTCAATTAATTCAAATTGTTCCAAGTACATTTGACTAGTCATTCCAGTTCATTTCAACTCAGCTCATTCAAATCCAGTTTTTGATATTACACATACATTCCCATATTTACCGAAAATAGCAAATTAATAAATTACTGGCAAGACCGAGGATTCTCATACCATTTCAAAATTTGAGCATTTTGTTACATTGCATAAAATTAAGAACATTCTGATTTGGATAATGAAACATAGTATTACCAGCCATCAGAACTGAAAACGAATTTTGCGAATTTTCAGGAATACCGGAATGTATTAGTTACAATTGCATATGTGCACCTGATAATTGATGAAATATGCTGTGATTCAACGTTTCCAAACCATCATATCATCATATTAATTCTTCAAGATTTATAATTCTATCATCTTTCACCTTTTTGAAATCCCAAAAAAAAAAAACTAATTCCCCTTGCCAATATTCGTTTTCCTTAACTTGAGTTCTGTAGCTATCCATTTGTGAGATTACTCCAATTCTTTTCAAGGTTCTCAATGCAAATTTAAAATTATTTCAAGTTTTCCAACACTGGAAAGTTTCCTGAATATCTACCACAGTTATTTTTTCTTTTTTTTTTTTTTGAATTAACAAGATGCTGAAGGTGCGCATCAGGTACAGAAATATAAGCCAAGAGACTCTGTGCATCTTATTATTATTCCAATATTTAAGAAAAACTAAAAAACCGTCAATAAATCGGCAAAGCGAAATCCAATAGCAGTAAGACCTTAATGTAGATCATCCAACCATATAGTAATTTCAATTAACTATAACTTTTTTTGACAATTCAATAAATATGCTTACTTCTATTACTGAATTTTTATTATAAATTCAATAAATAATCTTACTTCTACTTTTTTCAGAACCATCTTACAAAAAGACAATTTTTATTGCACTCATTTTATCAAAAATCTTGCACGATACATGGATGAGATAATAAAATGTAATAACTACTACCTAAACGTAACTCCACCTAATTATTTTAAGAAAAAAGTGCACTAAAAATAACAAATATAGTGAAAGATATACATTTGAAAGTTAAATTACAGGCACTAAATGAGCTAGAAAACTAGTCTAAGCAACCTAGGAAATCGATAATCGATAACAAACTAATAAAATCAGAGGTATTAAGAGGACTGAACAAAATTACTTAAAAGTAAGACAAAATTACGAGAAATAGGCATAGAGAATGAAATTTTAAACTTTGGTAGCCTAAAAAACCTAAGTATTCATAACGATCGAATAAACAGATTTTTAAACTTGAATTATCTGAACAGGACGAGGTAGAACATTTAAAAACTATACAAAGGAAGCCTCAATAATCAGAGCACAGAAAAAAAAAAGCCTAGAATCTAATTTTTCCTAATGAAAGTAAAACAAGAAATATGAGTTACATTATATCATATTTCTCATCCTATATTATTCATTATATGCCAGTTGATTGCAACGAGACGGAAACAATTCAAAATTCTCTAAAAAATAGACTAAAATAGAATATTTTAAATCACTTTGAACTCTCGAATTCAAACCAAAAAGAAAACGGGTACAAACTGTAATATAAGCTGGTACAAAAATTATGACTGTATTAGTTAAAATTATGATTTCATATGAGAAAAAAAAAATTACTATGCCTGTTTTGATGAACTATCTTTAAAATCTAAGGAAACTTTTCATAAAATTTTGGAAATTACAGATAAACTCTAAGCTGAGCAAAATATTTCTGTGGATCTAACACAATGACTAAACAATATCTGTAGCAATAGGATAAACACAGTTAGAATTAAAAAAAAAAAAAAGACTTATTTCGAGCACAAGTTTCAAAAAGCAGTTGATAGTTCTTAGACTTGATGCTTGAGACCAAATCTAGTAGATGCTTTTTCATAAATCATTTCCGCAATAGCTAAACTACTTGTAGCACCTGGACTAGGCGCATTTCGTACATGCAGTACGTACTGACTCAATTCTCCTTGACCACAGTCAAAAATGAAGTCATCAACCAAATTACCATTCGAGTCAAGAGCTTGAGCGCGAACTCCTGCTGGACCACTGCAAAAGATCACTGAATTCAATGAATTAACAAATATGATCAGTTCTTCAGCAAAAGATGATGAGGTGCAATATAATTAGATATATTATTAATGGTAGTTGCATGGAATACTAAACAATATATCATGAGAAAGGCTATTATTACAATCAAGAAAAACTGATCTCACAAAAAATGAGTAATATATTAGTAGAACAAGCCAGACATAGAAATAACTTAATTCGGATATATCGCAACTTAAAAAAAAGATACAAATAACTATCACGATCAGATAATGGTGCTAATGTATAGAAAAAATCAGACTATTTACCAAAATTTTCACATTGATCAACTTCAAATACATTAAGTTTGCAACAAAGATAACTGAAAAATAAAGCCGGAAAAAAATTTCACCGTATAACATCCGATATACTCAAGTCAGGCATGAATCTTTGTAACTGTTTCACCTGTGCTCTGATCCAAATTCCACGATACAATTCTTTCATTCCATAACCAAAAAACTTGACAATGAGTTTTCTCGTACCTCTGTAAACACAATTTCAAATTATTTGCACTTTATTAAATATTTCATAAATGTTAGAACTTCTGAAGTCAAAGGAAAGTGTTGATCCAATCACCTGTAAGTTAAAGTGTCGTATAAATCAAACAAGGAAATTTGAGAATATTTGTATCCTTCTCTTTTGTATGCTAGAACTGCATTCGGTCCCAACCAAACATCTAAAAATATTTTGCCATCATAATATCTCTTCCCATCACTAAACATAAATGAATTGGAAATATAGCTGAATAGTAAGAATACATTGCCCAGATTAAAGGCTAATACTCATATTTGATATTAAATATTCAAACAGTCTTGGAATCCTGAAAAATGTAAAAGACAGAAATCTTTGTCAAGTGATTAATCGATTTTTTGAATACCTAGAAATTGATAAACTTACACAGCAAAGACAATAATGTCTAAATTTAAAATGATAAATTTTAGGAGCAGAAAATTATAGATAGTTTAAATACTAGACCTCCATTCATACGTGGAGTAAAATGGACACCAAGAAACGGGAGACGTGGATCGGGCACCTGAAATTTCGAGACTAATTGATAGTTATTAATGAAAATTTTTATTCATAGTTGAAGGGAAAAAATCAGCCACGCATGGAGCAATTATACAACAACAACGAGCGAAACGAGCCAAGTTTGATAGACTAAATGACAAAAAAAAAAAAAAAAAAAAACTAATCATTGCTACTACCAATACTTTTGACATAGTTAATGTTCGGGTTTGAATCAGAAACATGACCCTACTAATCACATAGCGATACGTCTGAAAAAAACGACTTACAGGATAAACATTTGTTGTTACAAGTTTTTTTTTCGATTCCGAAGTTAGTAAAAGGTATTCACCACGGAAAGGAACAATTTTCGGATCTGCTGTACCGCCCGAAAGTTTTGCAATATGATCTGATTGCAATCCACAACACGTTATTATATATTTACACCGAATTTTCGGCTGCAATTTATTTATGTGTAAATAAGTAAAAATAGAAATCTACCAACACACAAGCCAAATTTTAGGGAACATAAATCTGATTTCATTCAATTTTGACCTCATTTATTAAATAGTATTTTGTTATATAGAAGTAAAACATGGTATAAAATGAGGTATAGCAATTATTCAATGACATATAATACATTTTGTTCTTTCCTGTTAAATTTGAAATTAAAAAAGAAGATAGAGAGATTGCGAAAGTTCAGTAACACCAACAATATTATGAATTTGGCTGTCTGAAAACATTTCATATTTCAGCCTACTGCACTATGTTGCTACACACAGTAGGTGAGCAAGAATGCATTGAAGAAGGAAGGAGGAGAAGAAATGAACAAGAATTACCAAAGACGGTTCCGATTCGATCATGACAGGATAATTATTCACGACGTTCTCTTTACTCGATTCGCCGACAAACAGTAACGTCTTCAAAGGATATTTTGTATAGACAACACCACCACGATTTTTAAAGTCTTGCGCATACGACTTTGTGACCAATCCCCAGTCAATAATACCTGTATATGGAGACCAGAGCGCCTTCAAACCCTGAGCATGCAAAGTGATACAACCTTTATTCTTGGAAAAGCCAAATTTAGATACGTCACATATCGACAAATTCCTGCTACATTTAATACTTTTTAAAATTAGAAAAAAAAAAGTCTCATAAGAGTTATCAAATTTATGCAGTTATCAGCATAGAACATTTTCCAAGTTATAACAAGACAGCATAATAGTCTGTTGGTATATCAGTTTACTGGAAGTTCATGATGTTATTTACCGACAGAAAAACTGCTTCTTGAGATTTAAAAATCAAGCAACAATTAGCGATAGTAATGATGATGTTTCGTGGAATCTCAGGTTTTACGAAAGAATCCGAGTGGAAAGAGTCCAAAACTTCAATTCAATTTATCTGCTACGTTGTGAGAATGTGCATTTTCATCTTAATGTAACATGAAAGCAGTAAGATTCCAAAAAAGTTTGGCCATATGAACTATGCGTTTTATCATGAAAATAAAACACAGAAAAATATCCTGGATTACCTTGCAAAAAGGTGCATAGTTCTTGATTTCACTGCCATCAACCATTTTTATTGATTTACATCCATTTTTTTGAGCTCGTTCAAACAAATTCTAAAAATTAATGAAATAAACCTTTCATGAAAAATAAATTTATCATTTTCTCATGTTTAGTGGAAAAACATGGTGCTATGTGCTAATAACAAAATATATGAATTTTATGTACATGGGCAAGAAATGAAAAGACAGAAGTATAGCTAGCAAGTTTTATCAGTAATATTTACTCCTGCCTGAGTGAAAATGACATGCCTAACATAGTAAGTCTTATTTTATTTTCCAATGTTCAACGTCTTAGCTCATTTTTTTACTTATATGCAATGAGTAGAGTAATAAATGGAAACTTCGAGTAAAGAAAGACTTGCACAAATACAGTTAAAATTTCTCCTCTAAATTTTCTTCCTAAAAATACTACCTTAACTGGTCATTCAATCAACGGAGCAAAAGCTAAACAGACATAAAAAAAAGTGAAATTATTGAAGAAAGCCTTACTTCCAGACGTGGTACTTCGATTGGTTCCACCGCAACAATTAATTTTCCAATTTTTTTGTAAGGCACTTTATGTTTGTCGCAATATTCATATGCCAAATCGATACCTGCATTTAATATTGAAATTCTGACGATTTTCTGGAATTTGACTGAAATTCCAACAAATCATATAAATCCAGCTTATAAGCAACAAAAAACTAGAAAAAAAGCAAGAATTTTAAATTTACATGTGTCTGCATGAAATTCCACACATTTATTTAGCATATGGATATGTTTCATGTTGCTATAAAGTAAATCTGCAAAATTTTTAAAAAGTTCGATTAAACTCTATTCTAATTACTGGAAAGACTAAAAAAGCTGAAATATCTGCATCAAGCTGTAGAAAAAACTTGATTGAGATTTCAAAGCAAATATTTGTGCGGAAATTTATTTCACATGTACTAGCTGATTTTAGACAGTGGCAATCAGAAAGAGACCTTACCACGAACACAAAGCTTTGCTTTGAGACTACCCGGTGCATAGTAAATTCCAGCATGAAGGACACCGCTGTTGTGACCACTTTGATGGAATGCTGCAAATAATTGTCAAAATTTACATCTTACTCCCAGCGAATTGTTACTAACAAAGGTGGGCAAATTTGTTATTAGTCCTTCCCTTATCAAATCGACTTTCATAATCAGTTCAATTGAAATTTTGAACTACTACTGTTGCAATTTTGCTATATATTTCGGTCTTCTATTATTATTCTGTTTTTGTATTTTTATCCCCAAACTGCTCCTCTATTATTACTTATTTTTCTTGTTTATAAAATCCCAACTGTTACTTAGTACATACAAATTTCTTGTGAATAGTATCAGTGGCAGCAACGAACTTTTTAAAACAGGAAATGAAATTTTTTATACTAGTTTTGTATTAGATGTTAACCACATTTTTCATCAATTCCAATAATTCATTTCCGATTAATCATTCATGAAATTAATAATCGTCTTTTAAATAACAAAAGATGAAACTTTTTCAGCAGTTGGCATTTACCGAACAGGATTTCCGTGCGCAATACTTACCCAGATGATTCTCCTTTTCTAGCAATGCTACTTTCAATTCCGGATTATTGATTTTTAACTGTCGTGCGGTAGAACAGCCAATGACTCCACCACCCACCACAACGACATCAAACTCTGATGTTGCGCTGAAGAAACAAAGTCCAATTTTGACAAACAAACATGGCACGAACTGAAAAGCACAATTTCTTAAGCTTTGAAAAGTTCATCACTTCATAAATTGATCATATGAGAAGGTCTTTGTTTGCTATCTTGACCTTACTAACCTTCCAGTAGCAGTCGAGGCAACACCTCTATTTCTGGAAAGAATGCTGGCACAAAAATCGGATGGTATCCGGGAAACCGTCAGTAAACGGAAAGCTATAAAATTCATTTCAAATTCGAATAGTGATGTTCTGAAACAAAAAAAATTTTAGTTTAAATGATGAAACAAAATGAATGTGATCGTATTCAGGCAATGTTGAATTTCTAAAATTCTCGATATGCGCCATTTTAAATATCAGTTAAATAATTCTACATCGAACTCGAAATATTCGAAAATGATTCAGATTTGTGCGCTGACTCAAGGGAAAGTCACCAAGCGAAATTCAGAGTAACAAAAACTTCTCCCAATGATAATTACCATCGTTTCTGATCAAAACAAGCATATTTCGTTTTTCCTCAAACACAACTGTTAGAGTGAGACTTGAATTTTCCAAACTTATCAATTCTTAACATGATATTCCTTTTCATTTCTATTACCCTCTATTTCTTCAGACAACATGCTATCTCCTCGACTGCAATCTCCACTCATTTTTCCCGGAAACACCCCCCCCCCCCCCCCTTTTTCCCGGAAACCCCCCCCCCCCCCCCCTTGGATTCCAGGATAATAGCTCCAAGGCCATCTCTCAGTTCAAGTTCATTCTTCAGTTTATCACGTTACAGTGACTGGGACGTTATGAAAATCCAACTTAGGATGGATTTAGTTTAAAATTGAAAAAATTCTTTATTTTCATCTGGATTAATGTTTCAAGTTTCATGGTTTTGTTAGCTTCCAAGTTTTAAAGTTAGTCAATATTTAAAGAAGGAAAAAAAAATTCATTCTTTTTATTTGCAAATTCTGACTCATGCATAGTTTATTTTATCAGAAATATTCGTCTCAACTTATAGGATTCGAGATCTGAAAAGGAATCAGATGTTTCTCGAAATTTTTATATGTAAAATTTTGATTTAATTAATGTGCAATTTGATTTTAGAGAAAAGGATAAGAATTTTTAATGATTGCTTTTCTTGAAATAGATATAAAAGTACCGGAAAGGAGATATGCTAATGAGCCATATGATTTAGTCGTAAATACATTTGCGTCAAAGAAAAGAATCTGTGAAATTAACTTGTGACGTCAAAGTTGATTGCTTTTATCAAACATTCCTTATATCTAATCAATCTTTTAACATCGTGCATGCTATTTTTTGTTAAAAATTATCGACCGAATTAATGATACCGGCGATCGGCTCCGTAATCGGAATTAATCGATGATTTTTGATTGCATAATTTTCATTTCTAATTCAGAACTATATCATTTAATTTTTCTTGAGTCTTCAAATTCTAAAAAATTTGTCTCATTGTTCGGTTCAGCCATTATTTTCAGCTAGGTAATACTTTCAAATTGTGGAGGGTTTTCCTTAATATATCCATCACTGTTAAACCTATAATTCATATATGCATGAAAAAAGTATGCGATAATTGATTTATTTGCAATTGGAACAAAAATTTTACAATATCAGAGTGAAGAAAGAATGAAAAAGTTTAAATTTATTGTGAGGTATAATGTAATGATTGAGAATGGCAAAAGGATAGAGTAATTCTGATTCACTTCAGTGGACAATAGAAAGAAATTGTGTGCTTCAAGATTTTATTGATAAGTACATTTCTGTTTCGCTGTCTTATTTTTCTCAGTCGGGGACTTTTGCTGATCAGTTAAGAATTGTTGTTTTATTTCTTCATACTATATTTAATAAATTCGATCGCAAATATAACTTTAAAAAGTTCTTTCTTTTCTTTCTAACAGTCACTAAAGAAAAAGAATTTTTTTTCTAATTCTGATTACTATTTATCATCAAAGAGATCAACGAGATAAGCGTTTTCGGAATTTGGAAAATAAATGAATAAATTTACTTAGCAAACCTTAGGCCATTAGTGAGTTTCAAATAAAAATATGAAAGATTAAAATATATTTTATGATGCTAAAATATGCTTATGTAGTAGTAGAAACAAATTAAAAACTTATATTAAAAATGGAAACTTATGTATTGCAACACTGCTTAAAATGCCATGAAAGAGATTTAAAAAAAAAAAAAAAAGGATTCTGAAAGTCTTTTTACGAAGGAAATATTAATGTAAATTCATTTTTTAGTTGATTTATTCTGAATGCAAAATTAAATTTCTCATTTCCTGCACATCTTATTTTTACAACAAAAGAAATAAATCGAGTAATAGAGAGCACAAAATGATATATACAAAAAATAACTTTCGCTGCTTTACTTCATATGTTTTTTAAATCGACAGATAGTGCAAACAAAGTTTTAGAAAAGGAATGTTGGGAATTGAAAAGCAAAAATTTCGGAAACAGTACAGCATATAATGATAAAAATAAATAAATCATATTTCTGACAATAATTCCCAAAAAAAAGGATTTTCCAGACGAAACATCAAGCAAGCTATACAAGTTTCAATTTAATTGCAATAATAATATTATTATAGGCAAAGATAAAGTTAAGCAAATGGTAAAGTTAAAAAAATGCGATTTTCGGCCGATGATGCTTAGTGCAATATAAAATTTTCACCGTCAAGAATACACTTTAATTTTTCAACAATAACTTGAAAATCATTCATACTCAACAATCTTTGTTATTTTTAAATTGTGAAAAGAGCACTATTTCATTTGAAATTGATAGAAAATAATTATTTATGTGGTACCAAATATGACGATTTCCAAAAAAAAAAAAAAAAAAAAGTAAAAAATAAACCGAAAAATCCATTAGAAATATTTAAGTATTATTACTGACAGACAACATGTCAGTTATCCTGAACTAAAAGCCAGTTGTCTGACGAATCGGATGTGTCTTGAAATCGATAACATTCGCAGTTTCTGGTCTGTGTATTCCAAATCTAAATTGTACAAATCGTGAAAGGAATTTCTGCTTGAATGTCATCCATCCATAATATGAATCTTCTGTAGGCGAAAGCAGGTGAAAAAAAAAGTTTATTTTAATTCAGGCTATATATACATAAATATCCGAAATCTACTTACTTTCGAAATACACCTGGCATTAAATCGATGACGGCTTCGCGGATTTCATATGTACGATAGCCAAAAATAATTGCTTTGGAGAAAGAATTTAAACATGAAATTATAATGATTGTTGAATAAACAGAATTCGGTATAATTTCATTGCTCGTCTCAAAGAATGCCACAATCATAGGCAGAATGTATAAGCTAGCGGTCACAAAACACGATAAACCTACCGTTTTTGTAAAGTTCAGCTGACGTTTGCTTATCTTAATTGATCCATAATTCTGGAAAATTATTGAATAATGATCGTAGTGCATGGCAATATGAAATGAAAGTTTGGCTCTCAGTACGGAACTTACAGACGTTAAAAACGTTCCAAGTTCGTTTTGGAAGAAGTTCGAAGCAAACATTTCGTCAAAATCAAAAATCAGATTCTTTAGGTCTGTGGGAATACATTTAAATTGGTTAACTGAAGGCCGCCCACACTTTCTCGCGCGATTCTCTCGCTATGAATATTTAATGTACGAAATATTATTTGAGATAAATAAAATGAAGCAGAAAAGTAATCAATTCCAGGTGAATGAAAAGTAAAACAGAAGCAGACTTGCTCTTCTTTTATCCTTCTGGTATATCGTCGAACGATGAAGAGAGTGATTATGTAAAGCGTAACACTTCCCGCAGCTGCACTAATGCGTACACCATAAAATAGTCGATTAAATATTGGACATCGACTGTTTGGTGTCCTGTAAGTAAATTTTTCATGGTGAAACTCTACGTCTAGACTGGAACAATTCAAGTTATACTGACGACAAGTAAGACAGATAAACTAAAACACCGAAATAATTGATTTTCATTTTATTGATTCAAATTTAAAAAACGCCAAGAAATTTTGGAGAAGTTCAAATATCAACTATTAGCGATTCAATTCATTTTATTTATTCTTGTTTTATTCCATTTTCCAAATTTACTCCAAAAAGTTTTGCAAAACTAACCAACAAAAAGCATTCACTCTAATATTATTTAGATATGAACAAATTATGCTTGATGATATCAACAGAAGAATTGATAAATTACTGCCAATTATCTGAAATTCATCTTTTTTATTTTCATTTCATTAATAAATAATTTAAAATATCATAGCAATGATAGTTAAATTATGAGTTGGTATTGCAATATTTCTCACTTGAACCTTTCAATATAATAAAGTTTCACCTATAAAATAATATCAAGCGGTTTGTGTTTTGAGTAACTTCACATTACTCGAAGAAACCTCTGACTATTCGATTATTAGTTTTCAGTATTATCAGTCACCGATGAGCCATACCCCGCTTTCTTTCTCTCTCTTTCTTTAAATAGAAAAAATTTTTTTATATAAAATATGCAAATCATTCTAACCAAATAATGTTGGATATTCAACATGTTTTTATAATACAAAATAGGTTTGCCAACTGAAATTATTCGGTCGATGCTGACAAGAAGCATCGATATAGCGGTCATCGGTTCTGTCCTAAATTCTCTTGTCAGTTATCAGCTCGACGATATGTAAGTGATCAAATAAATAAAAAGTAAATTAATTTCATTATTTCCTGACGAATTTCAATCTAAAAACAGTATAACAATCATGTTATCGGAGGAATCATGTTTGCAGCTGAGATTTTGTCGGGTAATACAATCATAATTTTGAGTAGCAGAAGTGGAAAAAAAGGTGTAAATGATGAAATCTAAGCAAAGAAAACAAAAATTATCGATGGATGAGCAAAAGTAGGAGAAAATGATGTAAAAAGTGCCAAGGCAACAATCATTGTTAAAATTCTTCTATTTATAGTGAGGCGTTATCGAATCGTGTTATCAATGGTAATGCCTGAGAGCATCAGTGAATTAACTGAGGAGTAATTCAACAAGACGATGAGAATTGAATCTGCATTGCAATAAAACGGGGATCAATTTGATATGTTCATGTCTTTTATATTGTATCCATCAGTAAAAATTAATAGTTTTTGCTGTTTGACAGGCTGCACATTTCAATGTCGATATGCTGTAGGGCACATTTTAGTACAACGAAAAAGTTTTTTTTTTATACTAAGAATTTATCAGAAAATATAGAGCAATGACTTAATTGTTTGTATTATCATCTAATTAAGAAATTAAAATTCTTTTCAAGTTTTACTCTATTAGTTTCGCTACATTCCCGAAATTTTTAGCTAAAAAATTATTTTAATTTTGAGAATTCAAATAAGTTTGATATGAAATTTGTCAAAGGTCTACTAACCAAGCTAGAAAAACATTATGCGGCATAACGACGCAAATTAGTCTTGAAAATGTATCATTTTGACTTCCCATAAAAATCTGAACAATGCGTGTCCCACCAGCCAGCGCTATCGAAAATCCCATTAAAGCATCAGCAAAAAACTGGAATGTTAAGTTTGCAAATTGTAAATGCTTTCGGTAAAGGAATTATAATGATACTTTCTTTGTTTCTGAAAGCATTCAGAATCATAGGAATAGTGAAGAAAACGCCGCCATTTCTTGTGCTCTAAAACTTATTATTATGAGTTGGCTTTATAAAGGATGGCTAAGAATGTGAAATACAAAATCAGAAAAAGGTTTAACATTTAAAGTTATTGAAAAATCATCAAACCTCCATTCCTGTAAGACCGTATCGTTCACGATTTACTTTTGTTCGAATGATTGCAGTGAAATATAAAATATTTAGGATAAAAACCGTAAGTCCTCCTGCGATATAAGCTGAAAACTTTAATATCATCCTGAAACAAGAAAAAAAATTTGAAATTCCGGAATTACTTTTTATGGACAAATTTAATATACTAATCGATTGCATTCACTTGTTTTATTCATCCATAATATTATTAAATGTGAAATAATTTTGGATAATTTTCTAATTAAAACTATTAAATACAAAACACATTTTGAACGAAGATCCTGGCTACTTAACGCATGAATCATCAAATGACGGTATATTACAGTATATTACATATATAACACAGTATATTACATGAGGACTGATACATCTGAACTGTTTTTGATGCTTTTCAGTAAATTTTATCAATTTTATTTCATCTTTCGCAGTCTGTATATTCTTGTGATCTTTCCTTATCTTAATTCTAATCGTGAATATGAATATAATGATAAATCAATGGCGAGGGAATTCTTTAAACTTCTCTAATATGTTAAAAGAAGAAATCTCCTACAGCTGTGAAATATGATGTCGCAAGTAAAACTCTTACTCAGCGAATGAGTAAATGCAATTATAAGCATGCTTTTTATAGTTCCGTCTATAGAATCACGCATATTGCAATGCAGTCCTTAACTTAAAAAAATTGAGCTTAATTGTTCAAACAATCATAGCAAAAATAAGATCGCATAGAGCTTTGGCAAGATGAATATTTTGAGGAAATTAATGATAAAGATGATGCTAAGGAAAGAACACAGTGTTAAGCGACAATATGTCTTTCTGTTCAAATGTCATTTTCTCATCTCTTTTTTATATCCAAAGACATGCTTTTATCTATGTAATGCTTCTATATGACAATGGGTATTTCAATTTTTTGATTTCTCTAAGAAGTGAATTTCTTTCGGATTTCAATCAGCGGAAATGAAAATTTCAAATAACGATAGGCATGTATTTTTGTCGCGTTTGAATTATCTATTGAACGAGAATCATTCATTTTAACATCAAAGATTTCAAATCATTCAGTTCCTGATGAATTGTTGCAATAAGTTCATTGGGATGTAATGAAACTTTAGAAACATTAAAATAAAATAAAAAAAAAAACTAAATAAAAATAATAGAGCTATAGATAAGCTATTCTTTGCATTATCTCCAAAACTTTTCATAAGCTAATTTAACCCCACTCAACATTCCATTTTTTCATTATCCTAACCTATGCCCCGAAATTAAAGCTGCATATTCAATTACCATTAGATGTAACTTGTATGATTGATACCAGCAGATAAGTTAATCAAAAAAATTGCACACCAGTGCGTAATTCTAGTGAAATATTTAATCTATTATAGCAGAAAAGCACAAAAAAAAAGTATTAGTACAAATTATAAAGCCAATGAAAACAGTATTATTAACGAGAAGTAGCATTTTTTAGTTCGATTTTTAGCATTAAAAAAGTGATATTCTTAACCACCTTCATACATTCTATACTTCACTCTATACATAATAAATACGCAATTAATTCTTTAACTCATTACTAAAGCATTATGTAATAACATAAAGAGAACTTCATGTTCTAATATTACTAATCGAAAATCCAGTCTTTTAATAAAAAAAAGGTCCAAGCAATATTCATAATTTGTTATAAAGAAAAATCAAAAACTTATTTGGAATATTAGATTCCACTCTTCTAAGACTCACTAGTTTCGTCTTTTGGGAAAAATCTTTTTCATCGAATAACATTAAAGTAAAAACGAAGAAAAATAAACAATAAATAATTTTTTGTATTATTTCTAAATGTTTGCAAAAAGACATGGGGAAAATTTTGGAATCATAAAGAGACTGAAAACATTTGATCTGAAAATTATCCGCAAAAATTTCACTTTATACCCAAATAACAACAGGCTAAAAGCTGTTAATACTTCACTTGGTTTTTTTTTTTTCAAAAAAATAAAGAAAATAAAATAAATAAATAAAAAAATATAAGAAAACCAAAATCAAGAAATAACTTTCAGAAAAAATTAGTTCTGTTTATTTTTTCATTTGTTTTTGCGTTTAGTAATTCTGATGGATGAGAAATGATTTTTGATAATAAAAAAAAAAAAAAGGATGAAAATGGAAAATGAAAAAATATTTGGCGGAACTGATCATGGTACTTAATGCGACCAAAATTTAATTCAAGTTGTTGAAAAGATTCAGTTAAAAATATTCTTCACATTATTTGCAATTTGCATCAAATGTTTGAATGCTTTGTTGTTGCTGTCTAAATATAATATGCTCACTAAGATAATTAATAAATAGAAAATGAAATTAGCCAATTAGAAATAATTATGTTATAGATCATTTCATTATTATGTGTGTATGATATTGCGATAAACGTAATATCACCATTTAATTCTGTTAAATAATTCACTTCAGCATGATATATTTATTCACTTCGTCGAATGTTTTCTAGAACAAAATTATCAACAGCTACTTTCAATAATAAGCAGCTAAATAATGATATCAACGTATGTTTATTTGTTTTTATTATGTGAATAAAGGATTCGACTACTGAATTTGAAATTTTAACAATTTTGAAATTTTAACGTTGAGATATAAAAATAAGTCGCCATTAAAAACAACTTCTTATCATTTAGTTGTGATGAATAGTTTTGCAAAAAGAAAAATTGATCTATTATTAAATTAAGAGATGACATTCAATGTAATGATCTTCTAGTGATTAAGCTACTGTGTTTCGGATATCGATATAAATCTTCTGAAAGCAGCTAACTATTCCACAAATTATTTATTTCTTAGATCTGGTCACTAATTTGTTCATTTCTGATATTTCTGATCCATCAAAAAGTGAAAATATTTATCAATAAGCAACTGATCGAATATTGAATATCCCTACCTATTGATTTGAAAATCAATTTTCTTGAACAGTAGAGCAGATAAAAAAATCAAATAATCTTTATCACTGATAATTTAAAGCAAATGGTTGCAGCAACTGGGAACTATCTAAACAATATGATTTATGCTGATAGTGATGTGCTTCAATGGATGCAGTAAAGTGTATGAAAAATAAGGCAATAATTATTTTCAATTATTCGATTTATGACTTAACTAATAATTTATCCGAAGAATTGATGTTGAAGGAGAGTTCATTTCATACTACTGCATTTTTTTTTCTTTTTTTTGAAGAGAAATAATCGATAAATTGAAGCAATTAGTTTCAAAACTAAAAAGTTGAAATGCAAGAAGTTAATGAAATTTGCAAAGCAGCACTGCCTTGGTGCATATTCAATTTATTTTTTTTTTTTTTTTGGATAGGAACATGAACTTATTTTTTGTTAATAATAAATATATTGAAGAATAAACTGATTTACGCAGGCAACAGAAAAAAGACGTCAATCAGGAAATAAGCTTCAAAAATATAAATTAATTATAGTTAACAAAATTATATTATATGTTTATCATAGTTAACACTATAATGTTAACTGAATAATATTAAATTAAATTGATTAACAAAATCATATCATCATATTGTTTAAACGGAGCGTTTATATCTTAATTCACTTACTAATAAGAGAAAGGTAAGGACAAATGATATCTCCATCACATAAATGGAATTTTCTCTAAGGAAGTCGTTATTTGCATGTCATTATCAATATCTGACAAATTTGATGATTTCTATCCTAAAAATTAAAGAAAATTTCAGTCATTTCTTTCATACTTACAGCTACATCCATATCTTTATTCCTCACCTGGAAATGTACTTATTAGTCGGTCAATGCATTTTTAATGTAAATTTCATTAATTTTCTCCTATTAAAAACTAAAAATCCAGAAAATCCTATTCATAAAAAATTGATTTTTTGATAGTTTGAGAACAATATTAAATCAAAGTGATCGTTTGTGCAGAAAAAAAGCTGTGAACATGATAAATTAAATAAAGCTTTGAAGACTTGCATTTTCGACTTGGCGCTTGAAGGTACATTTTTAAAGAGAAAAATTCAATAATTATATTATAAAGCATAAATATCAGCTAGCTTCCTCCGATTTATGACCTGTTTTTAATCTTCACTTCAGATATTGAATGATTATTTTACTGTTTATAATTCGGTATGTTTTTCCTTTCCAAACACATCAAAATATTCAGTCATAAAAAAAGCCTTCTGCATTTTTCTTATAATTACAAAGATTATGCCTGTTCGGCAATTCACAACAATTCTTTGCCGATAATTTCTAATCGATGCAACTAATTTCTTAACAAAAAACTGAGATGGAATCTACTAAGAGAATACTGCATCAAACGACAGTAACACCACATTAGTCTCAAGGCTGTCATCATTATTTCAACGAAATTCACTGATTTCACAACTTGGAAGCTATCTAAACACTGCAACTATCGATTTTTCAAAGCTTATTAGATCCCGAAAAATACTAAATTTCGAATTTAAATTTCAAAGTCCCAATTACAAGCAATGGATGGTAACACACTTTGTTCTCTTGCCTGCATCTGAAAAGCCACTGAAAAAGCTTACCAATAGATCTATGCGATCAATGACAACGAATCTGTAATATTATTCAATAACCACTCAAAGCGAACAAATATTCTCTGTGCATAATATATTTCCCCACACAATTTTTATTGCAAATCGGTTCTAACAATGCTAATTTTCCTTCTAGATAAAGCATATCTCGGCACAAAATCATTGTAGGTGCACAAAGGGTTAATGAAAGATGTTCTTATCGTTGCTATGCATTGACCGAAAAATTTGCTCAATATACATTATTTCTAACTGCACTGTGCAAAACTCAATAATCAAAACAATTTAATTTATGAACCAACTGAAAAAAAAAAATTATCTCTTGAAAGGATTAATGAAAATATGAAGCATGCATACAATAAAAATAATCATCACAAATCAACAAATCGGTCAGTTCATATGACCTAACAGAATTAAGAAAATCAAAATGAAACGATGTAAATGTCAACGACTGATTCATAATTCCTTCATTTTTAACTCCTTGCATAAAAAAACTTTTATATCTTTTTTCAAATATCATTAAATATACTTGTATATAATATCACGCTTCAAAATCTCATCCAGATTTTCAAAAGTCAACCAAAACAGCAGTCACTTTAAGATGGCGGGGGAGGTGGAGGAGCGGGTGGTGCCAATAAGCTTGAAAGATCCATTTTTGGTACCGGTGCTGGCGGCGGTGGTGGTGGAGGCATGAAACCAAGTCCAAGCGACATTGGTGGCGGTGGCGGTGGAACGGGCATGGGATATCGGCTCGTTGGCGGTGGCGGTACACCACCCCATCCACGACCTGCTGGTGAACCCCAAGCAGCAGCATTAGGCATATATGACGGTCGTGGTCGCGGTGTATTGAAAAAGTGAATACCTTCAGTTGATCCGGATACACTGCTGCCACCCAAGGGTGGTGGGGCGCCACCTTTTGAGGAATATCCCTCCATACCTGAAATAATTTCAGAGCAAATTGTCATTCCATGATATCCATCTTACGATAATAAATCCTGAACAATGATAAAAATACTGCTATAAGTACTTCCATAAAATTGATTAGGTCTGATACTTTATTTTGTTGAATAAAATTTTTCCTATTATTGGTAAATCAATCAATATTATTGAACGGGCAAAAATTCATTGATAAAAAAGTGTATTAAAAGTTCCTCATCATTCCATTTCAAGTGCTCCGCAAGTTAAATTTCACAAAATGCGTTGATGTAATATTGTCATCATTAAGAAGATATTAAAAAATTCTACCATTAAAAGCGTACATCACAAAGTATTGAAAAAATTGAAATATGAAAAGAGAGCACTGTGGATCCCAATTCCTATCATTGCCATAACATGGAATTTAGTAACACTTGTGATATAAAATATAACATTTCCTCTTAAATTAACTTGGTTCCAGTTAAATATATGCATATATGTATATATTTTTATATATGAAAACGTGATACCTTCTTGTCTTGCTAAATTGATTCGAACAATTGGTGTACCCGATGGTAGTGAATAATTCTTTGGCTAAATAAAAACATTAAAGCAATAATTACCAACAATTTTACCATTCCCTAATATGCTTTTAATTAAATCATCTGTTTCTATATTTCAAACACACGAATATTTATATGGATAAAATATTAATGTTCCTCTAAGTCAAATGGTTTTCTTAATGTATATAAAATTTCCGAAAAAGCCAGAATTATTCGTATATTTTTTTCTGTAAATTTGTTACTAATCATTTACTATTGTAAATGCACATAAAAGCTGAGAACTATAAAGCAGCATTATTCTGAAGTCAACATCTATAAATCATTTGTTTACTATTGTTCGAAATGATGTTTCAGCAATTTATCAGCTTAATAAGACAGCGATAAATCATTTGTGTATTTTCTAATTAAGTTGATCAACAAATGATGCAAAAGCCTACGCAGACATGACTTGGAAACAATTAATTATAAAAAATGCATAGGCAAAGATGAAAAAATTAGAAACCTTGTAACCAGATCCTCCACTTCCTGATCCTAAACCTGGTTTCCCGGCAGCAATATACGGTCTCGATGTTGGTTTCTCTCCCAATTCAGCCATTAGTGCCGTGTACTAAATATTGGTTAAGGTTTAGAAAAGAATTATAGAAAAGTGGCAATGTCGAATTATAAAAAAGAAAAATATGAAAAAGTATAACTTTTTGGTATTAACGCAAAGTAAAACACAAGACATTAAACAAATCGACCTCATCATCCATGCCACCATCTCCCACATTAAATACTCCACTACCAGGTCGTGGATTTTTGCAGTCCTTGGCAATATGTCCCGCGCCACCACATGCTGTACAAACGATATTTGCAGTAACATTTGGAGCATCCGGGCATTCCCATCTGAAAATTATCTTGCAAAAATATATAGTGGACATTGAAGAAGCTGAAGCTAAATACGATGACAAATAATTTAAGTTTAAAATAAACAAACTAATCAATAAAATTTGGAAATCTAACGGAATGACACATCTAAAGCAGTATAGAAATCTTAAAAACACAAATTATTTAAACGAATATTTACGTCTTATGTTCATCAGAACCACAATTACTACATCGCGCACCGCTTGCCAGATCCTCGGGTCGTAGAGTACCATTCAAAAGTGCAAGCTCTCTCAACTGCAGTTTACGCAATTCATTCTGACCATCAGGTATCATCAATGCTTCATTGATAATTGATGTTATCTGAAAAAAAAAATAGGTCTAACTCTTTTAAATCTGGTCATGTTTTCAAATGATTGTAACACAACAAAATTATATATACAATCGAGACATTAATTCACCAAATAAAACATCAGAACCTAAATATAAAACTAAATGGTAAAAAATAGTGTATTTCTAACCCAATAAATCAAAACTGGAAAAAAATTGGGAAAAGCAATAATCACCGTAAAAATATACAAAATGATGAATGCTTTCTTTAATTTCAGCAATTCCACACAAATAAATTTAATTTCATTGATATTCATGCAAAATGTGAGCTTGATACTATATACTGGTAGTTTTTAAGACTAATGAAGAAATAGGATTAGAAATGTTGTGTGCTCTAATGACTAACTTTTCAGGAAAAGAAATAATATTTTTCCGGACAATTAAAAATTCTTTACTTTTTCACAAGCCTTTTTTATAACTGTATAATCGGTGCCTGTCACATATGCATGAAGCGGTTCATTTTCACCAGGCATTGGACCTTCACGACGTCCCAATTTGCCTTCCTTTACCGAGCCTTTACCACGAATTATAATTTTGGCACCTGTCTGAAAAATTTGAAAAAGAATCTAAAATCTTTCACAAATGCAAAGTAGTTTTTCTAGAACTTCCAGAATATTTCCAAAAACCCATCAAGTGGGATAGTTAAAAAATGGAAAAGAAACATAGAGAAGCTAATTGGATCCAATGCAAATCATAAAGTAGTTCAATTAAACCGAGTAGTACTGAATTATGATTGATATGAAATGAGTGAAAAACCTCCGCTTCTAGAGCCTTTAGAGTATTTCCACGTGGACCAATCAACAATCCCACAAAATTAATTTCGGGATGATTTTCCTGTGGTATCCAAACCTTGTCATGCAACCGTATAGTTGGTGCTCTGCAACATGATAAACAATTTCGAAACAACTGTTCATATTACCACAAAATAACAAAAATCTGCTACTCCTTTCTCAACTTCCTGCACTACATTATACAATATCATTTGACATTACAAGACTATCCCAATATCTAATGTAGCGATAAGTTCGCCAGTGATTACCATTAGACTGATCATTATTGTCAGATAGATTTATTATTTGGTTCGATATCGACCATTCTTATTCATTCGTAACAGAATAGAGAGAAATTAAAATAATCATAATCATTTAATGTCACAGATATACTTGAACCTTATATATATATATATATATATATAATGCAAGTAAATTAAATACGCACCTGTAGTCCGCTGGTGGTTTGAAATTTGGATTTAATTTCAACAATGCTTGAATTTTTTCATGCCGCAACTGCTCCAGTTCTTGTCTTTTCCGTATTTCACGAGTATTCAATCGTTTACCGCTAGCATCATAAATTGGTTCCGGTGAAGGACTTCTGCAAAATCGATATGATATAGAATAATTGTAGTTATAAATAACAAAAGCTGAAAATTTTATTATCTTATTTGAGCTGTTGAATTTCCCCGGCAGCATTTTTCCACTCACGAAAAGCAGGCGCTAAAAGGCTAAAAAAAAGAGATTTGATTAAGATTAAGATTAGTAGTTTTTGCGGTGCTGAGAGAATTCATCCTGAAAACAATTTTTTTAGATTTCAGGCGCATGGAGGTGACTGATAACGTATGCCATATTCCACAGGCTGGACCATATGGCCAACAAGAATTATTCGCCTAAACATATTTCTAATTCTACTCTTTTGACTAAAATTCAATTTTGGAAAAATGAAACAAAAACTTGAAATAAATAATTTAAAAAAGTATAGGCTAGAAAAACCAAAATTCAAAACTCTAATAATTTTCCTCCTTTAAACAAATTTCCACACTAAGTTTATTTTAAAACGATCAAATGACTAACTATCATTCAAATAACTGAAATGACTAAACTATTAATCAACAATTAAAGTCCTATTATTTCTGAGTATTTTTGAGCACGGAATGGCACTAATCACCAAAAAGCATGCTGCACTGAACGAACCAAAAGGCTTGAGTAATTCTGCTGAGCTAGTAACCCGCGGGTGCGGAGCAAGAAGGAACTTAAAAATCATTAAATTGAAAAATTTTGAATAAAACTTGTGGTATGCATCATTTGGATGAGAGACGCCAACAGATACAGGAATAACGCATGAAGGCGTCCATCAACATCATAGATGTACAGCTAGACTAGAAATGTGTTTGTTAAATTGTTGATTGTCAACAAAGCAGCAATAAACGTTATCGTTTATTGAGTGATGAACCTTAAGGCTGGATCCGGATTGCCCATGAAATCGCCAAGACGTAATTTTCGCGTTGCATCTTCCACTTCCAACTGAACTGAAATAGGTGGTTACGGGGCCACCCTCCCCCGTTTATTAGTTCACAACATACATCAACAGTTGCAACAACCGACTGGCTTAAAATTTTAATCCAAAATTTGAAATGAAGTTAAAAAAATAATGTGAGAAAAGAAAATGAAGCAAAAAACGATGTAATATTATGCTTTTAATATATATGAGTTCGTTTTTTAGTGGAGATCTTCCATTATGATCTCTCCATTAATCTGCGCTCCAGAACTCCAGTGCCCTGGAACGTTCATTACGGCATCCTAATGTGTGAAAAAAAAAAGAACTGTATATCCAAATAACACCCTATTTTTCTCTGAGAACCACAGTGACAACAGAATTCATGACAAATTAAAACAAAAAATTAAAGTATTACGAACCTGATCAATCGACACAGTTCCTTGCGAAACGAAATATTTCAAGAACTTTTAATACCAATTTTAATAATGAATGTATGAAACAGTAACAAGAAATATAAATCCTTACGCAAATAAGCCTGTCGTTGATCATCGCTAAGATTGGATGGTAAAATCGTTGGCATGCCTGGTACAAAGGATTTGTTAGTACTCCAACGCGATTTACGAGGCTTCTTTTCCGGTTGACCAGTTTCACTTATAACACCTGTTCCATCATCTTCAGTTTTCAGTTTGTCAACTGTAAATATTTCGAATATACAATAAAAACCAACAGTTCTTGCAAAAAAATTGTTTAGTAAGTAACGAAATTTCACTTACCAACTTCAGGACGTGCCAAGATTGGAAGCACACCTTGTGCAGCTTTCAGTTTTGCAGAGCCAACAGTATTAGCCTGCAAAAACAACACCTCTGAATAAGCAAAACAAATAGTACGTTTCATTTACTTGATTACAAATAATGTCATGAAGCGTAACAAGATCCCTAATACATTCAAAGATTAACTCATTGAAAAATAAACAAACATAAATTACACGATAGCGCAGTTGCCATATGAAAAAATGGGACCATTATTAAAATTTGTTTAATTTTATAAAGCAAAAAACTAATATAAAGTCACTGTGAGTAACTTCAAATGAAAGCTTACATTAATTTGACTTTCCTGATTTTCATTCTGTTCTTCGGGTCCTTTCGGTGGAGATCCTGTACGATCTGAAACTGAATTCAGTTTTTTATTACTTAAACTGCCTTTGCCTTTATCTTCACAAGATTTACTAAGCCTACCTCTACGCCTTCTGTGTTTGCTTCTACTCCGACTTCGTCTACTGCGACTTCCACTTCGTCTACTTCGACTGCGACTTCGTCGATGACTGCGACTCTGACTTTTTCTGCTACGACTACGGCTGCGCCTGCTATGGCTACGCTTCCGTGAATGACGTCGATCGCGAGAACGCGAACGACGTTTGCTGTGGTTTCGTGAGCGTGATCGTTTACGCTTATGCCGAGAACGAGATCGCGAACGAGAGGGACGCTGTTTTGGTGACAAATATTCCGGAACTGTTGGAGCGTAGGATTCTAAAATTAATACACTCTATTAATTCTTCCGAATTGAAATAAAAATTCCCAAATCTAAGGATGCTTACCAAAAATAGGGAACAGTGAGCACAATTTTCTACAGATTTAAGATATCCCGATTTTACACACCATTGGTAGTAGTACACTACTGAAATGACTAGGAAAAATACTCCAGCACAAACATCAGCAAAAAATGGTGCAATCACAACATAATATCTCTCTGCCTTAAAACCTGCACTTCATATCGCAATCGTACGCAATTAAAGAACCTCGGACATTTCCATTACTGCCCTCCTCTGCATTTTCCATTGTTTCAACAGTCGGTTCACCAGTTGCAGTTGCAGTTGCAGCAACTGCTGCCGCGCCAAATTTCCGCACGAACGGCATTGGTTCCGTATTACCTCCGGTTTTGTCACGTGATCGCGACATATTATTTCGTTTTTTCTTTTTCTGTAACGGCTAAACTAAAAAAATAATTACACATTAGGAAAGTGTCAGCGAATTATTGCAATTTGCCCATTTTCTAATGTAACAACCATTATTCTTTCAAAAAAAATTCTCCATGAAGTGATGAATATCACATTGTTAAACTTATTTTAGTCGAACCAAAACATTTCAGAGAATGATACTGATGAAGAAACTATATTAGCTATTAATCTCTATTTGGTTACTTCGCGTATATTACAATCACTAGAAGATTAATTATTCCATGCATTCCATGTTAGAAGCACATTTATAAACAAGTATTTAGCAATTAATGATTAGAGACCTTATAAAGAAATAAGCCATACTCTAATTTTTTATTTATTTTGCCGTAACTTCCAACGGCTATGTAACAATAAATAATAAACTGTTGTAATTTTTATGCATAAAAATGAACAACATAATGAAAGGCAATGGTTCAAGCGATCGATACTAAAAGCCTTCTACAGCTGCCATGCTACTTTTCCTTTCCTGTTTCAGCTCACCACATTCCACAATTGTTACCTGAAATACTACAGTGCATACATGCACTCACATAGTCAAATATAGTGATAGCCTAACGCAAGATCAACCTTTTTCCACATGAAAAAAAAAAAAAAAAAAGCAAACTTCTAATAGTTCGAAAAGTATATTTTTATGAATTAAATATAAAATGAGCCTCAGCATCTTAAAAGGTATTATTTATTATATGGAAACCGAAGCTTCCGAAAAGACAGTCTATGTACAAATGATAACTCCGTGCACTCCATAAATTATCAGAAACACACTTAGGTGGCTTTATAAAAAGGCCTTATAAATATATATTAAATAGTCCAATTCTAAATAATCAAAATGGCAAATAATACATTTTCTTCTGAAAAAAAGAGCCTAGAGATAAAATGATAAAAAAGAATAACTACAGATAATCATTACACTTTATAATCAATAACAAGGATCAACAACCTGCATCATAGGCTTCCCATTTTTACTGCCTTGCTGCTCAATCTGTTTGACAATATTCATCCCTTCAACAACATGCCCAAAAACAACATGCTTATTATCCAACCAATCCGTTTTTTCAGTGCAGATGAAAAACTGCGAACCATTCGTATCGGGGCCACAATTTGCCATTGAAACAATCCCAGCCATACTATGTTTCAGCTAAAATTCTAGAAAATAAAACCAAACCATTAAATCAACGAAAAGTCCACATTGTAATGATTATATCACATGCCAGAATTCCATAGAAATCAATTGAGAGCCAGACAATACCATGTCTGTGCCAAATTAAACTTAAAAATTCTGAACCTTGAAATTTTCATCCGCGAATTTGGGACCATATATTGATTTTCCACCTGTTCCATCTCCTTTTGTGAAATCCCCTCCTTGCACCATGAAACGTGGAATTATCCGATGAAAATGTGATCCTCAAAAGATATATAAACTTGATAAAAGGAAGATTAGTTTGAAGTATTAACCAGCGCAAAAAATTCTGAAGCAATACAAACTTTTTATATCAATAAAGGCTAGAGCATTTAAAAGTGTACCGATTTAAAAAAGCTGAGAGTGCATCAGCTAGAAAAAAAAAGAGTAAAAAATACCTTCATAACCGAAACCCTTTTCTCCTGTACAGAGTTGTCGAAAATTTTCCGCTGTTTTTGGAACTATATCAGACCGTAATTCGATCACTATTCTTCCTATATACCTAGAAAAATTAACGCAAATTAGTAGATAACAAATTGAAAGTTGGCAAATATTTAGATATGATCCGAATATGAATTCGGCCAATGAAAGTTTCCTAACGATAACGTGGCTAAGGATGAGAATCAGTTGCAGTGATTAACTTTTCAAAAAGTTAACCATATTATCGCCAAATAATTGCGCTGCTAAACCAACCCATCGATTCTGTATCTAGTGGCGAATATATATCAGCAACTTGCCAGAATGTTCACAACTTTCGGAACATACCTACAGTTCTTCGGCATAACTTATTGTTATGCATATGATTAAACATAAAAGTTATATTTGTGAGCATGATATATCAGAAATGTTTCAGATTTTGAAACAATCTATGCAAAGTCTTCTACTTCACATCATTTTAAATTATAAGACCCTTTCGAAATTACCTGATTCCAATCCTAATTCCCAAATAAACTCGTGGAAGCGACAGCCTAACAGGACCTACTGCTGATTCTTCAGAAACTGCATCATTAGTTTTATCAGATTCTTCCGACGTACTCTCTCCAGTACCATACTAAAATTTCTTTACGTTACATAAATATTCAAGTATTTGTAACTAAGTTTAAACAAATCTCTGTTATTCAAAATAGAAATTATGACAATCAACCGATTTCTGACTAGCAAGGAATCGTTATTTATTCCCGTAGCATTCGAAATTCATGTTTCGGAACTCGACAAATCTGGAACTAATATTTCTGTATCTTTTACAAATATTTCCCCTTCAGAATGTTGTCAAGATAGCTGCAAATTTAAACGAAATTATATACGAATGCAATGCATGAGGAAAACTTCGAAATATTGGTTGTTCAACGTATGGTGATGTCATGAATTGGATTCTGTTGGAATAATGCAAGCTGTTGTTGCAGTGCTGAGTAAACTTCATGGGAAAATAATGGTTTCAGCGAGATCAGAATGCAATAATGAATTGAACCAAACAATTTATTGCCGTAACTTCGATTTTGAGAACTTAGAGCTTCTTCACTTAAACACTCAAATCGTTGTCGCCGATTTCCCATATAATCTGCCTCGCATCCGTTATAATCTCTAGATGATCTATTATTGTTGCATAAAACAAGAGATGACGACACTTCGAAATGAAATTTTTTTTGATTACCAGTTAACTCTCAAGTGGCATCCACTTAATCAGCTTGTTTTTCAATTTGCTTAAAATATCGAGCTACAACAGAATAAATGACTTGCAAAGTCAGTTGTAAGACAATCAGCTTCAACAATTCTCAGTTCCCCAAAGTTAACATCTGTAGACCGATCAGTATATTCTTTATTCCAGTGCGCTCTTTTTCTTCGCGGAACTTTCTGCATCACGCTTGTTAACTTTTGAGTCAAACTTATTAATATTTCGAATGCTGCACTATTTTCGACCCATTCAAATAAAAAAAGTACTCGAATCTGTCGTTGTCTAGAATCATTCCTTATTCTAAAACACCTGTCAAATGAAGAGCAAGTAATAAATCTATAACAAAAAAAAAAAAAACAGAAGTCAAAATAAAATGCAAAAGTTACATGTATAAACACACTTACTGGACGCATTAAGCATAAAGCAATAAAGTTCAATAATGAAAAAGTCGAAATTACTTTTGAAGCAAACTAATAATTTGAATTATTCACGAAGAAATTTAAATATTACGAAGAGAAATTACTATAATTTTACAGAATAAATCAGTTTTAAACTTCAGACCTTCGATTCATAAAGGTCCAAGAAAGTTTAGCACTCAATCAAGAATGTCAGATTCAGTCGATAATTTTTACACAAGAGAGAAACTCCAGTTTTCATCAAGAAATATCTCCCATTATCTAGAGTTTTCATGAATATAACATTAAAAAGAAGCAGCTATGATGGTACGAATTTACTACTCCGAAACTTACAGTTTTAAGCCATTCGTCATCCGCCCATACTGGCCTTTGGCTTCTTTCGTTTGCCTTTGGCGGTCGAGCGAAATTGCAGCGAATTGTTCGTCCGAATAATTCCGAGTCATTCATATTGTCAATTGCTGCGGCAGCATCCTCCGCAAGTTCATACTCCACAAATCTAAATGAGGATTTTAAAGTTTCTTTAAATATTTAATGGGTTTATTTTAGATCCATTGGAATAAAAATTTCGACATAATTCACAGCTTTTTTATCCATAATCCCATTATTCGACTATGTTTCTATGTCTTTGTGTAAGCTTATATATGCCTACATATGAAAGACACAAAATACCAGCCGATCAAATTATTTGGTTCATTCGAACTGTTCATGTCTTAACTCATTTAAGGATTGCTTTAATAAAGATATCAAAACAAGTAGTTGCAGTGAATTTTTATTATGCACAAAGATTTTTGAAAAAAACAAACTAAGTCTCTTCTATGATGTTGCATCTGACCATTCCAAGAAGCTTTACTTTGAATTAACTGTCGTAGCAGATTTTATTTCTAACTTTACGCAATACTCTTGACGATAGTAGGAGGAAGAAAAACAAGCAAACAAACCCAAATCCACGATGTTTGCCTGTTTCATAATCCAGCGGTATTGATATGCTGACGATTTCGCCGAATGGTACAAAGCCCGCTTGCAATACTTTCTCATCAACCTCTTCGCCAAAACCACCAACGTACAATGTTCGCTTCTTATTATGCGGAAAATTAGTCGCCAACGACATCGCTAATTATCTAGAGTTAATGCCAAAGTTGTGTTGAAATGAACAAATATCGGCTTATTGTAACTTGAAATTCTCATATAAGCAAATATGAACGTTATAAAAAGGCGTCATTTTTACGTAATAAAGTATGACATAACATAAAATTACGAATATAATTCCATATTTCCGAAGATTCTGGCATATTTTTCTAGATACTGAGGATTTTTTCCCCCGTAATAACAGAGAAAATTTAGAGATCATTGAGGATAAAATATTGTTGCAACGAAAAGCAGGGCTAATAAAAGTAACACAGCCAAACGATTTTTCATTCTGAAGCCAAGAAAATAGGCAAAATGTGTGCGTGTAAACTCTTTCCTCCTTCTCTGCTATCTGTCTTGCCTTCCGCAACCATAACATAAACAGCTTCAAGTGAAATATGAGTGTCAACAAAGACGGAGATACACTGCAATTATTGGCCTTCTACAAACCATTACATTAGGTCTAGACGCAAAAACGCGCACGTAGAACACTAAACACGCAACCTTCTATCCTAACAGCTGAAACGTCCACAATATCAGAATAACGAAGGGTCCGAACGATGTTTATTAGCGCGAAGTTTCAATTTGGAATGGTAAACGTCGTCCGCTCGGCGTATTCGATGTTTATGTAGTATTTCACTTGGCTTGGCATGGATGCTTCTCGATTTCTGTTTGTGGGTTTGTTAGGGAAGTGGAGGGGACTGGATTGTTAATTATTGTGGAACTGTGCTTTAGTCGTTGGTTTTTTAAGAAAAGTTCCTTTATTAGGGCTTCATTTTTTTATTTAGGTGAAATTCATCTAGTTTTGATTTTCTATTAAATTATAGACACATGGAAGATAATTGTTTAATTGTTGATTTATTTGCAAAATATTTTGTATTTCAAGTAGTGATAATTAAAGAACTTGTTCAGGACATTAATGTGGCAAATGAGAGCTAAAGTAACGAATCGAAAGTGGATGAAGAGCAAAAACCAAAAAGAAAAAAAAAAGAAATGCTAATTTTGAATCTGTAATTGTTGATAATGACAAGTGGATGAAATTATTGAGGATAACTGTTGCATGTTTCCATGTCACACTCTGTTATCTCCGATATTTTTCTCTTTTGAAATTGTGGACGAAAAGTGCCGTTTACTCTTACGGACTGTTTGAGTAAATCTAATTATTAATCCCGAACTGTTTACTAATCGGCAAAAAATCAAAAGTAATGATTCATTCTATGTTCTGTAAGATAAGAAAACGGCGTAGGTGGATTATCACCTACTTGTTCTTGCAATATTGAGCAGTTTATAGTATTACGATCAAGTCTTGGTGGAGTTCCGGTACGTAATCTACCTAATCCAAAATTATATTTTTTTAATGTATTTGCAAGTTCTATTGAAGACTTATCCCCCATTCTTCCTGAAGGAATTGTCTGTTCACCTATATGAATCACACCTAATGATTACTGCCTCTTGAAACGCTTACTGCCACAGTTGAATTTCTTTGTAGCTTTTTTATGCACTTCATGCTTTTCACATTACTATTTGTTGTGGATTGCTCCTATATTTTCTCTGCTGATTTTTATGAGGGACTTCTGGCTTATTCAGTATTATGTTGCAGTCAGTGGTGCACTAGTGAACACATATATATCTATGTTTGTCTTTTCAAGAGAAGGAGTTTCAATACTGATTAGAAAATGGCAATCTGCGATGAAAGAAACTGTTTCACTTAAATTTCATTTTGAATTTTATGAAAAAAAAAATTTGCTTTTTGTTGTAATTTTGTTAACAATGCGACTTTCGTTTTAGCATTTTATAGCTTGTAAAACTTAGGTCTTTTTCTGTCACGCTATGTTTTTTTATTAGTTCTGATTTATGCTGAATATGTGATGGTAAATTTGTGGAACGGCGTACAAAAGTAAACAAACAAAATGTTTCATTAATAAATTGGAGTAATTGAAAAGCTTTCGTTCCATTCACGATTAATGCTGTGCATCATATCGTCACATGTGCTCGTATCTGAATTTGACGTAGAGTTGTATGATTGAATCATTTTTATGTTGAGTTTAGATCATTGGCATTATCGTTCATAATCCAGATTATTGCATTTATATCATAGAACTACTTCTCCAGGACTTTTTGAAAGTCTATTTGTTGTTCAAAGAAGCGGAGCGAGATGAATAATTGCTACGTGAAGTCTTTGATTATAATTTTATATTTTATCATGTTATATTCAGACTAATGGGATTTACAATCGGTAAAGCACAAGGATATCGTGGATTTAAAAGAAGGAATTTTTAGAAATATCACCTGTATCTCTGCTTCATAAAAAGAAAATACAAATGCATGTTTTACAATCATTTGAAAAAAGGACAATATACAACAAAAAATGTTCAATTCAGAAATAAAAATAGAATATTAAAGCAAACGGAAATTGCAAATTACAAGTATGTGATTAATGAACCAGATTAAGACATCTGAAAGCATCCTATTGGTGAGAGAAGCAGTTCCTAAATGAAAAGACCTGACCAACGCGCAAAACGAAAACACATCATTCATTCAATCTGTAGGGCATTTGTGGTTTTGACGCAGCTCTATATCTGACTAGATCTGCAAAACACTATGATTTTTGTGCTCCCAATCTCTTATTGAATTGAGGAGAACTGGATGGAAGTTAATCTTCGAAAAATTTGCAAAAAGTGACTTTTTAATTTTAAGCAGTTTCAAATGAGCATACTTTGCAAAGCGCAATAACTACTACAATTTGGAATATGTTATATTTAAAACCTGCGCTTTGGATGATTACTATTGGATCTTTTATAAATAATTCTTAAAAAGGCTTGAATTCACTATTTGAAAAGTAGTGCAAGGAAGTCCGTATCTTATAAATACTTCAAATAATAGCACTTTTAAACAAATTAAAAAAATAGGCAAATCTAATTTATGCAACTGAAGGTATTCTTTAAAAAAACTATTTTCCATCACAAACTAGGACATACATAAATGTTTGTAATAGAACATGATAAAGATTACAAACCAAATATGCCAAGATAATAATTAAAAGCGTGACCTAAGGCTATACGATGACATGCTAGTTTTTTTAGTTTCCTAATAAGCAGAAAATTTTCATGTTTGGACAAAAAAGAAATTAGCAGTGATTTGCTTCAACATGCTAAGTTCGATCTCTTTCCAGCATTCTCTGCTGATTTTATTTCATTTATTCTTCATCCTTTCTTCTTTTCCTAACTTTGTCCATTCAACTTCTTTTCAAATTTAAATAAAAGCCAATTTACTATCTAATTTAATCAATTATCATAATTTTTACAGTTGCTAGAAGATTATAATAATAAAAAAAAAGGAAAAAAAAATCAAAAAACCGGATTAAACACAGTGAGCAACTCCAGTAACACATGGTGCACAACCGCTATCTTTTCCAAGAGCCATTGATGGCGGTCGTAATAGAGTGTCAACACGACAATCTGCCCATGCAACACCTGCGCCTGCTCTAAAATGAGAAAAAAATCGTAATAACGTGATACTTTCTCATGTTTTAATCTGATATAATCTGATCTACATATAAATATTTTGAACATTTTTCTCCGGAAGAAAAAATTCGTCAGTTAAACATTCATGAAATGAAGAAAAAAGGAGAAATCTCGGTAAACCAAAATACAATTAACCTGCACTGACTAATAGTAGCCACTGAAGACCATTGATTAGTAGCCGGATCGTATGCTTCTACAGAGTTCAAATATCTTACTCCATCATGACCACCAATTGCATAAATTTGTCCACCCATAGATGCAACACCAACACCACCTTGAAAAAAAAAGACCAGTCGAACTTTAGAAATAGTAATTCAAATCACGGCTTTTCGAAAATGAAGTCATACCTCTGGGACACGACATTTGTGTTAATAATGTCCACGTATTATCTTCTGGATTGTAGCGTTCACACGAGGGTAACGGTGCATTGTCGTCAAAACCACCAATTGCGTACAAACATCCATCTAGTACTGTTACACCAGCACCAGCTCTATAGAACGATTTTCAATTTCAAAAAAAAAACTTTTTTGGGAACCTTTGGCGTAATTAACTACCGCATAAAAAATAGCAATGTTTAATTTCATGCTTGAAAATAGATTCCGAAAGCATCTGAAGATTCTTTCTTTTTTTTTGCATTCAAAAAGGCAAATAAAAAGTTGAAATATAATGTGACCTGCTGAAAATCCTTGTTCTCATTTTGAATAAGAAATTCAATAAGGAAAATTGTTTCTTTAAAAAACTGAATTTGTATTGGTTCGGTAAGGCAAAAGTGAAATTCAAATTACATCACTATTAATGATTTCTGCATGACAATAAATTTCCGCTTTTTTTAAATTTTCATAAATTATTTTAAAAAATTTTCAAATATATAAACCTTCGATGTTGCATGCTTGCAACTAATTTCCATTTGTTCAAAAGTGGATCATATCGTTCACATGAATCGAGTGATGAAGTCCCATCATTACCACCTACCGCAAATAAATATTTACCTGCAAAAAAAATTCAAAACTAGAAAGGGTTCATCTTTATAAAAACCGCGAGAGTTATAAATTATGCTTGAAGCAGATTTACCTACAGCAGCAACGCCAACACCGCCACGTTGTACATTCATCTGTTCTACACTTGACCATTTATCTGATTCAATATCGTATCTTTCCACAGTCTGCAAGAAATACTTTATTAACTGAAATTAATTAGTATCAAATAAATTGTGTAGAAAATGAACTTATTTGTATCCAAAAGGAAGCTTTAAGTCGTTCAACGGAAGAAGCTTGGCATTTCTAGAAGTGAAGATGATATATGATATTTATATCATAATGACAGAAGAAAGTTCATAAATTACAGTAAACCGAAGAATGAAATAGCTAAATTATAAAAATGAAAACATACCTGAAAACACGCAGTATCATCAAGTCCACCAACGGCGTATATTGCACCTTCTAATGCTCCAACAGCTATGCCTCTACGACGAGTATCCATTGAGGCAACGGTATGCCACATATTGGTGGCAGGATCAAAACATTCAGCTGAACTTAAGTGATTTGTTCCATCATGTCCACCAATTGCATAGCTGGAAGAAAAAAAAAAGAAATCAAAAAAAGTTAAATCTAAAACTTTCGATGCAAATAATTTTGTCATAATTAACTTCAAATTGTGACAAAAAGGTCGGAAAAAGTTATATTCTAGAAAAAATCCTCCTTGCGAAAAAAAAAAAAAGTGACAAAATATCAGATAATTTTGCCACAATATCAGAACATACAAGAACAAAAAATGATTGTCTCATCATTTTGCTCGGGAAATCTGAATTTTAAGTTGCTTTCTTCATCATCACTAAGAATTGTATCTCAGTTCTATTGCTCAATTAATTTTGTAAAATTATGACAAATTATTCGGTAGCAAATTGTTAAGTTCCAAAACAAAATGCTTTACTGGAAGCAAAAACGAATTAGTAGAGCAGTACGGTAACATATTTTTAAAAAATTAAGATTCGAATCAATTATTAACTAACAGTTTCCCTTGAGCGCTAACTACGCCAACATGTCGTCGCCGGATATTCATGTCACTTATTGCAAACCACCTATCACGTCGCCAATCATACGCTTCCACTGAACGGAATGGATCACCCGATGTGCCTATAAAACATTTGGTATTTTTTGTCATCATTTACTTAATGCTATTTCGCAAATCCTATATCCCAAAAATATATTTCTACACTGCAATATGTATAACATGTGTGTGATTGTAAAAGAATTCAATCGACTAAACGCACATTAAAATAAATTAAAAATCACCTCGCCCACCAACACAAAATATAACACCTGCTGCGCTTTTTCTCGGTCTACAATTTGCCCAGACACTGAACGACGGTACGGGGGTGTACATGTGCTTTGTCGCTGATATATCCGTCTTAACACCTGTATTCTAATATCTTTAAACATCACTGAATGATATCGTTGAACTTTTCTCGCGAAAAAGTTTTATTTCATAAATAGTGTTGAAATAAAATAGATCTATTATGCAGATTTCTCCATTTCGGAAGATTTCAAAAAGGGAATTTTTCGAAAAAGGATCTAAATTACCTTGGAAATTTGTGGTGCTGCCTGAATGAAGACCCACCGTTCCACAATTCACAGCAGGAAATACTGGTGAGAATGATGCGCTCTCCATACTACTAATTCCAGGACCAATCTGAGCACGCATCATTTCACTCATTGCATCTGCTACCAAGTCACGACAACGAACGCACTCCTGAAAAATTGCAACTGATAATCATTAATTCGTACACTTATTTACTCAATTCTAAATCTTTATTCCCATATTTCATTCCTCAATCAAGTAATTAATAGCTACAATACTTATTCATTAGGGAATAAATTAGCTGAAATTAATCTATCAACAAACTGTCAGCTTTTCAAATAATATGTGGAACATACCATGATTTAATATGTGAAACATACCATGATTAAAGGATGTTTTTTCACTTTGTTCAAGAAATAAGCAGTAGGTAGCTGTGGTAAACGAACAAGAGCAAGTAATTCTGGTAAGCAATTTCTCCGTTCTTCAATGTTCTCTTCCACCCAAAATATTACTGTTTCGAAAACCTAAAAAATCCTACGTCAGAACTTTGAGAATCCATCAAAATTCAATATCAAAAACCCAAAATTCTTCATTCTATCACATTTAAGATATCCACTGGACGCAGTGTTCCCTATTATTAAGATATAAACCTCTACCAATCTACATTTGTAATCTATCTATTTTCTTTCATATTATAAGGTGATCTCAACTATTTTTGGAAGTCACTATCTTAAGATTCCTTCTTTGCCAGAAATATTTATTATTCGCTGTTATTTACTTTTAATTGAAAAAACAAGTAACCTCTTGTTCATTGTTTACTTTCAGATCAGAATTACGTAGAAGATCTATCAAATGGCCAAACGGTATTCGCATGAAATCTGGCAGCATTCGTAATTCCTGAATAAACATATAATTTCAGAATAATGAATTTTCAAAAATGTAAGTTTCCGATCCAAACAGTTATTATTTTTGGCAAAATATACTGGGAAATGCTCCATAGCAAAGTCATCAACGGATGACATCAAGCTGACACAGTTGTGCTGCTCAGCGAATTGACGAATGGAGAGACAATTGGCGGTTGTCAAATATTGTGTCAGAAAACGCTGACATGCACCACATACAGTATCCATCTGCAAAAAAAATCAAACATTTGACGTAAATACAGTGTGCATTTTATGTCTTCATGATCATGAATGATATCTATATAGCTATTCGGTGGTAAAAATGTGTGAAAAAAATACATACTAAAAATACATACTTCTTGTACTCTTGGCTACAGGTAAGCCTCATTTCGTTACTTGTGAAAAGATGAACAACCTGTAAAATGCTGGCGGCATATAACAGTTGTTGAACATTATCGCCATTAATATGAATTCTGCTGGTATAAGCAAAATCCAGAAGTTGTTGGAAGGCGACAGCAGGAATATCCTGTAAAAATAACTTATTTTGAAATAATGTGAGATTGGTAAATAAAAAGGAAGTAAAAGAATAAGTACAACATTATATGCCAATCATTATATATAGAAAATACATTTTTCTGGATATAAAATAATAGCGACTGCTAATTTATCTGTAAAATTTTAGATAAGAAAGTGAACAATTTGGTTTAATAAATAATTAAGAAAAAAAAAAGCGAATGATAAACTTGAATAGCAATCCTGTTTTGACGTGATTCGATCATTTCGGATGCAAACATTGAATGAAAATATGGTATGGCAGCAGCAAGAACATATCGATGAGCACTAAAGATATTTCCTTCAACCTGAAATATATGAATTGGTAGCAATACTTATTACTTGGTTATCATACTTTTAGGAATGTGTCTATTCCTCATTTTGACGATGAATGCCTCTATTCAGCTTATAATTACAAAGAATAACACCTTCTTGAACCTAACAAGAAGTAAATATTTTTTTGGAAGCAACAGAATCGAAAATGTGCAATAAACTTTGAAATGTTCACGACAAAAACAAAAAAAAAAAAGTTTAGTGACAAAGGGAAAACAGATAGTGCTCTTCGCCGGGGAAAAAAAACTCAAGAATAGAATGGCATACTGTCAATGCATACATAAGTTTCTTTCTCTCGACTCACTTGATACAAAGGCTTAGTGCATTTACATATTTTTTAAAACTTTTCCTGCTGTTCTATTCTTTCTTAATGGAATTTCACTGATAGAAAGTGATAAGCAAATAAATTCAAGTCATGAAATTTTTCCCAATTGTGATACATTTAAGGACAAATTTGGAACGAATATGAAACTTTTATCACGAAAGCGTACAGAAATTTTGGCTGTCAATATAGGTGAGTCATCAATGTAAAGAAATTATGTGAAATTACATTTAAAAAGCTAACAGCTGGGCATACCTCAATTTCAATGTCGCACATGAATTTTTCATCGCGAAAATGTGACATGTTAGCGAGAACGACATTTGCATGTAAACCATCGTGAAACTCAGTAGATTCCAGAATATTTGAACCGCTATTAACTAGCGGTGGTGTTGCGACACTCTGCGATGATACCAGACGATGTGCAAGTAAATAGTTGCTTGCTACTGGTGAATCTGAATAATATCAACATTTCAGAAAAAGTTGGCCACATAATAAGGACAAGTGACAGCTTAACCACTGAACAGATTAAACATGACAGTCCGATGGTTGCATCTTGTCATCACTTGACAGATAATATCACTATTACAAAAAACAGATGATGGCAAATGCCGAACATCTGCTGCATAAAAAATATACGAAATTGAATACATACCATTATTGATACCACTTGGAATAAAATCCATGGAATCCTCCATATTATTTCGATTCCGTTGATGGCTTAGTCTACTGTAATGAGTGCTTTGATAAACAGGTTGTATTGATATCCGTCTTCTAATACGATCTATGGTATTATTATCATTTAAACCGAATAATGATGATGACGCCTTGTTAAAAATTCACTGCAACTAAATTTTCTGAATATTTCACTACCCATTACACAAAGGAAAAAGTAAATGCACAATAAAAAGTTTTTATCAAACATTTTATTTTATTAAAAATGCTTAATGCAATTTTGATAATCTGATTCTATTCTGGTAATCTCGATTCTCTAAGTACAACTTGCAGCTGTAAATAGATCTGCCGATCAGACTTTATCTCAGTAGTTCCACTCATATTTCTCAATTTAATCTTAAACCTTGTCATATGCTATTATATCACATGAACTGTTTAATTTTGGATTATCTATTATTTTATAAATGCGCGATATTTTTTTCGTACTGCCAGAACAGTAATATAGAACAGCTAAGAATTGCTCAACATGGGCGCTTCATAGCAGATTTCCAATTTAAGTCAAAGATTTCCAAAATTTCACATATTTATTTGATCCATTAAGAATGTTTCGACCAAGGAACGAAAGGAAAGAAATTTATTGTCATGATTTCCACTTCTGTAATTTTGCAAAAGAAAAGCATTATTTGGGATAATTATCATAAAAAATAAATTTATCTTTTTCTACTGTTGGAATAAGGGTTCCTAAGTAGATCATAAAAATTTTTGTAAACTTTTGCTCTCAAATGAAAACCGTCAGATGAAAAATATTATTGAAATTCAGTTGCTCAAGTTTATTTCACACGAGAATAAGTCTTGGGCCATGATTTCAAGCATCCCTAAAATCGAGATATACAAGTCTTTTGAAAGAAGGCAAAGAAGTTACATTGAAGAAAATTTAATTTCCTCGATATAAAATTTGCTTTGGGAATTTAATATTTATTCCTTGAAAAATATTATTATCCATTTCCGTTGTCATAAAAAAGGAAAATATCACACAATTCTCTAGTTTAAGCTCGCTATTCATGATAAAAACTCTAATACTTTTTCCTTCGTGATAATATGAAAATGGAAATCATAATAGCGCATTTTATTTCATTATCTAAGCGATTTTTTTTTCGTCCTTGATTTCTTTTTTTGCAAGGAACTTATGACTATATCATATCGTATGTTTAGCTATATCCTATTCTAGATAGGATGCTCTCCAGTAATCTATCCTGAAAATCCCTGAAAATGAAATTCGAAAAAATTTAACAACAACCATACCACATTAATTTCGATTATTTTAACCGTTATTATGTGCTGATGCTGTTGCTGTAATTAAGCTTGATCTCCACAGTCACACTTGTTATCGTAGCTCTAAGTAAATAAATACCTCTGGAATAAAAAAGAACAGAAATTGCTTATTCATATGACTTCACAATTAAACAGCAACGCTGATGACAGATGGCGTGCCGAAGTCTGAAATGTTAGAAATCGAAATGAGTACTACCCAGCTACTTGGCTATGATAACAAAAAAAAAAAGGAGTGGAAAGAAGCAAAATGCAAGATGGCTGTATCGAAATCGCCAAATTTTATTTGCAAAAGCTTCTTTACAATGTCGACAAACAATCTATTTAATGTCTGAACTAACAAGTGCTTAAAAAAGTTTTTCGTTCCTTTCTCATAAATCCAAATTTCATTAACCTAAAAATTGCTGAAATCGGATCACGTGACCAAAATAAAAGATATGCGAACTACTTATCTCATATTATTAAATTAATAAATGAGACGAGAAAAAAAAATGGAATTCAAAGAAAATGAAACAAATTTCCAAAGCAATGTAAGAAAGAACTATAAATACATGGATGTATGATATGCGGGATGATTGTATAAGGTGGCACAGTATGATTATTCGCTCTTTCGTGACATTAAATTTAAAAACAAACATGAACAAAAAGAAAACGGAAATCAATTCAACTCAATTCAGTTCCCTTTACGCATATATTTATGTACTTACGAACATAATCTAAATTCATTTATACAGAATTTAGATACTGTTAATAATTTAATTACTAGGTCTGAAATAACATAAATGAAACAGTTTACGAATTGTTGATCAGTCAGATATAAAAGGCAGTTACATGGTTAAACAGAAAGGGAAAAACTAGGCCTCAGAACAAGTTGCATCATTTAAGTCTATATCAGTGTTCTAGTGAAGATAACATTATGTAAATTTCGTCTGATGCATCCAATATGCAAAACATTTCGAATGTAAAATAAAATAATAAATTTTTTGTCTTTGAAATAGAACGGAGCAAATGTAAGGGTACTAACAAAAGTGAAAGAGCATGAAGGAAAGAAGGCATTGCTCCTCTATTCCTCTCTCTTTTCTGCTCATAATCAATTGTCGCAGGGAGCGATCCGAAGTATCTACTGCTACAATTGTTATTTACCGCACTCCCAAGAAGCATTGGCTGCTAAAAACAATTGCTTTTTCTATGTCGATGTATGGTACTCTATTCCTTCCTAAAATCATCACAATTATCCATCAATGCTATTTGACATTGTCTGGTCATGATAAAACGAAAATCAGCGATAGTTTTTTGCTTTCTATAGAGCCAATGTGCATTTCTCAATTGTGAAATAACACTGTGTTGGCCATTAATCTTTCAAAAGAAACGAGTGATAATCGTCCATTCACTGATTAGATCGTCGATGTTTCGAATTTGCTAATCTTAACTTTTCAATATGTGGCCTTTGCTTACTAAAGCTCTTATGATATCATCAATACAGTATAATCCACAAAAACCGACATATCAAAATATATCCTAAACTACAAGAATTCTCAAAGAATAACAAATCTAAAATAAATATCAAGTATAACATATAAGCCTACTCTTCTCCGTTAATATTATTTTACAAAATATGACTTTTGTTTCCTTCAAGAAATGAATTTCACGAATCATTAAAAACATTTTTAAAATAGGAGAAACATGAAAAGTAGATTTTAATGGAATTTGAAATATTCACAGCTTTAAAATTATTCAAAAAATCCCGACAACTTGAAAAATGTCTGTTTTTAATGAAACAAAAAAAGAAAGAGCTATGATAAACTAAAGAAATATAGCTAATCGGTCGGAAACTTTTCCAAAAAAAAAGTAACTGCAATAGCTAAAAACAGATGTGAGTAATCGACACAATGTCCTTCTTTCCAATCAAACAAACAGTTAAGATAGCCTACCATATTTCAAAATTGTCATATCATGTTATAGTTATAGTATCTACCTCTCCTTTCGTCATCATCCTCTACATTAATTTCAACAAACGAAGAAAAATCAAAAATGTATGATTCATAGAATGCCGACGAGAGATCCATAAAGTGTAAGCCAAAAATACATCTATTTCTGGCAGCAACCCAGCCGAGTAAAAACGTTTATTTAAGACACCGGATAAACAACTGTTACTGAGAAAATGATTAAAAATGTGACCTTTTCATCTAATGAAAATTCCTACCATCTAAACTTGTCGTATAAAAAAAGGTATACTTCCAGGATTCTTAAGTTACTCAGCAAGTAGAAAACTATTTGTATCCATTTATGTCTGCTGGCAAAAATTTATCGACTACATCAGAAATAATCGATCATTAATAATGCTATTAAATGTCAAGTATGCCGTCTAGCAATCTAAAAGAGATTACAGTACCCAACTGTAAAAATGTTTCATCGATCTTCGTTTAAGATGCCAATAATTAGGGTCCAATTTGAAATCTGATTAGTATCACAATTTCATCAATGAATTACCGCTAAATGACAAGTATAATAAATACAAATTTATATTGCTCTCCATCTCAACGTTATGACAGCGCATTTTTCAGTCTTCCAGTTTTTATGTCCAATGTCTTCTATTTGTCTGTTGCCATTGTTGCGTTTTCATTTATTCTTTGTGATGCAAGCTGAGCTTTCTTCGTGCAATGAAATGTTTGATGCATGACAGCAGTACGGATTTGTGCACAACCTGTACTAGTATGGCAATATGTGGGTGATCCAATGAAACATGACTGTCCGGTGCCAACTGTTTCAAAGCCAGTAACACCATATCCATGACATCACCCTTTCCCAAGCTATCATTGTTTCGCGCCTTAAATTCAAATAAGTATGTTGGCCATCTACCATCTTCAGCTGGATGGAAATGCTTCGAGATTAATCGACTCACTTCCTGAAAATCACCATCAATTCAATTGATAATAGAGAAAGAAGAATGTACTTCTGTTCATTTAAAAGTGAAAAGATTCTCGACAAATCGGATCATGACATCTGCTGTGCCTCATCTGCCTCTAGCTTTCCACATGTAATAATTTTTCAAATAATAATAACATTTAAATAAATTTCAATCGGGATGCAAAAAAAATGATGATGAACACGGTCGACGGGGAAAAAATTACTTGAATTTACTTAACCATTACAGAAAATCTTCCCACAAGCGCTCCCTAAAAATGTTTTCTATATCCATCAATAAATGGGTTCTTTTTTTGTTCAGCAAAATTTAAATAAAAAGATGCAAAGTTTAATATGAAAAAAAAAATACTTCTATTCCCATTTATCAATTGTCTAATATTTTATAAGAATAAAAGGGAAGGACAAGGTAAGAAAAGGCAAGATGGACAAATTGTATATTACCGAGGAAAGGGATCAAGCGATACGAATATTTGTAACAGCCCACTCATATGAATATCAAAGGAGTATTAGCTACTAAAATTTTTTAAATTACCGTATCTAACTCGACCATGTCGACTCGGCAAGTTTTTTCCACCGGCCATACGCGTTGCAACAGACGACAGCACCGCTCTCTCAATACCATTTCAACAAGATAATCCACAAAATCATATACGTTTTCGTCATTTATACCTTTCACAACAAAAAATAAGCAATTGTTCGCACCAGTTGGTCGCTGCCATATTTTCCGCTTTTTTATATTCCTTTTATCGCTTCGTGCTACAGAAGACTTTGATTCAGTTGACATTTTACTTTGACTCATTTTCTTTACAAAACAAATTTTTTTCTGAGTTACTCATCAAATTATGCATTTGTCGCCTTATTTAATGTACAGTATTAATGTGGCGACATATATATCCTTAACCAATTAATTATTTCAGGTTATTTATTTCTTTATTTCAATGGCTTCATAAAGCTGTGCGCGTTTTTTTTTTAAATGCATTGCTTCGTCTGATAAGCCCACTTAAAATCTAAGAATACAGTTATATAAAAAGAGAATAATGGTCCTTTTTAGTGTTTTTTCATTAAATTTATAATTTTTCGCGCTTTTAATTTCGCAATGACTTAGCCGTTTACATCTTATAAACAACAATTTCCCTGTCTATATGTTTGATTTTAGAATAGGCTTTTTTTTGTTCATCGACTTTGTGCAAGCCTATTCCTTATTTTCTTATGAAGTGGTCGAGTAATAATTAGATGAAAGAATACAAACTGTAAAAAGTGTTCATAAATGATTGATCGCAAATTCAGTGTTGTAAGGATGAAGAATGTTTACTGTCATGAGACAACAAACAGCCTACCGTAAAATCGCAAACAAATCTATGAATATGAAAATTGTTAAGCTCATGTAATGATATAAACAGTACGGTCAAATGGTTGTAAATTAAAAACAAACAAATAAAGTTGTAATTTGACGGGGAAAATTTTTCTCGAAAATTTTTCCCTTCAAATTACAACTTCATTTGTTTCAACTCTTTCAAAACACACCACTGTTTCCCACACTCCAAGATCATTAAGCAATTGACCACGTCTTTTAGATAAATCAAGAAATTATGAAATCAGGGACAAATAAGTGTATAATCTGAACATAATAAGAAGAATAGTAAAGACTATGTGAAATTACAAAATTTTAAGGCCTGAATGAGATAATAAGAACTAAAACCTTGATCACAAAAACGCTTCACCGAATCTGCGACATCTTCCTCATCACTACCAGAATTAATTTCTCTTCCAACAACATTATTATCGAAATCTTCTTTTGAAGGATCATCTTTCTTCCATACTTCCAAAGCTTGTTCGATAATATTATAAGCCTCACGTACTGCTTGCCTTTCATTCCCATTACACGTGAAGAATAATCCACAACAGCCTGATTCCACCCATTTTTGTTTTACACTTTGTTTATAACGAAAATGATTGTGTCGTTTTTTGTTCTTTTCCATAGAATGCCTTACTATTTAAATGATTAAAGTGACAAAAAAATGCATGGAATGGAAACACGTAAAATTCAAGAGTATGCACGGATGATGAAAGAATAAAGGACGTATGCTAGTCTCGTTTACGCGACACTACTTGCAGAAAGCCCTGAAATTAAACTTGCTCGTAACCTGGAAAATATCTCTGAGTGACTAACGAAGCCAGAAAATCTTCCCCCATCCCTTGGGGTCAATCAAATAGAACTACTGACTGTAATCCAAGCACTAATGCGGAGCAACGCATGCTCGAATTATATATTTCCCGCGAATTTAAATTTCGACCTAGTGAAATTCAAATGTTCAAAATTGTCATCATAAAGAAATTTATATTTGTAACTCTTTTCCATAAAACAGTATTAATATTGTTATTTGAATAGGTGAGAGAGTATTTCAGTTATTCAAACTATTGTGTATTCAGAATTTATGAAGTAAAACTTCAATAATATTGGTTGAAATTGATGATTTTTACTTGACAATAAGAATTCTTGTAGCAGAGAGATTTCTCATATAGAAAAATAGAGAAAGTATGAAAAGAAAAAAAAATATGGGGAAAATATAATGTATTAAATTTTGCATTAAAATTTTCAAGAATCTACAAAAAATCTAATTTGCGCAAAAATGTTATATTTTGCTGAAAATATTGTAATCAAAAAACTGAAGATATTTCATCTCAGAAATTAAAAAATAAAAAAATAAAAAAAACTCTAGATGGAATTCAAAATCTGGTAATTGGTGAATAAAACTTCAAAAACATGATAATACGATGCAATTTAAATACATAGTTCAGATATCTGCGTTATAAATATGATCTGAAATGACAAAAATCCATGAACTTTGGACATTAATTACTTTCCCGATACACGATATATTCGTCTATGTCTGATTGCTCGAAACATATTTAAGAAATTGATGTCATGATTTTTCATACTTTTCATTCTACATTGGATCTACGATCATAAGGTAATATTTTTTTTTTTTAATGTAAATGATTGCAGAATTATAATACTTTCGCACTAATTACTTGAAAAACCAAAATCAAGTTTTGCTAGTTTTAAGTCCTCACTTGCATTTAGCCATCCTTCTTTTCCGAATATTTGATAAAATTTACCGATTAATACGGATACTGTGAGTGCAAGAGATGAGGAGGTAAAGAAGTGAAATATTAATTAATAAGTCGTAATAAGTTTCAAGAAATACATGCATGAATACATGTGAGAAAATACGAACTTCTTTTCATTTAAAAAGAAAGAAAAAAAGTTTTGGAAAAAAAAACTCTGAAATGTTGATGGATGTATTTTAATCACTCGATTTCTCAATACAAGCAAGTTCCAGAATCAGTTTTTCAAAACCCATTACGTTTATTTATTTTAATATAGCTCAGACTTCGAGAAAAAAAGACTTGGTAAATCAATTTCGGCAAACAAATTTTTTCGTTGTAAATATCCACTACTTAAAAACGGTGACTAATTTGTTAATAGGTAATTTACATTTAAGAGAAATGTTTTGTTGCTAATTTTCTTTTCCTAAGAGATTTTTAATCCTGAAATTGCAAAAGGCATCGTCTAAAATACCATAGATAATCTGTAATTAATTCATGCGAAAAAAAAAAAGACAACAAAGAAATAGAACTGGAAAACGCATGATTTACATTTTTGAAGAAGAGACCATGTTAAATGGATGAATAATTGTGACTCGTCATTATCAAAAATTACTTCAATTTCAGATTAATTACCAGACTATTTAATGACTTGTTTTTCCGCTTGTTAATGATGAACAAGCATTTTAACACTAGTGCAGCGAGAATGAATCACTAAAATCACCAAATTATTCAATATGGCGATGGTGATTGAATCCTATACCACATATGGAGCTGTGAACGGCTCATTGTTCCTACCGTCAAAAGTTTAATCTATTCGTTGGTAAAATTATCTCGGAAGTTTGAGTTTTATCTCGGCTGGCTGCAAAAAAAAAAAAAAAAAAAAAAAAAAAAAAATTTTTTTTTGGGGGGGGAAAAAAAAAAAAAAAAAAAAAAAAAAAAAAGGAAGAAAATAAAAAATTTTCAAATATAAAAATTGAAATTATTGCGAATAAAATATAAAATTCCTGGAATTAAATTATTTTTAAATATTTCCGTCATCTTCATAATTTCACAGAGCACCTAAAATCTATAGATATGACGAAAGATAATTTGTACTGACATTTCTCCTTATCACTGTCTGCAAATCAAGTAGTGTCACAAGAAGTGAAATGAGATGAAACTTGTTTTACTACGCACTTTTGATGATACTAAAAAGGATTTAAAGAAGGGTGATGGAGTGAAGGGAATGCAAGGAGTTACTAAGCAGTGAACGGAAATATAAACAAATGTATTATAATTACTTTAGTAATGAAGAATGGAACCAGAAGAGAATGCTGCCAAACTTTCAAGTTATTGTTAATGTTACGGACTGAGCAGTAAAGATAAATGTAATATTCAAGTCAGGTCTTAGTGCAATGATGCGCAATAATGGAAGTACACTAAATAATTAAAAGTATTTGCAGAAGATTGTTTGCATTAGATAGGTTTAAAATTTAATATTTCAACTTTAATTTCAAGGTTCAAAGTTTTAGCTACAAGGAAAAGGTATTTATAATATAGATAATTAGGAGATAAGATTATTTTTAAAGAATAATATGTGTTAACTAAATTATTGCTTGGTCAAAAACAATTAAAGGCATGCTCCAAAATGAGAAATAAATACTTTGAAACTTGGCAGTTTAAATTTGATAATAATATTTGAATAATATTTGATCGTTTTTATCAGTTTTTAGCGCATTTTACTCATAAACTGAGTTTGCTGACACTTTATTGACTTCACTGACTTATCAGACTTCTGTCCAATTGAATGATAAATGATGTTTAGAATTCAGATTTACTCCAAATTACAAATGACATCAAAGTGGGAAATGAATTCTACGTGAAAAAAATATCAAACGAAACATCAAATATATTTAAACTAATTCATACATGCTAAGGCAAAAATAATTCAAACTTACTTGGGAAACAATGAAAAATGATGGATGTTAACAATCTCTTTTATTGGAGTAATACTGCTGCTAATATCAGTGGAACGGTGCTGCTGTATTTTATCGGTTTCTTCAGATTTCTCCTTTATTATATCTTTTTCAGCATTTGATAAATTATTGAATTGCAGCAGAATTTTCAGAAATTACTGACGTTTCTAAAACAAAACAAAAAGTGAACTTCCATTAAGTTCAGGGAAAAAAGGAAAGTACATCGAGTCAGAAGTATTCTGTGTCATCTATGTGAGCTTGACTAGCTGGACTCATTTCATGTCGATGTGAAGGAATGTCAAGTGGCAGAAATGAGATTCCTAAGATCCTTTACAGGATGATGATATTCATCGCAAGCATCAACTATAGAAGCAATGGAAGGATGAAGATTTTGACGATGTTCAGATGGACGAATAGTGGATGAATGATTTGGTCAAGTAAAATGACCCGATTGAAGAAAAGAATTATTGAAAAACTGATGAGGACAGAGAAGTGAACGGGTAGCGCAATTGATGTGTTATTCCATCCTTTTCGGTGATGATGGTCATTGTCTCGATTATATTCCCTTCGGTCCTTTCTAGGGGGTGTTTCATTGATGATATTAAAATTGAAGAAAGCTTTTAAATTTCTAGACCTTTTCATATTTGAAATTTAGATATCGACAAATGAGAAAACTCGAAAATATTTCTCATTAATCCTAAAACTTTCAATGATTCCGGAAAAGCATGGAAGAAGTGCTATTAATTCATCAAAACTCATCCTTCCATTTTATGATACATTTCAGAACTTCTTCAAGGACTAGGAAAAATCCTACGCCTTACGAACCTTCCCGGATGTGAGAATTTATGTCCAAAGCATTCTCTTCTCTCTTTTCTATTATTCTGAAATATTGCAAAATATTTTTAGCTTGCTCAAACAAGTTGCACGAAACATTATTTTTTGGAGCCAAAATTCATTTTCCATTCTTTCTTGAATTTAATATTTTAAGATCAAAATCAGATCTAATAGTTTTGTATTTAGCTGCAAATTAAAAACAAGATTAAACGATACACTGGTCTTATCACAAGATCTTAGCCGAATTTGGAAAACGATATATTTGACAGATAAATCCATCATTTCCAAAACTAATATGGGCTACATAAAATAATGATTTTAAAACTACAAACTAAATTTTAGCCTTTCAACTTTTCTGCTTTTTCTTCCATTCATTTGAAATGAGAGCACTTCTGTTATCGGAGCGATGAAACTTTCTTCCGGCACTCCCTTTCGATTTCATTTCGCTCAGGCAAAACTCATGATTATTATCATTCTCACAATTACCACGGCGAAATGTGGTGATATGTTGTCATATCCGAGTTTTAAACTTTAAACCTTAAATCTTAGGTAAGATCCAAAGACACTGCAAAAATATCCTTCTCTGAAAATCCAATTGTAATGATAGCTGTCGCCAATATCATCATGATGTTATCATTATTATCAGCACGTTGCTAAATATAATTAAAATAGGCATAACCAAAAAAAAATCACCAAAACACCATGCATAGTAAGAACAGAACTATAAACTTGACCACTACCAAAAAACAAAACCACCAGGACTAGACAACTCAAAGCGAATTAACATAGACAACACAGAACCACCCAAACCAGCTCAATAACCCAAAATAATATAATAAGCAACAAAAAGTGCAACTTTCAACCATCAAAAACCACTAACAAAGAAAAAAAATAGAAACTCAATAACCAATAAAACATGGGACAGAGGTTTTTTAAAAAATAAGCAAAAAAGCTGCTAAAAACTTCATTCATACTTGAAACCATTAAAAAAACAAATCACTTACGCTACTTTTATGCCCCCAAACTAAGGCTGCCATTTAAAAATCATAGAGCAGAAGACAACCTTATATAAAAACCCAAGTTTTTAATAAACATTTAATAACAAAACCAGTTCAAAAACAAAAATTCAAAAACAAAAATCCCTCAAAAATAAAAAAAAAAATTACTAAAGTAAAAATCATAAATTAATTAAAAAATTAATCAAAAAAAAATTCTGTTCATTTAAAAAAAAAAAAAAAAAAAAAAAAAACAAAGTCCAAAAAAACCATCAACCATCAAAGGGTAATTAATTAATTAAAAAATTAATTTGATTTTAGTTATTTTTATTTTATTTAGTAAGTTAAACATCTTAACAGTTTGGAGAGTTTTTTTGGTTTTATTCTTTTTACTCAAATTACTATAACCATCACAATTGTAACACATATATCTTCTGAAAAAGCATAGAAAACATACAAATTTACAGCATGAAGAATAATCTAACAGAAATTAAGATTAAAGCATTTAATGATTTATTGTGCATCGTAATGACTTTGGTAATAGAGGCTATAGATCATGGATATATTATCGAAACATAATGAATGATTGAACTATTCATTAAATTTATCTTTCTTAAATTATTTTTAGTCTTAATTAGATTTTTTGATCTTACTAAGTTATATAGTGCCGTATAAATAGAGAAAAAAAAAAAGTACAATTGTACGGAATAATTGCTATATGGCCAACAATTCCAAATTCAGAATGAAACTTCCAGAATTTTTTAATCGCAGCAAGCAATTGAATCCAAGCATGCAATAATTTTCATTGACGCCGTTTTTTTTTTTTCGTTCCCGCGATTGCCTGGAATATTATTAAGTTAAAGGACAGAATCAGCAGTCAAGACTTGAGCAAGTTGCATAAATCTCAAATTATATTTGATATAAGTTCCAAAAGTCTGCACAAAACCTGAATTCTTGAATAGTGAGACACACACAGCTCCAAATCTATATACATGTAAAAGACAAAAAAATAACAGCGGAAGAACATTTTACTGAACGCTCGAAAAAATTGAACAATTTCGATACTTTATATGACAAATATAACCATGTAATTAATAAAATAAAAAAATTTTGGTAGGGAATATAGAGCAGTACCGTATTTTTTTTCTAAAATCTCTAAAAGATATTGAAATCATCAGTAAATTAAAAAAATTGATAGCCTAATATTTTTTTAACGTATGGAATACAAAAGCATGTAAAATCGACGGTGCATACTTTCTAAACTTAATGATGATGGAAACTTTAATCATTATGAGCTCCCAATGACTTGTCGTATAAAAATTTGGCAATATGTATGTCATTTTGATAGATATGATTGATAACAAAAATGAGTAAGGAACATCCAACAGCTAAGTGTGCGGCGCTGTGCATTATACCATCAACTCCACCAAAAATCTAAAATTAAACTTACTCTAATTGATCTAAAACTTCATTTGCTTTTTAATTCAATAGAATTTATTATTGATTTGAATTCAAGAAATGGAAATTTTTGTGAAGTGATAAAACAATGGCAATGAGTCATAAAAGTAAGGAATTCTAATGAAATCTGAACTGAAGATCTCTACCAACTCTATCTGTAAAAGGAAGATGGGAGACGGGAATAAAGAGTTGCAGATATTTTTTTAATTCAGAGAAATAGATTTCCAGATCAGGAGCAGTGAATACCGACGTCTTCACTTTTTTTTCAAGCAGGACAGAAACTGATTCACTGTGAAATTTCGTAAAACTCTGATAAAATTTCAAGAAACTGACCAGAAGCGAAAGTGATGTTATCATAAGACAAAAAAGGAGAAGCACAATTGTTGAGAAATTTGGAAGTGCTTTCAGAAAACTAATTTGACCGCATGAGAACTTTCGAATATGCCGCCAGCTGAAGAGTGAATAATTAGTTTAATTTTATTACAGTACTAGTTGGATGGCCACATGTTGCCACGACAATGCGTGTCCAGGTCCACTCAATCTATTTAAATAAAAATGTAAGTGTTCATTTGTTAGAAATCTTCATCCCCGAAAAATCCCACCGATTGCTTTGAAATTTTGTAACAACACTGCATTCGAATACACGCATGTTTTTATTTACTTCTGATATATATGCATTGCTGTGGCTCAATCTGGTTAAGTGGAGAATGTTGGGGAAAAAAATCTGATTGAATTGCAATTTGAATCGTAATCTGGTTGGATTGGGATTCGGCTAAGTCAACAATAAGTACCTGAAAAGTCTTCTACGTCTTGGTGACAGAGAAGAATCCTCTTGAGAAAGTTTTACTGATTGATGGGGGGAGTAATTTCTTGTAAAAAACAATTATCAGAGAATATCCAGTCGAATTGATCACTGGATTATTCTTTCCTTCAAACTTGTATGAATACTGCTCAACAGAATTTTTGTATTGTTGTTATTGCTGTGCCGCTTTAAATTCTGAACTGCTGCTACTGCTGCGTCGCGTAAGAATTTCGAACTTGAATTTGAACTCTAGCTCCAAATCCTGTCCTTTCAAATCCTTTCGGCGCTTCTTCCCTTATCTATTCTCCATAGTATCGGCTCTTAATTGGTCGGTCTCACTTTGTTTATCTGCGAATTGGAGCATTTTGGCGGTAAACATGTTTATCATTCCTTTGAAACTATGTTACGCCACTTGACTTTAGCACTCCTTGTTTACAATAATTGTAATGGTGTTATTTGACATCTTTCGGCTTTCGCCGACAGAAAAGAAAGAGAAAGCGATGTTTCTAATATGTTTAATTTCTCAATGTTTGTAGGTATATAATAATTTTTGTTAATTCCGTTGCCTGTGTAGATATCGAGATTGTCTGGTTTGATGACTCTAAAACACGCTACACATAATTGTCCATGTTGAGAAGCAATTTTTGTGGTGATTGCAAAACATCAATCGAATTGGGAACTGCAGTCTCTTAAATTAAATTGCACCACATTGTTTCTTTTTCTTTTTTTTTTTTTTTTTTTTTTCGTAAAGCTGTTGCAGTTGGGAAACGATGGATCTTTTTATGTCGGTATAAATTCCGCAGCGTGCATTCAATTCATCATTGCTGTCACCGGTGAGATACATTCGTAGGAATTTATGTTAATTATCTGGTAACGAAAGCAGGCAGCCGGCTTCATGATAAATTTGCCCTTTCATTTTGAATATTGGCAAGAAGTGATTTATTACGATTTCTGCGTCCAACGATGTCATTTGGAAGCACGAGTTGTATTTCCTGATGTTAGATAGCAAATGCTTTGATTGGGCGGTATATCCGGCAAGCAAAGTTTTTAGGGGCTCTGGCGGTCTTCCAAGTTGAGACAGTTTCATTTTTCCAGGACATAACACATTCCTTTCATTTAAATTTCAGAGCTTTGAACTAAGAAGACTCTTTATTCATAATGCCGATGAGAACAAGAGGGCTCAAACTATAATCATCAGTTGGGTTGTAACGGAATGCAAAGTGATTGCAATCGCGTGATTGCCGAGCATTGATTTATGTTTCACGCTGATCTGTTGTTTTTCCTTGACGTCTTTCAGCCTATCTCAGCTGTGCTCGCAACCGTGCATCCTGAAACTGGCTGCACGTCGTTCTGCTGCTTTCCCGGTACGTATTCCGGCCATTCTTTGTCTGTTTCGCTTTGTTCGCTGATGCCCTCTTTCTCATTTGATTCGCAATAAACCGTCGCAGTATTTCTGCTCTGCGAGTACGAAGACTAAGTTTGGTTTTCTGCGAGGCATTATTTGGATGAACTAAAGCAGATCGGTTGCACCCGAACTGTTCTCGAAATTGATTTGTAACTGGATCTGAATTTGAACTCGAAACTTTCCAACTTTAATTGCCGGATTGTTGCTACCATTGTGCTGCTTTGAGCTTCGAGTTGTTACTATTGCTGTATCGGTGTAAGAACTCCGAACTTGAATTTGAACTCCAGCTCCAAATCCTGTCCTTTTAAATCCTTTCGGGGCTCCTCTCCCTATCTTCATCGTGTCGCCTCTTAATTGGTTGACCCCACTTTTCTGAACTGGAACGTTTTGGCGGTAAACATGTTTATCCTTATGGTCTGAGAGAGAGAAAGAGAGAAAAATATCAAAAAACGCATATTTCTATCTGTTACACGTATGAAAAGTAAAAAAAAAAAAAAGTAAGCATATCTGTAAAGAAACATGCGTCCATTCGAATGCAATGTTATGTTAAAATTCCAAAGCAACCGATGAAGAACTTTCGAAGATTTCAGGAGTTAGAACAGCGAACATTTACATTTTTATTTATACAGATTCAGTCGGAACAAAATTTTATTCTATTTAAATCCATCTTGGAAAATTACTAAAATCACAACAAAATAAACGCTTACCTATAGGCTATTCGCATTAGCATACTGATTATATTTGCCAGTATTAAACCATATGCACCGATAACGAACGAAAACACGGACGATAGAAATATCTGGATGGGAGAGGAAAGAAATAAAAACCATCCATGCGAAAGAAGCTGGAATTTTGTAACAAGTGTTACAAAGATAAAATTTGTATCCAAATTGGATAATTAAAAAAATTACCGGAGAAAAAGTGCCTACTCATAATATTAGATTGGCAACTGAAAAAATGTGGTGGGACTTAATCCAAGAACTTAGTTAATAAAACTAATCATACACTGCGGCCAGATCGATAGGCAAACCAATGGATGGAATGATGATTTTTTCCATTTTCATCCATTGGCTGAGTAAACTAACTGCTTATTATATGCATTTATGCCCTACCTAACCGGTATAATACATTAAGATTCATATCCAATATTCTTGAAAATAATAATGATGGATGAGACATTTAGTAGAAGGGCTATTAATAAAAGAAAAAAACGGGAAAATGTCCAACTGATTTGCAAATTCAGATCAATTTTTTACATTAATTCTTAAGAACAAAACCTCCTCTTCGTCCATTGTTGCCATAGCAAAGCATTCAACAATACCATTGATTGCAATGATAATTATGTAGAAACAGTAAAGTCTCAGAATATTCGCACTTGAAAAAAACGTAAGTTCAACAGGATATATCTATTGATTCATAAAGAATGAAACATGAAAATTGCCTGATTTCGGTTAAATAAAGTAAGGTAAAATTAAAATAATGTAACATACTAACATAAAATAAAGCTAGAAATAACAAACAAATGAATTTCAAAAAATGAACAAAAAGTAAATTAAAGCAAAGTACAACAAGATAGTAGCAATATATCGCTAAAAACGAGAAATGCCTGTTTTAATATCGCCCAAAACTTTTCAAGTGCCAATTTTCATATTTTCTTTTTTTCAAAACTTAAAGCCTATTAGTTAGTTATTTTGATGTTTCTAAGAAACTTATCTGCATTATTGATTAATAAAGCGCCACCATATATTTTGATAGCAAGAGGAGAATAAGATATTGCAAAAATAAATATTACAGTACCAACTACAGTAACAATGTGCAGAAGACTATTCATTGCACTAATCCCCTTTTTCACATCAATCTGCAAACGATGGATATATATGTAGCATGCATCTATAAACTGGAAGCTTCAAAATTCGCAAAACATGCGTAAAAGAAAATAAGAATAGATCCACCATTTAATCTCAAAAGATTTGAATTTAAATGACACATTCATTTAAGATAAATAAGCAAATCACACAAAAATTCAGTTTGTCAGGAAATAGGGAAAAATTTTAAAACTCAATGCTTTATATTAAATATACCTCAGTCTGATCTTTCGCCGAAGTAGTTCTTCGAAGGCATGAAGAGAAATACAAATAAGCAGAATGCTCAAGCGGTGCGAAAATGATGCGTGCGACCAAACTACCCAATTTATCGACTGCATCGAAAACCGCTAAAAATAAATTAATTTACAATTCGTTTTTGAAGCTAGTCCTTTTCGAATGGAAAAAAGATTACAAATGAATATACAGCATACTGATAAAAAGTGGCATTTACTCAAAGCGAAATTTAAACTGAATTAAAATATGATTTGAAAATTGATAAATCTAGCCTTGATCTGATAAGGAAAAGAAATTTGTGAATGCAAGCACGTAGCCAGTACCATTTGTAATTGCCTGCTTAAAAATTGAATGAACAGTAAAAGTTCCCAATAAAGAACGATTCTGAAATTTTTAGTTTTTCCGGTTATTAATTTCAATATAAACTCCGTATAATGCATGCAAAAAATTACCTAGAATTATCTATAACACAAGAAATAAATCATAATGAATTATAAAATATTGAAACTAAAAAGTGCCTCTTTTGAGAAAACTTTCGGAAAACTTGGATAAAGTGACATCATGCTGAAATCTCTGATAGGTGGCACAGCAGACTGAATGCCAGAAATTAATAGATATATGCTCAAAGCAGTGTAAAAGAAAGATGATAAAATCTGAAATCATTGTAGAATGGAAGGTGTGTTGGAGAAAAACTGATAGTAAATAAGTATTAATAAAGATGGTAATTATAAAAAAAAAAAAAAAAGATTTTACATAACAAGCGAGATTTGGATATGATTCAGACGCAGCAAAACTCAACTACTATGGTAATGAACAGTTTTTTTTTTTTTTTTTCTGAAATTTAAATTTGCTACCGTTAGCTATTCCGTTCCCCGCGTTCAGCGTTTTATGCGATTTTTTCACATTTATAATGCTTTTGCATTTTTTCTTTTTCCCGAGATTCCTTTCCTTATCTTTTTATATTTTCTACCTTTCAAACAAACCTGTGCGCAGCAGAATGCATAAACGGGTAACATTGGTATCGTAATGATTAAGACAAGTACAAAAACTCGTTGCGTTATAACCAGGAAACCCTGAGCAAAGGCGTACTGAGCATCCATACCGAATCGTAATGACAATATGACATAAGGCTCAGCGAACGATTCTAGCCAAGCAGAGAATGCAAACATTGACAGTGCGGCAACATATGATGGTACCAATGAAGTATCTGGTACAGTTGAAAAAGGTAGCCAAAAACATAGATACAACAGAGCAGCTATCAATGGGCATATTATTGGTCTGGAAAACGTCAAAATTAAAAAAACTAAAATTAAGATTAGATCTCGTCAAATTAAAATTGGGTCTAAAGAAATTAGGAAATCTCGTTTCTTAATTTAAAAAAAAAAAAAAAAAAAAAAAAAAAAAAACCTAGATTTTTGAAATCTTTTTTTGAACACTGTAACGTAATAAGTTACGGCTAGTATATACTGTAATGTGCAGAAAAAACTTACGCAAACCATAAATGTGTAACAACAATTGATAGTGGTATATCATTTGCGAGAAATACCTTCCGGAACGGTTCACGTACCAGAAAAATCGTTGTTGAATAAAATAACGTCAAACTGAAAAAGAAAAGTACTTTTATACTAATGAAATTTTTTTATTATTTTTTAAATATATCTTAACTAATTTTCATCCAAATTGAAATATATCATTTCGGTATTATCCTGACATATTTTCCAGACATTTTTGAATTGAAAAAATCTATAGAAACAGGAAATTTTACATTTCATTTATGCTACTAAGCATTAAAAGTTCAAACATATGCTAGCAGGTGGAAATATAATAGAAATTGCCGAAAACTGTGAATCCAAATTTCTCAAAATTCATTACTTGACATTGACAAGGCCCAAAGCATCGCTATCAATTCGCCGTAATAAATACATATTTATGCCGAATGAGATCATGCGAGAAAGCAACTGAAAGAATCCTTCTCAGTTACTTTATTTGCTTGAAATTTCATTACTTTCAATTTATTTAATCCACAATTATCTGGTCCTCAAAGTGCTCATATCGATGTTAATGAGAATAAGAAAAAAGCGATATCACTAAAACACCAACATATATCTGGATGACTGACTGCAACTACTTAACGAACCCTGTATGCGAAATTGGTAGATGTAATTTCCTTTCATAGTTTTAACAAAAATTTAATTGAAAACAGAAAATTCCATTATCATAAACCTGTCCGCTAAAATTATGTATGAAAGACGATGCCAACGAATCCATCACAGCAATCCAGGACACATCAATAAATTCAAGTTACATCAAACTTTGTTTGAGCAATGAGATCACAAAACAGTCATACCCTTCAATTACAAGTAAACGTTATCATATTATTTTCTTTCATCACTTTTAAAATATCTCAAAGATTCAAGAAATGAAGTCCCCGGAAAGATAAAAAACCAAAAACAAATCCAAATACCGTTTTAAATCATAAAAGCTCAACTGTTTCAAGAAAAATTTGAATTAATTTCAATGATAAATAAATAATCTCAATTTCACTTTCACCTATCCGTTTAGTAATTTGGTGTTTTTGAAATATAAGTTACTCGAAAAGTGTCAATCCATAATGACATTTACATGTTTTCCAAACATCCTGGCAATAATACAACTCTTCATTTTGTTTTTTAGAATATTTTATTTCGATATAAATACTGCGAAAGATATTCATGAAACATGAAAAAGGAATGGTGAATTCTGAATGTGATCGAGACACAGATTAAATGAATCAATTTTAATCTGTTGACACAATATAAAATATAGCGTAAAATCTGAAAATGAAATACCATATTAAAACTATAGAAAATATTTCCCTCAATTCGATTCACACACATTACAGCAATCGATCCCTTTAACTGATTAACATGAAACTGAATTTATTGATATTTTCCAAGACTGATGAAACTTCTTCCCTAATATTATTGGTATTTTCATAATCAGAATATGTTGCTATCAATCAATAATGTTTGCTTACAAATATAACAAAGTAATCCAAATGCCCTCAACATATCAAAGGTCGTATAAAAGTACGGCAATAGGGTGCAAAAACATAAAAAGCATGATTATAATCTTGAAGATATGCTAAATGCGAATATCTGTTTTATCATTCGAAAATGAAAATATTTCTTGAAGTTGAAACTTTTATACGAATTTCAACAGTGCTTAATAAAAGACATAAAGTGATTTTTTTTTTTCTCTTTGAATAGAAGAATAAAAAACATAAGTGGTAATGGAAGGGGATGATGAAATTACCCATTAAACAATAATTTCGAAGCAAAATTTAGATATATATCCGAGAATCATTCAGCAAATTCTCTTAACACGAAAGAAAAGAACTGTAGAGCGAGAAAGAAAGAATAATTACATAGCGAAATTAACCCCATGCTTGTGTCTTGCTATAATTGATGACTAACTTTGAATCACCCGGTGCGAAACAATCCTTCAAATTCCGCACTGTTTGATCTGGTGACGGTGCAAAACACTGATTAATAAAAAGCAATAAAGAATCGCTGTCATTAAGCTGAAATCTTTGAAGCATTAAATAAAATGGAATGATTCTAATTATAAACTAATATTAAATAGTACATATCAAGGAGCAAAATATGTGCCCTTGAGTGCAATAATATCGGATGTTATGGTTTCGATCAGAAAGATGTCTAGAAGTAGAGCAAATACATTACTTATGAATCCCGACATTTCAGTTGTATTCAATTTACTTTTAAGTTTGGTTTTTGCTGACCTTTAATGTTTGTTATTGTTTCTTTCGCTAGTAAGAATTTTTTAAAATGTGAGTCGCCCTTCTATTGACACCTCCCAATATTTTCCACTAATACTTCAACAATAGCTTCAAGTCAAAATTTACTTAAGGCACATTTAATTTTTGCAGGAAACATACGAAAGCAATATACAAAAAGTGGGCATAATCGAGGAATAATCGATACCTTCATATAATTTCGCAAAAAAATGCTTAATTCCGCCACTGTTTTTTTCTCATCAACTGTCCATTTGTTTTGCTTCAATATTGGCGTATCACCGACTGCTTTCAATAAGATTTCTACTTTTGTATTTTCGGTCATTCCTTATAATTTTTGAATAAAATACTAGAACACGTAGAAAATAATTTAAATTATTTAACCGATCAGAATAGCATATCTTTAATACTAACATGGATATATTTAAATATGGTGAAGCATTGCTTCCTTTCATAAAAGTATTGCAACTTCCCATTTAAATTTTTTAAATTATCCACTAATAGAAACTACACATCAAAATAACTGCAACTTTGGAACTCTGGAATTCATGATCCTGGAGAGAAATTTCCGATTTATAAGTATACAACTGTCACAAATACCTTAGGCAAAAATCCACAGTTTGTACGATAGAAAGATTACAAAAGCACAAATACTAAATAATAGACAGTTGAACAGTGATCGTTCCCAGGGTTCGAGCATATACAAGCCCGTTACAAGGCAGTATTGTCTATAGTACCAAGAAAATACGGAACTATCCTGAAAAAAGTGAGCTAACCATAGCTAAACAGAATAAATTTCGCTTCATTTAATTGCTTTTTTTTTTTTTTTTTTTTTTTTTAATATTGGCCCTTCCTCTGACTAGTGCCCTACTTCCTGCGGGGAATAAACAAAATGAAAACTTTCGCGGAATTCAAGTTCATATGTTCTTTATTTAAATTGCTGCTAAGTTCACAAGCTAGAGAACTACAACTTTGTATTTTCACCATTTCTCTTCGGAATTATTGCCTAATAAAACATCAGATCTACCAGGAAATATGTCACTACAGCATGCCAAGGCATGAGATAACGATCTGTATCTTATGCGATAGGTTATAACAAATCTCCGCGTAATCAAAAATTCCAAGATATTTTCAGTGACAATTTTATTCGATGAATCACTATGAGCAAAAACTAACCTTAGTTACTTTATTGTCGTGCTCGTTTCGCCTTATCTCATACATCCAATCTGAAGTGAACAATATAGCAATCAAAAGTTCAGTTTTCCTAAAAAAAAGAAACGGTCTACCACATGAATATAAATTGATCGAAAGTTAGGGAAGTAAAATGTTTTTTCTTCACTAAATCTGCTAAGAAACATGTGCATGCAGTAATGACAGTTGAAGTGTACGATAAGTTAGCAATTTCTGCCATTTGTATAACAGTGCAGCAAATGATGCATACGTTTTGCGGAGCTAAAATAACGGATATAGTAATGCGGATGATTATATTATAAATTAGATTAGCTTATGTCTAGTGCTTGCTCCATATGGAAGGAAATATTATGATATTGGACAAGGAAGAATCGGGAAAAGTAGCTTACAATTATCCGAAGTTTAAAACTGAGAACCAATCAATAAAAATAAAGAAAAGGAAAAAGTGTAACAATCAGTGACGTGTGCAATTCTATCACAGTAGTCCACGGACCGTAGCCCATGGAGATAACTTCGTTTTAGACCAACCATCTCCGAGTTTTAATGCGTTTGCTCTATTTTTCCATGTTTACTGCATCTCTCGACTACTATGATCCATAAAACTTTTCACTCTATGTCATCTCTTCATTCACTTACTCTTCCTCTATATTTTTAATCTCCGCTTACATTCTTACTGCTCTTCTGCAGATTTTTTTAATTCCTCAGTGTTTCAGTGCATGCTATCTCGCAAATCTTTTCTACATTCATTTGTTTCAGTTCACTCATCCGAACACAAATGGGACTTTGTAAATGTGCGAAGAAAAAAGTAACAAGCTTATTTTGTTTCGAACATCGAGTCAACGTATGCGAGTATTGTTTGGTAGAAAATCATTGCAAAGTAAGCCTTTATTATTACACGTAAGGTTCATATATGTGATAACTACTAATGTTGCCTAATGGTAGTGAAAGTGAGACTGAAGTTTTAATGCTTACCGTGAAGGGCAGTAGAGAAAAACACTCAACTTTCTCTCGTATTTATGTTTGATATTAGCAATTAAAATTCCTTCTCAATTTATCAATGATGTAAGATTAGGAACATCATGAGTTTTGCAGAACTTTGACACAAATACATCGTTGTTATGCTAAAACAAATATTACATGAATCAAGGAAATATCTTTTTATCTTTTTATGAAATTCGTAAAATTAGTAGTATAGAAGAAAAGAAATCAGATTTCAGTGTGTAGTTCAAAGTTATCTGTCATGGTTGGCAGATAGTGATTACGATACGAATTGTATGCTGTGTTCTACTCCATTAGAATCCAAGGAAACTGTTCGCTTAAAATGTTTACGTATGTTTCATTTGTGGCGTTGAATTATGACGAAATCGTGAATACGAGAACATGCTATTAATTATAGAAGTTTAAAAATGGCAACCATGCAAGCATTCTATTAAAGTAACTTATGACAGACACCAAATCCAGCAGCGAGAAATAAATTTATAAAAGCCAAATTAGAGCAAAGCTAAGATTACCATAAAGCAATCGATTCGTTAATCAATGTTCATATATGATCATATAGTTTTCTTTTTTCAGATCTGTTCCACTGGGAATGTTTAGATGCTTGGGCATGTCATTTACCGAGAAACACAGCTCCAGCTGGATACAAATGTCAGCAATGTCAGGAAGGTATATTTCCAGCTCCTAATCAAACATCGCCAACTATTGAACACTTACGAACCATATTGCAGCAAGCAAATTGGGCTCGAGCTGGGCTTGGATTATCCTTGGTAAGAATCAAATTTCCTTTTTTTTGGTAGTTTCGTTCTGCCACAGTTTTCAAGTATAGTTCCATATGCATGTAATTGAGTCACACAGTCCAAAAATTTCATGGAGTTATGTTCTCAATCCTTAAATTTGAATACTTGGATCTATTCTGTTAAATTTCGTGTTATTGATGCTATCTGTTTATATATCGGTGAGTATCTAAACCCAAATTTATCTACTATTCATATTCATGCAACTCATTTATTTCATTTCAAGCTGCCGGAACTTGATAATTTACCATCACCTGCATCATTTATTCCATCGATGACAGCACCATCTAGGAATGAAAAACAGAGTCATATGAATGGACCAGATGTTTTACATGAAGCGAACCTCAATGCTGAATGTATTCGGAGTGGTACACCAGCTACGGTAATTGATGTAGATGATCAGTACAGCCGACAAGAACAGCAACATCAGTTTACTGGTTAGTTTGATTTTCATCATTCTTACATTTAATTTTACAGATCTTAAGTGATTACTGAAACTGATCATCAGCAGATATTATTTTTGAATAGGCCTCCCAGTTGTTTCTGGTCATGTTATCATCGCTTTCTTTTACTTGATCTAATCTTTTCATTGCCTTTGATCTTAAAATTATCGCACTAAAATTGATTTACACAGACCTAGACTGATCTTTTGTATCATTAGTGGTTTTTCTAACGCTGTCTTTTTTATAAATATGAATTTGTGGATCGTTCAGTATCATTCATCAATAGAGTTTTATGATTCGAATTTTTTTTGCCGTTACTATTTACTTTTTTAGCCAGAAAATCCATGAATCTGAATGAAAACAATTATTTGAACGCAAATCCTCTACTGCATTCAAAAGATCGCGATGAAGATTTGCCGGAAAACAAATATAAACGAAGATCAGCTAGTGAGTGGCTAAACCGCTGGTTTAGGTTGGTGAAATTTGATCATTTCCGATTTTCTGAAAATTTTTTGCATATTTAACTTGCAGAAATAATTTCTGCTCATTTGGTAATTAGATTATTTTTGCAAAATTAAATCAGTAGCTAGGGAAAATTTATTATCAAATATATTTTGTTCTTTTTTTTCAGATCACGATATGGTAGACATGCTGTCTTTGATACTCGTACACAGTGGAAACATGGAATTTTCTATATTGGAATTTGTATTATAATAATGATGACAGTATTTACTGTACTTTCACGCTTAATGAGTAGCCCATCGAATGACGACCCTGCATTCAATCCCCTCGCTAATCCAGACATTCGTATTGCTTTCCCAGAACATAGTCAATAATGACATAATGTTCTGTTTATGATGAATTTTCATTTCTTCCCTATTCAAAGTAATTGTTGATACAGCCGAATTGTTTAAAAGATAGAAGAAAGATTGTTTCAGGTTTTGTCGTTGTATTTACAAAACTTTCAATTTTTTTTCCTCTTTTTGTGGTTTATAACATTAATGCGACTTACTAATGTTAATTATTTCTTTGTTATAGAACATCAAGCATCCATCGGGAGGCTATTATACCAGGTGGAATGGTTTGATGAATACTATTATGAACTCGTTTTCAAGATCTGTATAGAAAAGTTATGTCTAGTCTTTAGTGGTATCATCATTTGGAGACATATTGTATTGAATGGTTGAACAGTTAGCAAGATAAAAATGTAAGACTTAGACGAAAGTAGTTTGGAACGTCCATTGGTTGTAGGGTATTAGATAAATAGATTTCTTCAGAGGAGGTTATATGAATAAAGAACCGTCTAATTTCAAATCATTTTCATAAATTTAGAAATTTTTTCTTTTAAATAATTGAAGAATAATAATTCTACCGATGACTCTAAAGGTTAATGGAAAATTGATATTTCAGTTAACTGTTTTATCACTTCCCCTTAACTCGGTGAGCAGCTTTCATTCCTTTGTAATTCTTTTTAAATATGTTTTTTAGTTAGACTGAACTATTCTTTCGAATTTGATAAGCTTGACAGCAGTGTTAAGTAGCATGTAATACATTACTTGTTCAGTTTTTCATGTTACATTAGCGTTGTCTTATTAATAATTTGGTTCTGGAAGTTCGAATGTGATTATGACTTATTCAGATTTCTGCAAATATTTTTCCATTGTAATATATCATGTGGTTAAAGGTAGAAATTAAAACTGTGATATGCACTGGAAATTTTCATTACAATATTTCTCAATTGCCTTCATTAAATAATTTTGATCGATTGCTGAATTTTTTGGCAGTTTTCGTATGAATGTGAAGAATCAGGTTATAAAGCCTATCCACTGATACTTTTAAAATTATCAAAATTTGTGTTAAAACCATTTCATTATAAATCGAAATTTCATGTTTTTGACAGGATCTGTTATTTTTTGTAATGTTATTATAGTGATATGAGATTGTAATTTATAATTGTTAGGAATTAGGAAATGTTTCTATCCAATTAATTTTAATGAAATTCAAGCTTCATTCCAATCAGGGAAATGATACAGATGGCGTCGGGTACAGGCTTATCCCGATTGACCGTCGGTAAGTTGCGACTAATCAGTTTGCTGTCTTGTCGTGGGCAACAAACAACAGCATCAAATAAAGTTGAAGTATTTATCAATGATAAGAAAGTACTTGTTGATCCGGGAACTACTATATTACAGGTATTTGCGACTATTTTTGTTGTGTGTTGTTGACTTTTTTGTTCAGTGGCCTTCTCTGCTTACTTATTTTTGCATATTAAAATAGGTTTCATAATTTCCAAATAATGATCTGAATGATTTCCATCTTTTTCGTTTCGGAAATGCTTATTTTAATTTAATGATTCCATGATCATACATCCACTTAACATTTCCTTTTTTCATTTCTTTTGTCACGTAGTGAGACTGTGCTGATAATTAGATGTTGTTTCAATGAATATGTGTTCCTTATTAGAAAACATAATTATAGGCGGCATCGTTGCTTGGTGTTGATATTCCTCGCTTCTGTTATCATGATCGCCTCTCTATAGCTGGTAACTGTCGCATGTGCCTAGTGGAAGTGGAAAAACAGTGGAAGGTGAGATCTTTCATTCTTAATTTGTCTAATTTAATATCGAAATAAATGAAGTTTAAGTTCATTTTCGTTTTTGGTTTTGACTTAGAAAATATGATTTGTCTTCATATTTTATTCTTCGTGCTGATTTGAATTTATTTCTGTCCCTAATTTACAGCCAGTAGCATCATGTGCTATGCCTGTTGCGAATGGCATGAGAGTGCAAACTAATTCACCAATGGCAAAAAAAGCTCGCGAAGGAGTAATGGAATTCCTCCTTGTAAATCACCCACTTGATTGCCCGATTTGTGACCAGGTATATTAATTAGAAATAGTAACATATCAGATAATTTTTAAATAAGTCAAAGGCCAAATATTAAGACTCGATTTGTTCTTCAACATAGGTTTGATTAACAGTCATATCATAGTTTAATGCATGCCGATTTCCATATTGCTAGGAAATCTCTGTCTGTAGGCAATGACAAATTAAAAAATATTCTACAGAGGCTTCAATATTAGAGAGATGGAACTAGCTTCAATGATATTAAAAAAAGTGATACTTAGATTACATGTATGGATTTATAATATTGTTAGGGTGGTGAATGTGATTTACAAGATCAGTCGATGGGATTTGGCTCAGACAGAAGCCGTCTGCAAATTGTATATGATGGCAAAAGGTTTGTTAGACAGTCATTTTTGAAATTTAAAAATTTATTTCGAAAATTTCACCTAATCTGACTAATGTCATTATTATTCGACTTTCGTATCATGACATCCGGAAGTTATTTTTTTGAAATACTTTATCAGTATCCAAAATTTTTAGAGCTGTGGAAAACAAATACATCGGACCACTAATAAAAACGGTTATGACACGATGTATTCAATGTACGCGATGTGTACGATTTGCAAATGAAATAGCTGGCGTTTCAGATTTAGGTACTACTGGACGTGGAACTGACATGGAGGTTCGATTTTTTTTCGTGTTTACGATTAATAAGATTGATTATTTATTTTTTCTTTTACTCAGCTTTTATTAAAAATATTCGTTTTTTTTTTCTTTCTCTCTCTCTCTTTTGGCACTTTGCAGAGTGCTATATCTATTGCTGTTGAATACCTGCTTTATGAAATTTTGTCAATCAAATGCATTTTGAATGAGAAAGCTTCATTGTGCATTACATAATGATATAAGGTGATTTTCAATTGTAATAGATATGCAAATTAGAAAAATTTGATGTTTGAACGAAAATAAAAACTCAACGTTTAAATGGAAGGTAATCTTTAGCAAAGTGAATGAGTCGATTTTCAGATTGGAACTTATGTTGAGAAATTATTCGCTACAGAATTATCGGGTAATGTTATTGACATTTGTCCAGTTGGCGCTCTTCTTAATAAGCCATACAGGTATACGTCTTTTAAACATGTACAATTAGCTTGTTCAATTATTTACGATTGAAGTATCTAAATGCTAGACGAAGTCTGTTAATGACTTTAAAACACTATTTTTTGAAAATTTTAAGAATTTGTGCAGAAAAATGATTACATATAACAAAATTTGCCTTATCTTTTCTTTATAACATTCTTAATTTTTTTTTACCAAGGATTGAGTTATTTCAGCTTTACAGCAAGACCATGGGAGCTGCGAAAAGTAGAAAGTATCGACGTTATGGATGCCGTTGGTTCAAACATTGTAATCGCACATCGTACTGGAGAATTATTTCGAATTACTCCAAAACTATGTGAGGTAGATAAACCATGTAAATATGGTTCCTTTGTTGACAAACTTTTTGATTTTCTGAACTCAATATTGTTTCTCTTTTTTTTTTTTCCTCTGTCATTTCTTTTTTAGGATATTAATGAAGAATGGATAAGTGACAAAACACGTTTCGTTGTTGATGGTTTGAAAAGACAGCGACTTGGACAGCCACTGTTACGAACTCAGGATGGATTTCTGGAGTAAGTATGCATCCGTTCAAAAAAGTGTTCATACAGATTCAGTACCATTAATCCGAAATTAAGCTGAATGCGTGAATGTCCAAAACCTGATTAGATATTCATTGCCATATTTGTTTAATACCTTCTGCAGAAACGCAGAATTATGACGGGGATCATTCGTATAATGCAAAAAAAAAAAAAAAAGAAAGGAAAAAATGCGAAAAAAGTATTATTTAATAATTTGCCGATTCCTTCCTTCACAATTTGATTTGTTTGTAGACCATGCAGTTGGGAAGAAGCGTTGTTTGCTGTTGCATCAAAATTGCGTGCTGTTTCATCAAATGATATTGCTGCAATAGCAGGAGATCTTTGCGATACAGGTTCTTCTTTATACCAATAATTAAACTTGATTTTTTTCTAATTTAATATGAAGTTTGAAAATTAGAAAAATCTGTTTTTATAACAGTAATTTGGTTTTCACGTACGTATATCTTAATTTCTTGTCTTACGGTGCTTAAGTAATAACATTTTCAGAATCACTGATAGCTTTGAAAGATCTGTTGAATCGATTTGATAGCGAATTAGTTTGTACGGAAGAGTCGTTTCCAGATGGCAGTGGCGGAACAGATCTTCGGTAGCTTTCTAGTAATGTATGATTAATCGGTAAAATAGGAATTGGAGAGTAATCAACTTGTCCTGTCTTCTGGATGAATTCTTTATTTAATTTGAGACTGTTGAGTTTTACTCGCTTGACTTAATATTTTCGCTACATATATTTCGAAACCGTTTAAATGTTATAATTCTTTCACCTTTGTGATTTTTAGTTAAGGCATATGAAACAGCCTCCAAATCTGAAAATAACAAGTTGATAAATAATTTTTTCCAAAGACTGAACAAGTTGAATAGGCAAACTGTTTCAGATGCAATTATGTTATGAACGATAAATTTATTGGGGTAGAAAAAGCGGATGTTTTACTATTAGTTGGTACGAATCCACGTTTTGAAGCTGCAATTTTTAATGCTCGCATACGGAAAAGGTATTATGAATATAATATGATGTTATTTTTAATGGTTTTTTACATTTGAATAAATGTTATTAATGAAAACTATTTGTGCGTAAATTTTTCGCAAATATAGAATTTAGCCTTATATTTGAATATTCATTTGCTAATTTTGTAAGGTTCTAGAGCGGGATTTCAAATTATTTCTTTTTTTTTCTTTTTTTTTTTTCGGGATCATTTTTTGAACATTATCGAGAAACTAGTTTGAATAATTTTATCACGTCACAATTTAACGGGTTTATTTAGATCTGTATCTAACGAAACTACATTATCTCTTCTACATTACCGCAACCAGTACTATTTTAAATCTCTAAAGCAACGTTTTCTAGCTTTCGACACACTGGTATTGAAATTGGTGTTATCGGCGATGAACTTGACTTAAAATATGATTATAAATACTTGGGTAACAATGGCAAAGTTCTAGATGATATAATCGATGGTAAAAACGAATTCGCTAAGGTGAGCAGCTTTGACTTGTTAATTGATTTATGTTGAAGATGTTTTTTCTGAATTTATTAATGGTGACTTCAAATTTCAAAATATAGTTGTTTAAGCGTTTGCAAACAGCTAAACGGCCGATGATTGTCGTTGGCTCAGGAGCTTTGCAAGGAAAACATGGCGCTGCGTTGCTAGGAAAAATTCAAATATTCGCTGAAAAATTGCGATCTAGAACCGGAAAAAGTATGAATATAATTTAATAAGTCTTAACGTTATTAGCTCTTGTCTCAAACTTTACATATGTTTTCGTAGCCATGTGCATTGTGGTTTAGTTGGACGAGTAATTTGAAAAATTGTTGGACGAGCAATTTGAAAAATTCGCATTTTCTCTATTTCGGAGAAATGAAAAAATTTCCCGCTTTACTTGATTCCTAATCAGACTTGATAAACCACTGAAAAAATAGAATTCGTTGATATTAAAAATCAAATACATTACTGTTTTTTATTTTAGCCATAAAAATAGTGAATGTTTTGCAACGACATTCATCACAAGTTGGCGCTTTGGATGTTGGATACAAAGTGAATTCTTTGAATTTGTTCAGTAATAACTGTTACAGCGTAATTAAAACTAGGCGTAAGATAAAATGTAATTTGTAGTAATTTCAGGATTACTAAGATTGTATAGAATTCATTGTATTTATCGCTAGATACATTTCAAGCTGAACATAAAAGTTCTATTTTGAACTCCTCTTCGTCATATGACTTCTTATAAAAACTGTGTACATCTGACCGAATAGTCGACCGAGAGAAACTATCTTTTTATGCCTTTCTGAATTTAAGAACTTTGATTATTTAGGCTGGTGCCGAATGGATTTTGAATTCGATTAAACATATTAAATTTTTATATATGCTTGGCGCTGATAGTGGTCGTATTAAAAAGAATGATTTGGCTTCCGACACTTTCGTTGTTTACCAAGGTAAGTTGGTATGACTAAAGATCGATACCTGTGATATTCTTAATATGAAAGCTAGAAACATTTTGAAATAATTAAGCATCTAAGGAATAATTAAAATGAAGGATTTTAAGGACACCATGGTGATGTAGGAGTTGAGTTGGCAAATTTAATCTTGCCAGGTGCTGCTTATACGGAAAAGGATGCCACATATGTTAATACTGAAGGCCGAGCGCAAAGAGTTGGTGATTTCAATATTTTCTGGAGTAAATTTATGGAAAAGAACGAATTAGTTCGCATTATATAAATACCCAGTTCACTGATTAATTAATTAAAACATAGATTGAAATGAAAATTTTGAGCTGAATTTTTAAATGCATTCGAAAGTGCTCGTTTTATGCTTAAATTGTGCTAAAAAAGCATATATAAAGCGAATTCAAAAATTCACTTAAATATTTTCCATGATCTGATAACTCTATATGCTTTGCAAATCCTGCATATCCAAATATCAAACATTTTTAATTTCAATAAATGATAATATACTAGGAAGAAAATCACGAAATAGCATACTACAATAAAAAAAACAATGTAATAACTGAAACTGCTACATCGTGATAATATATAGAAATACATAAACAACCGAAACAAAAGAAATCGCATTTCATTCGCAAAAAAATTTTAAATGACCGGAAAAATCCCATTGCAATATGAATCGATTAATTTAACTTTAAATTTAATCCTTTTGTTATGGACATTTATTGCTGACTTATAATTAATTGCTGATGTAAGAATTCCTCATTTTCTTATTTCTTTCTTGAAAGTATGAAAACATGTGCAACTAATAATTGCCTTTTTCTGGACATATATTGTTGTCTTGTGTAAAAGGACTAAAACTAAAATTAGCGTTTTGAAAAATTTTTCAAAATATTCAAATAACATTCATATCGCTATAATTTGTTAGGTTAATTCATTGCTTAATAAAGTGCTTGTTAGCTAATAAATAGCAACTAAAAACGATTAGAAGCAGTCACAAAATAAAGGGATTTACATTCATGCTTAATTTTTTGTCAGTTTCGAATTTATAGGCCTACGCTGCAATAACTGCCCCAGGTGATGCAAGAATAGATTGGAAAATAATACGAGCGATTAGTGAAGTGGCAGGAAAAGCTTTACCTTACAACGATCTTGACCAAATGAGAAATCGAATGGCTGAGGTTGGTTTCTTGGTTTTATCATTCAGAATTTTAACGCAAATTTCTTCACGCAATTCTCGATTTCTCTTGCAAAAGTTTTGAGAAATTCCAGATTGCTCCTCATCTGGTACGTTATGATAGTGTTGAAGAATGCTCATTCCAGGAACAAGCGGCGATGTTGGCGGAAGTGATTTTTTGATTTTTTTTTTTCTTTTTTTCTTCTTCCTGATTTTTATATCCAGTGATCCAGGTATCTTTATTCTTTAAATCTTTGAAGAAGTTAGACTAATCAATGAATGATCAAGCAGTGGAATTAAAGACATAATTAGTTTATTTCGGACATGATTTTTTGCATAATATTAATAGCAAAATAATTATACTTTTCTAGCCACTATATTATGTTATGCTGTGTAAGACCGAAACTGAAGTTGAAAGTGACTAAAGCCGCAACATTTTGAGTAGTTTTCACTCGAATTCGAATTGCATTCACATTGCTGCAATTTATTTAATTTATTAATTATAACTCACGAAATACACAACAGTTGATAAGTTGCTACTGTTAGTAACTGTTCTGGATAGAGAGCCTTTAACTTAAATAATTTTGGTTTAAAATGGTAATTATGAATTTAAAGATATAAAACATATATATATGCACATAAATTCCAAATACATATGAAAATTTCAGTCTGGGAATACAGATGTTGTATTGAAACCGGAACTCATTGAACTGGGCGATTTTTGGATGACAAATTCAATATCTCGTGCTTCAAAAACGATGGCCGAATGTGTCCGTGCATATCAGCATTACAAAAAAGATCCTTACATGGAAGAAAATAGGTTTCTTTCTGTGTAATGTCACCTTAATTCGTCACTTATCCGCAAAGAGAGTAAAGCTAGTTAATTTTTAGGTTTTGCATTGGTGGACTTTAGAAAAACATGTATATAATTTCCATGATAGACATTTATAAAATTGTAGTTTTAATGTATAGCATCCTGTATTTATTATACTGCCAAAAAATTGTAATACAAAGGAGTTCTTCCTTTCTCTTCTATGAATATTGCTTATCCCCAAGTATCTATGAATATTGTTTATCCCAATAAACTTTTCCCATTCAGAGAAATCATTTGTTGTATATTAGTAACAGCATATTTTCTAATATTTTTCGAATAAATCTAGAAATTTATTTGAAGTTTTTCTTCGAACTTTTTTCATTTTTTGGAACAAAATAATCTGCTCTTTAACCAAAAGATCTCGGCATTTATCGTGGTATCAGTAAGCATTTTAAATATGTCAAAGAGAAAACCATGAAATATTAACATATTGTAGCAAAGAAAATCATTGAATAAATGGTAGTACTTGAAAAAATATTTTTGCTAATCCATTTCTGTCCTGAATTAGTTGTTGAAGTTTGGGCTAAATAAAATATACAATAGTATATTTTCATGGAATATTCTGTTATCCTGCAGTTTTACATCCAAACTCAAATTCGTAATAGTATCATGTGGTGATAGCAATGCATATAGTACAATGCATATTCTGATACTCATGCTAATTCAATTATATCCTGAATTTTAGCAAGACCAATGACATTGAAACAGAGTTTGGGTATATTCTTCCTTCATTAACAACACTATTATAATAAAGCATAAATAATCAATTTATGATGTATGGACGATATCAGTCAAAATGCCGGATCGTTTGCTCCATTCATCGAATTCACTATTTGATTCATCGATTCAAACTAAAGCCGTTTGCAACGTAAATCATCACGATCCTATAAAAACATTGGCAACAACATTACATATTTACATAGCGACTTTAGAAGAACTGCCAAAGACAGGATCAGAGAGTTGATCGTGAATGGTTACGATAATGAAATTTCATTTGTCAGACGAGAAAAAAATTGAAGGAAAGAAATGTTTCGATCAGTAAAGGAGGCATCATAAGCTTCAGTGTTGCAGTGATCGCATAAGGAAATAGAAATTCTGTTTTATTATACAATCCGGTCCGATTCAATTCATTTTATTTCAACTCGCTTCGATTTAATTTGTTCCAGTCAAATCCATATCAAGTCAATTTATCTCCTAAAACCTTCAATCGCCTTTTCAATAAAGCTCGTTTCTTTTCGCGTATAATTTGTTCCTGCAGTTCACGCAGTTGTTTATCCGTTTCTGACAGTGAATCACCCTGAAAATTTTGAACTTCTTGTGGAATTCAAGTAATTTTTTCATATCTACTTCATTATATAATTATAATTAACCAATACTGCCGAAAAAGTTCCAATTTGTGGCATAAAATTTGTTCGATATATCCGCTGGTATATCAGCAGAAATAATAACGTTTCAGCTTACAATAAATCTTTGCTCTATTGGTGCTGTTGCTTAATTATAGTTTGATTTATCGAAATCCGAAATTAGGTTTACGTTTCAGTTGCTTTTTCGTTATAAATTGTAAAATTAATTAATCGCTTGAATCGAACCGTTTTTCGTACAATAACAAATGCTCGTTCTCGTTTATTGGTACCAATTGGTCGTGAATATTTGAGCAGCGCATTGAGACGAGCTTTTGGTCTCAATGAAAATTCCAGCATGAGAATGACTTGTGCCCACTTTTTATTTAAAAAATTAAATTTAGCAACAAGCGAAAAATATGGCAATTTGAAGAAAGTTAATCACTAATTATATTTGGCATATATATGATTATATATTTTTTGAAAGAGAGAAAGATCAAAAAAACTAAGTCATTTAATGAGCAAACCTGTCGTTTCCACTCGGTTTGTGTACCAGATATTAGATCGTAGGTTCGTCCCATCATTGCGATCAGTAAGTTAAGCTGCATAACGCTAACAAATAGCTCATAAATAACGAACATCACCTTAAAATAACTTACAGTTGTTGCTTAATAATCTGATCCTTCTCAGTTATCGCGACGAAAATTACTTCATTCTAACGCTTTTTTTATCTTATATCAACTGTTTGCTCCTTACAGCTTGAAAACAAAATTGAAACTTTAAGAATAATAGCAAGTAGGGGAAAACAAAGTCCAAATACTAATAGTGACAGGGAGCCAAATGATAAATTGATGACTATAAATAGTGAAATCATGTTATATTTTATCCGAATTATACATTTTTATAACACAGTTGAAATATTAATTGCAGGTAAACAACAAGCTGCCTGTATTTCGGCGAATCATGAATGTTCTCATCCATACAATAGGTTCTTTAAACTATTTTCAAAGTTTTAATGGTTTCGCTAAACGCGTTGATTGTAATCTCCTTATCCAGTCTTTTCGATTATTTTCATTTTGCCAATTTTATGCAAAAAAACTGCTAACCTTGCCAATATAAGCCATACTTGTTTGGCCACACAAAACTACCATTTTGCGATAAAAAACCATAAATTCACCAATTGTCATTATAAATATTCTCATTACTGCCTCCATTGGATGATACAAAATGTTTATAGCATTCGACGCAGTCACATTTTGGTACTGAGCACTCTGACGAGTGCATGACATAAAGATGATGTAAAATGCTGCAAATAATTAAACAATTAAATTTATAAAGACTGAAAAGTTGCTTATAATGAGAAGTTTTATTCAACTTCTTATCTATTGATGATTCGATTTTGCGAGAACAATACAAATGAAATACAAACTATGCAAATCAAAGCACACGAATCACAATGAGATCGGATGAAGATAACTAAAATTATGAAGAAATATAATAATAGCTGAGAGGGAATAATATATAAAAAATATTGTTTGATATTTATTATTATACATTTATTCATTTTCAGAAGTTTTCTGAAAAAAAGCGCCAAAGTATCAATGAGAAACGATATCATTATACTTACACTGAGAAAAGCCAATCAAAAAAATGGCATAGATGAGGAAAAATCGGCTCAAATCTCGTGACAAGATAGTATATATCATCAAAACGAATGGTCCAATAAATTTTATTGCTCTGAAATTTGCGCATTATTGAATTTAAAAAAAAGTCAATTAATTTTCTGAAATTTTCATGGGTACTTCAACATTGTGTTATGATGAGGATGGAATGTTCATATAATAAACAATTCATTCGAAATCTTTCGCTTTTTTGAAAAATATTAGAAGTTTTTAAGTTAGTCTTTCGGTATTTGTAATTCATTACAGTCTATGTTGGATATTCATCATTCATTATATCCAAAAAAAAAAAATAGAATATAATGTTCCGAACCCAATTTAAATTATTTCTATTTCTACTTTTTCTTCTTCCTTACTCTTCCTCTTTTTCTCCTTCTTATAAACAACTTAAACAGATATCAATCATTCTATTCTTTAATCTATGATTAAAATTCTTCTGAACTAAGCTCAAGCAAACGTTCTATTTTTACGCTACTTCTACAAACTTCAATGCTTTTCTTGACCAGAATTTGTTAATGAAGAAAAAAAAAAAGAAGTACCTTGAATAAAACAAGAAGTGTACGCTAATTAGAAGTACGACAAGTAACGAAAGTGCGTTATCAAAAAAAAGCATTGCTGGAGCGATTGAGCACATCAAACGAAATGGTATTATCAAAAGGATTAAAATAAAGGATATCTTGTATGCAATTTTCGCTGGGAATGATTTCTAAAATTATTGAAAATAATATTGAAGAACTTTTATATCAGATGATCATTACTCACTTATTTATCACATAATCAATAATTTCATTGTGAACTTAATACTTAACTTCTGCTATGAAAAATAACAGATGAAATATGTTGCAGTTAAAGTGTGCCTGTTGATTAACTTTCTGTAATCGAAGTACGTTTAATCTTTATTAATGATGATTGCGTCAGAAATATATCACAGAACTGACCAATAATCGCCACCATCGTTTCCTTCCAATACTATGAATATCCATGGCATCGTCAACGACTTGAAATATGGTCATTAGTAATACTGCAAGCTCAGCTATTAAACGAAGCTGTAAAGAAATAAAAAATGTAAGACCATCGTTTGATAATTGTAAAAGTAATCAATTTAGTTTTAAAAATGTTAGGTTGTAAGATCGACATTTTATCCTTCGATCATGATCAAAAATTAATAGAAATGTTGGCTTGTTGAATATAGTTAATGCAATTAGTATTCGCATTTTTGTAAATTTTTGTCAACAATTATGCACTCTTTGTTTTATTAAAACAGAAAAATTTGACATACTGTTTGTTGCCATCCTCGCCCAAAGTATCGCCAATGATTGCATGGATAATCAGCGTTTATTCTCTCTGTTAAAAAATAAATAATAGACAAATCCAAAGGATTGAGGAGGATGTAGTGAAAAGATAAGACAAATAGTGATCAGTATTTTCTGCATTATGCAAGTTGCTGAATTAAATATATTTTTTGAATCAAATTTTTTAAAGCATTATTGACAGCATTTCAGCCGAATATCATTGAACAGTAAAAGCTATTATAATAAAAGCAAACTATAATTGAGTACAACTCTCATTTAATTCGATTGCCGGTTCTTGATAAAGTTGAATTTTATTCTGAAACCTATAGAGAATGAAAAGGAACTTACGAAGCTGAATATCTTTGTATCTTGTCGAATTTCCTTCTTCGAGTAAAGTACTGTTGAATAACGAAGTAGTGTTTTCGAATAGAACCATATTGTGCAAATAATCCATATTAAAGATCTGAATTTTTTACTCCCTTATATATTCCAACACATACATTCACAAATTTAAATCTGGCACTTCATCGTAATTGCAAAATTCATCAGTTTTGCAATGAACTAAGAGAAATTTCCATGAAATTTTGTGACCAAATCTCCCATATTTGGCTAGCTTAGGTTTAAATAAGTTCGAATCAACTGCCCGGTTAGCTAAAGCACTTGATAGCTAGAATTCCAAAAAAAAAAAAAATGGATGAATTTATCAAAATGTTGCATCTTCATCTTTGTAAATTTCAATAAATTTTTCAGCAATTATTCAGTGTTGCACTGAACAGCAAAAATAAGCAATGAAAATATCTAATCTTCTTGAGCAATCATTGCGTTTGTCTTTCAACAAGTTAAGGAAGTAATGACAAAATACCGCATTAGAAAATGACAATGGTCGACACATGAATGCGGTGAAGGTGCAGATATAAAAGAATAGATAGCAACCAAATGATATAGCAAGTCTGGAATCATTCCAACTTAGTCTAAGAAAATTTTTTGAAAATGAAAAATTTTAAACTTCTAGAAAGTTTCATTTCACGCAGAAGACTACCTATTATTTGGTAATTAATATAATTATTGAAGTAGTATATATTCAGTCCATATTTCAGTTTCAATCATCAAAGGATAATTAAATGATCGAATAAACAGCAAATCTTCTCTAATATTGATTAAGTTTATTTTTATCCTTTGCGAATGCTGTAGTTTGATGGCATTACTTATTTTTTGCTTTGTTTTTTAAGAAACAAGCATAAATAATATTATGAGAGTTAAAAAATTTTATTCAACCGCATTCGTCCAAATGATTCCCATTTTACTTCCAACAGATCGCCCAGCAAGCCATCGAGAAGCTGTAGATGTTTCGTTGTTTCCTGAATAAAACTAAACGTCATTCGTTATTCATATTTTTATTCATCTATTCATACTTTTGTTTAATTCTTCACTGGAGATTTGCTTTTTCTTCTACGATGACAAAAAAAGCAAAACTTGCATATTTTTGTTAATTATAATAAAATAAATAAAAGAAGGCAAGGCACCCCATAAACGATCAATGAGAGAGCACTGTCTTCATTAAGTTCACCCGTTTCCTGATTAATAGTATCCAACTTAGCAAGTGGGTAAGCATGACTGCTTGCATCGCCATACATCCAGATCACATCTGCTTCTAATTTCAAAATCTGTTCAAACATCTGCAATGGCATATCCATCGTTTATTTTTGAATTTCTTTTTCGATTTCATGTAATGTTTAGTTCTCCTCGATTGTGCAAAATCAATTACACTTGAGTATTCTCAAGTTAGCCAAATGCGTAAAATGCTAAATACGAGCTTAATTGTATCGGGGATGTGAAAGAGTTTCTGATTTCTCAAAACAGATTTATTTATGCTGTTATTTCAATTTTTAGATTTTCTAATTACTATGCTTCGTTTCAAAATAATTTCATCAACTTATCTCCTTTTTTGCCAAGTGAGCTGCTAATGTTAACGGCGTCAAATTTCGATTGTTCATTATTTGCAATTTGGCACCTGTATCGTAACAGAGTTTCAACATTTCCTAAAATTTCTTACACTTTTAATTGCATCAATTAGTCTATAAACTTATGAAAATATTATTTCCTTTCAGAATTCTGCAAATTAGATGAAATAACCAATTTCAGAAAATAGAAAGGAGAAGAAAGGAGAAGAAGCTGGAGCAAAATCTCCAAATATTTGTACAATAGTAATAAGTATGAACCACGTTTTTAAGGCCAAGAAATGCGTTACTGCTTAAAATACATAGTTAAGTTAGTAAATGGTAAGTATAAAGTCAATACTTACCGGTTGTTCATGAATCACAGCTAGATGAAGTACTGTATTACCGTTTGTATCTTTTCGATTTGGATCGGCATGTTTTGCCAATAAAATACGGTAACAATCGGTTTGATTGATGCAAGCGGCAAACGATAATGGATATTCTCCGAAGTACATTCGGCTATAAAAATATACTTTCATTATCGTTTCATAAATCATTTGAATATTTTATGAGGATGTAAAAATCATTACGACTGGATATTTTGAGAACGGCAGTTTATTTTCTATTAAACTTCAAATGCCGACTGCTTCTACTAAATTAATCAGATAATCGCTAACCTAGGAATTTATAAATTGAACGACAAATCGACATTTTAAGAAAATTCACATAAGATGATACGATATTCATATTTTTCAAAGAGTACAGCATTGAATTCGTGGAAAATTTTGGCTATTAACAGCAATTTGCAAATCTTCTGCCAGCATGAAGGGATTATCAGGTTCTACCAACATTATTAGGCATACTTCCTACCCATTATAAGTAGTTTTCAGACTGAGTTCAACATATTCATGTTCCAACGAATCTGTTCGACTGCCTTTCTGATCATCAGGACAAAAAAATGCTCCATAACAACGCTGATTGATATCAGCACCATGTCGGAGCAGAAATAGTACCATGGCAGGATCTTCATTAATTATTGCTTGATGTAAAGGTGAGAGACCTATAAGAAAAATTCTTACACAAATTCAATTACCAATCCTATTATCATATAAAAAAATGAGTCATAATTTGAAGTGTTGAAATTATGTGCCATGCTAAGTTTAAGAAATTTATTCGTTATGTTGTTTTTATCGGCTATTTGCGGGATCTATTTAAGCACCAGGCGTAATAAATTACTTAGGTCAAAATAAGCTTTATAGCAAAATCGAAACAGATTAAATATTTCGAAACACAATTAAAACCACTAATTGCATTTCGAATTACTAATGATAAATGATAAATTGATCACAGTCTTCATCAATATTCAAAATAGTTAATATTTGTGTCTTCATTACTTTTTCTTTTATCTAACATCGCAATAATTTTCATAGGAATTACCGTAATAGTCTTCGCTAATAAATATATCGTTAACAAGTTTTGGATAAGCCTTGATTAATTTGATAGCAAGCTGATTATGAATAGCTGTTCCCTGCAAGAGACAAACACCAACGAGATTCTCGCCCATCAAACCACGTTCGTCCAATTTCCATGTTACCTCGCGATATTTCCAATCAGATTTCCCACGTTTATCATCTCCTTCGAGTAATTTGAGAGCTATAAATACAATCGAAATATGTGAAATAATCGCGTGATTCAAAGTTATTTAAAAAATAAATATTTAACAACCGTGCTTAACTGATATATTTTATGTTCATACTCTCAATGGCTTTAATTATTTAAGTCATTAAATTTATGCTATGATATCCACAAATTATAATTAAATTTTCCTTCTTAATTTTTGATTCATTTAAATACTTGATTTTTTGAAAATTCTTCACAAAATGAATCGATGATACCTTTTTTTAGGTCACCCTGATTTTCACCTTCTTGTCGGAATTCGTCGAGAATATTAGGCCCACTTTTTCCTTTCCCTTTTTTACGCTTCAATGCACTGAGCATTGCATTCCGTTCTTTATTCCGAATTTTCACTAATTCAGCCACAGCAACCATTTTACCTTTTCCAGAATTGTACATAAACTCTTTCAACTGAAAATACCGTTTTAATTGTTGAAAAACGCGCGTGATTCAAAGTTGTTTACATGATAAATATTTAACAACCGTGTTTAACAGAAATATTTTATATTCATATTCAAAATGCCTCTGATTATTTCAATCACTGATTTTTCACTATTCGGTCTACAATTACAATTTTTCTTAATTTTTGATTTACAAATTTTGATTCAAATCGAAAGTATCATTTAAGTAATAAGCTTCTAAGAACATGGGCATTATGAAGTGTAACAGTGAAGTTTGATCGAGAATTAACTATCAATACTGTGCGAGTGTTTGCAGTTTTAATATTATTAATTGGATCATAATTATAATTTTTTCAATTATCCAATTCTTTTGCCGAATCATCAAAAGACAAAGAAATTGGCTTACGTGATTTCTGTTAAGGAGATTTCGAAATAAAATAATGGATAATAATAAAATGATCTTAAATCATGATAAATAATATAAATCTAAAATAATTTATTGGAAATTCTGTTATGAACCTTCGTCTCAATGAATTCGTCAATTATCGATGAATCACCGGTATCTTTGGCATATTTCATCCAGGGTATTAGTTCGCCACCACCGTACATGTCTACAAAACGGTAAAGCTTTGGCATTGATTTATTTTGCTTACGAGCTCCTTCGCCTTCTGTTCCCGACGATTCTCCATTTCCCATTTTTTTTTTTTTGAGCAACGAAATGTCTACAAAACTTTAAGCAATTTCAAACGAAAGCTTACAACGTTCTGAAATCGAAATACATTCTGTCTTGTAATTCTAGATTTTTTTTTTTTGAGAAATATGTGAGTTTGCACCAAAATAAGTATCAAAAAAGTGAACCAAATCAGACATTATTTCTATATTTTACATTTTCAAAACTTTCTTTTAATTTTATGGTAATTGCAAATTATTATATCTTTCTGAGCTTGCTTTACTATAGATTTCTATATAATTGAAAAATGAATACTCATTTTCATTACGTCCCTATGATTACTAGTAATTAGTAAAATTGATTGATCAATTTATATTATTTTACTTCTTAAAACAAATTTTTTCAAAGCAAATTTTGTAGCAAAAATGTATAGTATTAGACCAAACTTCATGTAAACTAAGGTAGAGTTTATAGAGTATCAGACTATATCACCAAAAGAAATCGTTTTTGTTGTTAAGAATGACACAATTCAAGTAAGGAAATGTCATATGATATCACTAACATCTAAGAATGGGATACGGAAATCATGAGTTATTAATTAATGAGATTCATACCTTATTTATACCTGTGGTAAGGTGTTTATGATTATAGGCAAAAATATAATTAAGTTGGGTGACTACAATTTTTATCCTTTTCCTGATTGCTAATGAATTATTATTCGAATAAAAGCATTTCCTCTTAACTTGAGACTTAGACGCAATTTTTCACATACATTTTGCAAGACTTATTATCCCGAATATTATTAATTGATCACTTTATCCGAAAAAGATATTTTGATAATAATTTTCAAATATCTGGCAAAGATAATAAATAGGTGAATTATTATATCCCGAAACGATGAAATAAATGACGAATTGGCAAAATATTTGTTTAAATTTTCAATATTTATAGGGAAATTATCATTAGTATTTTGTTTTCAAGATGTGATGACGTAAACTGAGGTCCTATCTCGAAGAGTTCTAATCTGGAAGTTTGTATATGTGGATTCATATCATTCGATAAAAGAAGAAAACCAGTGAATCCTTTGTTTTAAATTTAACATTGCGTGTTTGCTGTAGTTATTTGTGATGTCGTTTTTTTGTCTATTAAGTCGATGAACTTCATGCGTAAACAAAGGAGCTTTCTTGTTGCCCAGCTGCGTCAGGTTCTTCCATCCATCCACGAAGAAGAGGGTCCTGAGCTCAAAAACCATCGAGCTCGTTGAATGGTGCAGCTCGGGTATTTGGTTTATTGTTCTCTTCATGAAAGTTGTCCTTTTGATATTATCGAAATTGTATTCTTAATACAATTGCTGCGTTCGTTTACTAAAAAATTTACATAATACAGGTTAATTACCCAAGTCCGAGATTCGTTTTCCAAATAAGCGAAACAAAAAAATTGAAAAAATCTGTGAAAACTGAAAAGCACAATACACCCCTACAATTTTGTAACGATCAGAAAGAAACAGCGACATATGCAAACTTCTGCATTATTCACTTTTTTCTGAATTTTTTCTTCTATTTTTAAAATGTTTCGTAATTTAAATCATTTCATCTTCATATTTGAAGAAATTCCCCAGGATTGCTGATATGAAAAATCATAATATTGTTTTACATCAGCAATGCATATGTTGCAAAATTTATCAATTATTGAATCGCATATGCAAAATTTTCTTTATTTAGTTATTCTGTTTGATACGAAAAGTTGATCACTTTAGATTGCTTGTGTATCGTCCCTATTTCTGCGACATAAAACCTGCAAAAATGTTTTTAGATTTAGATAACCATTTCAGAATACTTCGTCGAAATTCTCATGTATTGCAAAAGATAGATATTACAAATCGACCAATAAAGCGCTTTGAAATACATGTTAGTATATTGCATACTACTTGTGAGCTTTCTGAGGAACAATTATTTCAGTTGTTTGAAAACCTCAAATCAAATTACCACTATTTTTGCTGCCAACTTTTTTGGATCTTTGAATTGAGTTGTGCCTCTCCAAGATTTATGATGGTCAAGATATTGTGGATAAAATTATGCGGAATACTCAACAGATCAAAATTTTGCTATCATTAAGGTTTATGATTGATATTATAAATTTTGTTTTCTGATGGGAGCTTCTCAAACTAATCGTGCTTCTTGATGTCAAAAAATCCTGTAATAAAAACTGTGGCAATGAATACTTTGAAATTGTAAATTCCACGTCCTTCTAACCGAAATACTTCATTTTTTATTACTGTTGTCGCGAATTCTTCTTTTAAATCTGCTGATCCTAAAATGAGCAGGAAAAGTCAAGAACTCGAAATTCCTCCAATTATTATACTTTCAAGTGCAGTTAATATTCGAATATTTAAGTACTTTATCGTTTCAGTCAAATTTTCTAACTAAATTTTAGTTCAATATAAATTCAGTATTTCACACTGATATCGCAATATTTCAAATCTACAAAATTCTGTTTCTTTTTATTCCCTTTCATTCAGTTTCCTGAATCATTTCCCTTTTTTTGCATAGTGTGGAAGATCAGCTTACCTAAATACTCGTGTCCTTCTTGATCAATCACTAATACGCAGGGTGAAGCGAATCCAATATGTACCGGATTCCACTCTTTAGCACCGATCTTTGCTACTTCAGCATACGGTTGCCAACTGTAATCGAAACCAGCTGCAGAAGGAGGTATCTGCACCAGAAGTTGCAATGAACCAATAACTTTACTTAGGAATGGCATTTTTCTACTGAAATTTATTACTTTAAAAATGAGAAATGATTGTAACAAGTAATTGTAACGGGTAACAAATATAACAAATGTAATAGCAAGCATAGCAAATGTAACAAATGTAATTGTAACAGGTATTGTAACAAACAAGAAGAAAAAAAAGGAAAACAGAACAAATAAGAAATTCCGAAGACCTCATTGTCAATAAACCAATTAAATGCTGTTATGTACCGAAAATTGAATAATGGGGTACCATGATAAAGTGATAATAGAATAGCGAGAAGTTTCTGTTGCATATTTAATATCAGAAGAATGAATGACAGGAAGAAAGAATGAACAACGAATTGCTTCGACATGAAGGTAATCAGATGAAGATTTCAAAAGATGGACATGAATGAATAAGTGGAAATGATTGGTCAGATGAATACTTTGAAAATTCCATGAAAATCATTTCACAAAATATTGTGAAAACAAAAAAAATGAATGCTTACTATTTCTTCCACCTAATTATCAATCTTACCTTACAAATGCAGCCATACTAACCTTACAAAGGCAGCTGCAATTTTGTTATTTTCATTCCATGCTCGACCCATTATTGCTTGGCCAAAATGATACCATAAGGCAACATACTGTTCCTGTGGGCCATTCAATGTATTCAACGGGCGATCCAATGCTTTGATTAAACGCCTAAAATTCAATTAGAAGTCGAATATGAAAATGAAGACTGAAAAAAATACTATTTGAAACTTAATAGTAAGATTTGAGATTAACTCAATCAGTAAAATTCAAGACAGAAACCAAAATTTACTTTGTTTTGGGAAACGTATCACCAACACGATAATCGGCCCATTCGTTAACCATTATTAGATGATCTGATGAGTACGTCTCCTATGGCGCAATTAATAACCAATTAGATATAAGATTCATTTGGGATTTGACAAATTTGAAAAATTTTCTATGATTTTTAAAAAATTTTCAAAATTTTATAACAATTGTGCAAATTTCGCACCTTTTCCAGAGCATCTATTTTTGTACACTCTTCGCAGCGGCAATAAGGCGGTCTATCGCGGAAATTTCGCATAAGAATCAAGCAATCGTAGAGTTCAGATTCTGCCAGTGAAACAATTTTCTAAAATCAAAAAAGGTTACAGTTCAAACCGAAAAGTCTTTTTTTGCTAGAAAAATATAGCAACAGTAGCGGTTTGATGATTATTTTGAATTTATTGAAACATAAACATACCTCAGCATATACAAATGTTGCTGTCTTTTTTTCAATATTCAGCGTTCCTAATGTTTTTTCTGGCCAAAAAATCACTCCACTAGAAGTACCACAACGTAACGGTACACGAAATTCATCATTCGGATGACGTAACCATTTGACGAATTTTACCCATTCGTAAAAGAAACCTTTGACGATATGATTTCCATCGTATGTCAATATCTAAATTTTTTGAAGAAAAATCTTTTATCATTATCTTTCGAGAAAAGAAGTTACGATATAATTAAACGATCGATGTAAATTTAAAAATAGCGTCAATCAATGCGTTGTTTTCCTAGATAATTCAATGATATCTATAAAATGGATAATAAAAGGAGATAAAGATTAGAAGCATATTAATTAGAAGGGTTGCATCCTTAAACTCATGAATTAATAATTATGCATCCAAAAGTCTTTTGACTCTTTAGATCACAGCCTATTCAATATATGATCCATCTCAATGAGTTGTAAACCATTTTACTCGTATGCAAAACATACTGTGAGAAATTTAATCAATTAAATACCTTAATTTTATTATTGATGTCTGATCCTTTCAACTTGTTTTCCCTACAAGCGAATTCACACTGGAAATTTAGCAAATAGTATATGATACAAATGATGAATAACGAGATGGAATAGAAGAAAATTTATAATCTATTCCATGAAATTTGAATTATCAAGTAAAAAGTGGTACTTAAAATTGATTCTCAAAATGAATCATTGAAAATTGATGATAGAACTTCAATTTTTATTTTGACGAACTTGATAATAAAATCCGAAACAGTTCATTTTCGATTAAAACTTTCATTCACATAATTTTTTATAAAATTTAAAAAAGATTTGAAAGGAAAGTAAAAATCTTCAGTTTTATGCAACTTTGGTCTTAAAAAAAACTCAGTAAATGAAAAACTTGAATTAAAAGTGTATTTCATTTCAGCCAAAAAAAAATCTCTTAAAGTTCCTGGAATAAAATATTGAACTTTTTTCCGTCATCCAGTCGAGAAAGAATGTGAGAAATGAAGCGGAAAATTTAATTAAAGAAAGGTGCTTACTTCTACCACGCCACTTTCATTCCATGCTTTTCCAAAATACACAAATCCATCGCTATCATAACGTGCAACATACATGTTGTGTTGATCAGGTATTTGTACTGGATTACTTATTAAAGGTGCACCGACTACTTGCTCTACCCAGCTGTCTTCTGCTGCTTTTTTCTAGACCAGCAACAATTTGAGTTTTTCAGTTCTTGAATTCATGAATCTAGTATTGTTCTGTCTTATTAGTATCTAACAACTGAAGATTACTTTGGTTGAAGTCATGAAGCTTATTCTCCTCTTCTTCCACACCTCACTCGTTCTCAAATTTACAAACACTGCAATTAACACATCTAAATCCAATATTTTTATAATTTCGTTCATCTTTATTCAAATTCTTCTTCATTACGAATTTTACAAAATATGCAAAATTATGTTTGTAAGTTATTAAAAAATTTGAAATTAGATCAATACGTTAATTTCTTTAATGATTTCATCGCATAGCAGATCAACATACTTATCACTCTTTATTATTTCATTGCTCATACCTATCGTATTGAATGATTAAATAATCCCGATATTTGTAGTACAACATTGAGATCTTTCATCTCAGAATTTCAGAATACTGAAGTCTAAGCTTGTTTAATATCCAACATTATTTGGTTAGAATGATTTGCATATTTTATATAAAAAAATTTTTTCTATTTAAAGAAAGAGAGAGAAAGAAAGCGGGGTATGGCTCATCGGTGACTGATAATACTGAAAACTAATAATCGAATAGTCAGAGGTTTCTTCGAGTAATGTGAAGTTACTCAAAACACAAACCGCTTGATATTATTTTATAGGTGAAACTTTATTATATTGAAAGGTTCAAGTGAGAAATATTGCAATACCAACTCATAATTTAACTATCATTGCTATGATATTTTAAATTATTTATTAATGAAATGAAAATAAAAAAGATGAATTTCAGATAATTGGCAGTAATTTATCAATTCTTCTGTTGATATCATCAAGCATAATTTGTTCATATCTAAATAATATTAGAGTGAATGCTTTTTGTTGGTTAGTTTTGCAAAACTTTTTGGAGTAAATTTGGAAAATGGAATAAAACAAGAATAAATAAAATGAATTGAATCGCTAATAGTTGATATTTGAACTTCTCCAAAATTTCTTGGCGTTTTTTAAATTTGAATCAATAAAATGAAAATCAATTATTTCGGTGTTTTAGTTTATCTGTCTTACTTGTCGTCAGTATAACTTGAATTGTTCCAGTCTAGACGTAGAGTTTCACCATGAAAAATTTACTTACAGGACACCAAACAGTCGATGTCCAATATTTAATCGACTATTTTATGGTGTACGCATTAGTGCAGCTGCGGGAAGTGTTACGCTTTACATAATCACTCTCTTCATCGTTCGACGATATACCAGAAGGATAAAAGAAGAGCAAGTCTGCTTCTGTTTTACTTTTCATTCACCTGGAATTGATTACTTTTCTGCTTCATTTTATTTATCTCAAATAATATTTCGTACATTAAATATTCATAGCGAGAGAATCGCGCGAGAAAGTGTGGGCGGCCTTCAGTTAACCAATTTAAATGTATTCCCACAGACCTAAAGAATCTGATTTTTGATTTTGACGAAATGTTTGCTTCGAACTTCTTCCAAAACGAACTTGGAACGTTTTTAACGTCTGTAAGTTCCGTACTGAGAGCCAAACTTTCATTTCATATTGCCATGCACTACGATCATTATTCAATAATTTTCCAGAATTATGGATCAATTAAGATAAGCAAACGTCAGCTGAACTTTACAAAAACGGTAGGTTTATCGTGTTTTGTGACCGCTAGCTTATACATTCTGCCTATGATTGTGGCATTCTTTGAGACGAGCAATGAAATTATACCGAATTCTGTTTATTCAACAATCATTATAATTTCATGTTTAAATTCTTTCTCCAAAGCAATTATTTTTGGCTATCGTACATATGAAATCCGCGAAGCCGTCATCGATTTAATGCCAGGTGTATTTCGAAAGTAAGTAGATTTCGGATATTTATGTATATATAGCCTGAATTAAAATAAACTTTTTTTCCGTCTTCAAGTGATTAACCAGAAGGCCTATATTTTGAAATAATAGATGACATTCAAATAATAAGAAATATACAGATAACTTTTTGAAAATTTCTACAATTTAGATTTGCGATACATAAAGCACAAATTGTAAAAACTGTCAGCTTCAAGACACAGGTTTCAAGATAACTGCGTCTGTTAGCAACGGTACCTGAATACTTCGAACAGATTTTTCGGTTTCTTTTGGAAGTTGTTATATCCGTTGTATTATGAATAATTATTTTCTCTTAATTTTAAATGAAAAAGTGCTCTTCCTATAATTTAGAAATGACGAAGATTGTTGGATATGAATGATTTTGAAGTTATTATTGAAAAATTGAATTAAAATGTATCATTGATAGCGAGCGTTTCATCTTGCACTGATCATCTACTAATCGAAAGTCGCATTTTTTAACTTTATAATTTATGAATTTCATTTTTGATATTCCCAAAAATCTGCTTTGTAAAAACTACCACTCATCCTAAAAGTTCGAAAAGTTTAGATCTTTCAAATAATTGTTATCTAAATTTCTTCGTATTCTTACTAAATGTCTGAAGATATCATCAGAATAAGAAAAGTGCTTGTTTGAAATAAACAAAGCTATTAACTTGTTCTATATAAAATATAAAAAGTTTAGAATAAGGTAACTGCTTAATTATTCTAAACATTAAATCGTTACTCGAAATGCGGTAGTTCAATAAACACTTAACATGCGATAATCCTATCAACGTATGAAAAAGAATAAAACTTCGAAAAAAATAAACAAAATAATAAGGTAAAGCATTTAATTCTCTTGAAATTTCTGACATTAGAGGCAAAACATCATCATTCATCCAATCATTAAATGTCAAAAGAAAAGAAGATAATTTCATAGAATTACTTGTAAAATCGAAATATTTATAGTATAAATAAAAACGAAATAATTCAAGTAATATGTGTAAGAGAAATTTGTAATATATCTCACACATATGAGTCACTTATCTAATCTGGGCAAAAAGGCCTTTACTCTCTCATCTTCCGATTTGCTAAGAGAGCTTACGGACATCGTGTGAAATGTTGGGATGTGACTGTCCGGAATGTTACAAGCGCTGAAGCTACTGAGAATTGTCCATCCTTAGTCCTCACATCCAATCTTTTCCATAACTGTTTTGTAATCCTCTGTTCATTATCAATACCAAGGATGATCCATATAAAAAGGAAGCTTTGAGGGCAGCAAGATCAGTGTCATTACAGTGGTGACTTCGGTGCGTCAGTTTGTCCAACTCTAGTGTTTTCAACGGTAAAAGTTTCTTCAACAGCGGTCTCTTCAGCGGCAATTCAGTTCCAGTCCAATATAAAAAACGATTTCAACGACAATATACACAAATATTAAGGATAATAAAAGTCGTTCCTGCTGATTTGTCGCTCATGTACGAGCAGCAGGCGACTGTTAGTATCTTTTAAATCTACCGTGTATTGTTTATTTGCTTTACTATTGTAAAAGTGCGATATTATGTATAATATCGTATTACCCAAGAAAGCTTACTGCTAACCTAGTATATTAACAATAGCAAGAAATAATTTCCAATCCAACCAATTTACAATTCAAATTATAATTCGATCAGAATTTTTTTTCCCAACAAGAAACCACAACTTAGATGCAGTATTCTGACAAGCCTAAATTAATTTTTTCTGTTTTACCTGAACTGCAAATGTTGTGAAAAGTTTAAACTGCAAAAAAAAAAAAGGAAAAAAGAATTAACAAATCTTTATCAATAATTATTTAAAAAAAAAGAATTAACATATTTTTATCAATAATTATTAAAAAAAATCCATCCTATTCTTCGAACAGTCGTGATCATCGCCAATGCGTTACCATTCCTAAAACATAAAAAAGAAGGCGGTAACAGGCAAAAAAAAAAAAAAAAAACAATTGTATGCTTTATAATGTTAATCAAAAAAGTGATAATGGAAATATCAAACGATGAAAATCACATGAATGTAAACAAAATTCTGAAAATGGAAACGTCGTATATTGAAATGATCGAATCGATCCTAAAAATATCATTCCATCGAATTTTTTATACAATTTTTATAATAAAACGTCAAGTCTTCGTACGCAGATAAATAAAGGACTTTCAACCATTATAATCTATTACTGTTCGATAATGATCAATCCCTATAATATGATGTTAGGGCAAATCTAGCCAAAATTTATCGAACAATTTTCCTGCCTTCAAAAGTGTAGTTTATTCATCGAAGTTTACTGATGAATGAAGAGTCTTCATTTTCAATGTTTTATCTACGTCTGCTAATCATTGAAGTTTTAATTTTGTTTGATCTAAAAAATAATAGACGAACTGAAACATAAAGAAGATCAGATGGATGTCTATGCGATCAGACTTTTCAAATCAAAGCCATATGGCTAACAATTTTAAAACAATACATCCGAAGTGCTCATCACTCGAGTAATTTTTTAAATACCAGAAAAATTGAATTAAATTTTATTATATATATATATATATATATTTTTTTTTTTTTTTTGTAAAATTATTATTAAATAAATGTTAAGTGAACAAAAGCTAAATCAATTCTGATTTTTCCATTATAACAAGGATTCCGAAAGCACTTATAGGCTGACAATCTTGAAGAAGTTCCTAAACAGTATTTATTTACATTACTTATAAAAAAATGCGCTTTTCTTAGGGAAAAACTTTCTTTTCCAAATAACATTTTCAACATTCGATTCAGTTTTTGAACTATTATATTGGAAAACAAAATCGTTTCTAATAAAATATATTAAACATTTCCAAGAAGTAATGTTAGCAATTGATGATTGATGGAAAGCTACTCGCTCATTCTTTGTGCTTGAAATATTTCAATATTAACTAGGGATTTCATTAATTTCGGGAACAGGATGCACACCCATTTCAATATATCCATCCTGAGATGATTATGCTAGGGATTCGTACTGTAACTGTTTATTTCGATTTCACTTCCAGATATTTTTTAACGTATTTTGCGAAGTAACAAATGACAAAAAAATCTGATTGATTTAATTCCATATAATAGTAGAAATTTTGCTATGATTGTATTATATATGTTTGGTATTTCAATGAAACCAATTTCATTGTTAATTTTACCGTCGAACTTTATGATTATTTATAACTGGATAAGAGAGATTCAATTTTACAGGCAGCCAATTATTATCATATATGATTTTCGAGCAATTAAATAACAAAATTGAAATAGCAATCTTTTCATATGATATAAAATGAAGGCCCGCAAAAAAATTTCTGTATTCATTTCCAAAATATAAGTAATATCTTAGAATTCCTTGAATTCAAGCCTTCTATTTGTCTATTTTTTTGATCAGATGCAAATATATAATAATATTAGGTTATTCACAGCATCAAAAAGCCATAGTTGATGAGGAATTTTCTGCGCAATTGCACTGCATATATCTGGGTTTGGTTTAATTAACTTCATTCCTCCCTTATCGATTTTTATTTAGAAATTTTTTTTTATTTTTTTATTTTTATTTCAGAAGTGTTCTCGATAGCAATGCGATTTGTTTTGATTTATCCTATCTTACATTGTTCTACGCACGAGGAAATGAAATAGTAGAATGAAAAATGATTTTTAGAAGAGAGAATACAATTAAATAAGAAAAGTGATGAGGTTGAGATTAAACGTAATAGCCAATACAAACTTCTTGCAAACTTTCAATCGTATTCATCTGAACAACAAAGAGAACATTGCGATGATAATGCATTATAATAGTTTGTTTAAAGAAAAATTTGTGATGAAATTATTCTTCTTGCTTTGAAATATCGATTTTTATTTATTTAATACCAAATCTTATAAATAGATTCGTATGACAGTTTCTAGAGCATATCGAAGTGGCAACAAAAACTTGTAATTTAATCCCGTTTTCTGCTTTGAATTTCCCATTAAGATGTTGAATTTATACAACAGATGTTAGAAGAAGTTTGAAAATTAAACATAAAATAGAATGGAAATTTTTCAAAATTTTAAGACAAATTATAAATATGGATATTAAAAATCCATTATACAATAATAGTCCTATAGAAAAATTGAAGAACTTTCAAAATACTATAAATTGTCTTTTTATTACAAATGCCAGTTAGCGTATTTTTTGTATTACAATCAACTTATTCCTGCTTCTATTTGATGTCATGAAAGTCAATGATGACATAAAATTGCACTCACTGAAAAATTCGAGTTCCTTTGCAACACTTAAATTTCGTCTTCATTTAAATTTGGTTAATTTTGGTAGAATCTAAGATGGTTTCCTTACTCACAGAAATTTTTTGCCATACTGTTAGACATCTAATGTAGCAAAAATTTCTTGGTCAAAATTTGCTTCATCACTAAATTTCCATGCACATTATCTTACTATCTCAACTAGTTTGTATTTGAAATTTGACTTGGAATGTAAAAATTTGAATTTGCAGCACAAACTTATAATTCGTTTTGGGTCTACTCATTAAAAGTTGCTTCTAAAATTTGACTGAAAAAATTAGTAAATTCTTGCAACTATTTTTAACCGTTATTAAATGGATCGGAAGAAAAGCTATTATTATTTTCGATATTTCAGCAATAGCTTGTCAATGATATTATCTCATTGCATTCTATTCTGCATTTCTCTTTGATAGCTTATTGGAAATTCTTTATAACCAAAAACTACCGTTCTATATGTCATCCTTGTATTCATCTTGTTAACTGTAATTCTGTAGCTGAAATGATTAAAAGTGATTTATTTAAAAAATTTTTCATTTCACTTAATCAGCTTTATCTAAAACTGCAGGTTTTTTTCTTGAATTTTTATTTGTTTTTGCAATGAACTTTTTAACCTTCAACTAAATTTAAATCAACTCGTTAATTAAATTAACATGTGCCGGTATATATAATATCGGTATATGAGGATTCATCGAAATCCTAAATTATTTGAGAGATTCGACATTCCACTACTGTTAACTCAATTAATTTTCAACAGTTTAATCAATAGGAAATTTTCATAACTTCAGATAATTAATAACTACAAATATGGATAATCTCAAGTTCATTTAAATATGAAATAAATATTGCTGAGGGATTAAAGAAATATCAGGAGAATGAGAGAAATATGAAATTGTGTGCGAAAAAAAGGGACGATATTGGAAAAAAAATTTTAAATATAAGGAGGATGTAAAAATGATAGATTGAAAGGAAGGATTTGCCAATTGATGTTATGCATATGTGTGCCCTGTTTGGTCTATGGATTGATTCTTCATTTGTTTACGAATTTAAATTTATTTTTCAAAATAACTGCATTTGATTATAGATTATAGATTCCCATATGAATGCATATAATGCTTATTAGTGTAATCCTTTGCAGTGAATCATTGTAATTCTCCCAAAACATACATTTTTTAACTCCTTCATCAATAATAACCTGTTTCCTCCGGAATAAATCAAAAGAAGTCTTAAATATTTTTATAGAAATTTACGAAATTTAGAGGTATATATATTTATATGTTTATGGATTTCGTTGCCATCCTGTAACAATGATAATCAAAGTTGGCTTGAGACTGAGATCATTCCATAACTGAACTCACATTTGGACCGCAACGGTTATTTTTAGTTGACCGAACTATCAATTTGCAATTATAGCAAACGAATTGGTCAGTTGGTTATTATGATAATTTTCAATAATTCGGCTAATTTTATCCCATACAGCAATTTCCCGTCATTTAATTTTTGAATTTCTGATTCTAATCAAATTTTAACTTTTCTTTTTTTAATTTTCCTTTTTAACTTCAAATTATGTGATCGTAATGAATTGAATGTGTTATCAATTACTGATATTATTATTTTCTTCAGAAATTAAGAATATGTTGAAAACTATTGCCAGTATGACTAGAAATCGTACTATGGCACATTCCTATTAGAAGTACACAAGCTGTTCTTGCTAGAAATCAAAATCTAAAGCTTATCTTTAAGGGAAAATGATCGGTTTTGGTTTCAACAAAAACGCCAGTTTATTGAGCTGTCATCCATTTGAAAGCTAGCTTTTCTGCTTTTCTTTTCTTTTTTTTTTTTTTTTTTCTCCCAAAAAATCACAACTGATGAATAATGTTAGTTTGACAAAAATCAAAGATCGATGGCATTGACAGGATTGACTTTCTGTTCCATCCATCTGGTTATCCTCTGAATTCTCCGATATTATCTCCATAATAGCTGTGCTAAAAGCAAAAAAAAAAAGTAAAAAACAAAAGGGTCTCTTCACATATTTGAAGTTATACTGTGTGGTGGTGCTTTGAGACATTGATGTTTGGTGAAGAAGTGATGTTTTCATTTAGGATGAGATGAATTATTCGAGGGTTTGTTATGATGAAAAAGCTCTAGCATTGGTAGGTAGATGTAATATTAGTAGTAGCGAAACCATATGGAGAGTTAGAGGTGAGAAATTCTTCTATTTACATTCTTGGAATTATTTCAGATTACACTAAGCTGGCAAGGCATCCAATTACACATCATTCCTTCTCATCCTTCTCTTCCAATCCTCTTCAAATCATCCATTTGAACAGCCCATAAAATATATTACATATACCCTTATTAGATATTTCAATGTGTGAATTGATGGCACTCCTTTGTTTCTTACTAATTTCTTTCTATTATCTCTTTAAAATCCTTTGTGATGAACATACTGGTCATTGATGATAATCCATATAATAGTATCGCCTTTTTGATCCTCACTCTCTTTATCAATCGATCAAAAGAAATTTTATCTTTATTTGAATGTTCATTCTCTCGCGAAGTCCGATTTTGTAAGACGAATTGAATTATCAAATCCAAGGACTGTAGCAGTCACAGGAAATTAAAAAGTGACTAGTAAACTTATTTTCAAATAATATTTCTGGCCATAAGGAATAATTATTGAAAATCTCTTAATATATATATATATATCCATAGAAGTTTAATAATATCCTTGAATATCTGCTTTCTAAACAGTTTTAGAATGTGGGATTTCAATCGATCAGCTATGATCAAGTTGCCTCTAAAATCTTCGTTGTTCGCTTTCAAAGGCACACACATCAAATTGAAATTTTGCCCTTGTTATTCTGCATTAAGCCTAAGGGACTGAAATGTGTTGAAATCTGATGCCTTGCTTGCTTGCTCATCAATTTCATATAGGCTGAAAACAATTCTGATGTAAGGGAAGGAAATTTTTTCAATTTCTTCCCTCTTAGTATATTAAAAAAATATAAGAAAAAATACTTACATGAGTTCGTTTGGATAAGTAATGAACAAATTTCTTCAAGTACCATTTTCAAGCATTTACCGTTGTTGACAGTTTCTTAAATGTTCAGTACTTCATCAATATGCATGTGGGAGACGGATAGTAACAAGTTAGGTGAGACTTTTCCGAAACTTCAAATGGATCATACTTAATTTAAAAGAAAATTTTACCACTGATGAGAGAACTGTTGAAGGTGGATTTTGTCGGGAAAATCATTAATAATGGCAAAATGAAATTCAGAATGACCAGGTGGGGCTGAACTTCAAATTTAATTTGATTACCGTCGTTGAAAAAAAACATGAAATAAAAGTATTTTGAAAAATGTTGAATCAGTTCTTTAATGTATTTTTTCAGCACTTTTTGGCTTGTATTTAACAGTGTACTTCAAAATATTTACCATATATAATTTGGCAAGCAGATAACTTCTAATAGCTGAATGATAGGATGCATTCTCTGTTCATTTTTAATCTCTCTTAAATCATTCGTTACATTTTCTATGCTTTAGCCTTTTTATGGATGGATGATGGATAATATAAAACCTTTTCATGGATAGATCATTCAACTTCAATTATTCATCCTACATTATAGTAATAAAAAACATATTATAGAATTTGCAGCATTTTTCGCGTTTAAAATTTAATACTTCGAAGTTCTTCCAAATATTGTTGAAACTCATTTAAGGACATAATTTTACCGGATAAAATTTTGCTGATTTTTCTCGAAGCGTTAAAACAAAAACTTTTCCAAAACCCTATTAATGAGAATGATTTCTGGTATGCTGACCTATATATTTTAAAAGTATGTAATTCATAGAAAATTAAAAACAAAATTTCTAAACACTTTTCCAAAACCATATTTTAAAAATTATATTTAGCGGAGGGTCATCGAGCTATCTTCTGGAGATTATTTTGAATCGATAATGTCTGCCAATATTATCATGATAGATGAAAGAATTAAAAGTGACCCTTTTCCTTTTGCTCTTATTTAAATATTTCATACTTTGCCTTCCAATAAATTATAGTAAATTGCAATACCATAAAAAATTATTGATTAAGATTGGAGCCATTAATTTGCATCACACCATATAAATTACCGAAATATAAATTATGTTTAATTGTATTTCCGTTACCAAGAGCAAATTCAGAGGAAATGCTTTAAATCAGAGCAGTGAAAATCCAGGAAGAAAATGGGTACAATAGATGAATTTGGAATATTTTATGTTACATAAGGCAATTTCAGATTAAGCGATAGAATCAAAGAATATTTGATTCTATTTTTTTTCTTTTTATTTTTTGAATCATAATTGATGGATTAATCATTTGCATCTGTGGCCAAGATTGTCTGTTTCCGTTTCCTTGAAAGACATTTTAAAAAGATTTCAACTTTTGTTCGTTTATCATCCGTTTATTTTTCAGTTGCCATATCGTCAAGTATTCTCTTGATTATGCAACAGTTGGATTTTAACTTTTACAATTAAAATTTTTGTAGAACATAAATATTGCCATAAATGTTACTTTAACTATCATTATAGTTTTAATAACAGTTATGGCAATACTTATTTTTTGAGTGGATTCTTTAATTTTGGCTTACTCCTCATCAAGAAAATTTTTTATATTATATAAAGCAATTATAACGAATTCGGAAAAAATATTGAATTTTATTATATAGATATGATGAAGCTCCTCAAATAGGCTCCAAAATAAGTAATTATCTATATTTACCATTTAATTCATTGATTTCTATTTAAAATATTAGTTAATAAAATTTAGTAATGCAACTTTGGAAAAAACGCTAAAAATTTAATGAAAGATCTAAAGAGCAAAACTATCATATACGTTTAAAAAAAAAAAAAAAAAGAAACCGAATTTCTGAATCATCTAGTAATGCTTTGAGAAAGAAAATAAATTTTCTGTAGGTATTTCATAACTTTTATTTTTAATTTTCCGAAAAATTTCAACAACTATACCGGGAAAATCATCTGATTGTCTTATACTAATACCAACTAGCAAAAAGTACAAAATTAGACCACAGATTATCGTGTTTTTCGCTCTACCGTATTAAACGATTATTTTCAGCATTGTTTTCATCACAAGTATTGTATATCTTCAGTTTCTAATTTTGGAAAGTTAGCAACGAGTTAAAGAGGCGAAATCATTTGGCATGCGATAAGAATTATGAATTGCTTATAAGATTGCATTGGAAATATGTAATAGTGAAAGAATTTTGAAACAGGTACAAGCAAAATTTAATTAAGCAAAGAGCAATGGAATGTGAAGCGATAAAAAATGGTGATAAGAAAACTAATTTTCTCTCCCGAAGCTTCAGAAAACATATCTACTAAATTTTAATCTCTTAATTTTTTTTTGAATTTATATTTATGCTTTTAAATATTCTGAAAGAATAGATAATGAAATAATAATTACTCTGTCCAGTAAGAATGTTAAAATCATTTAGCTAAAATTTCGCGGAATTCATCCGGAAGAAATTATTTCTATTCTCATAAAATGTCTTTTCCTTTTTAAAAAAATTAAATGAGTCATCCCAAAAGTTGATTCATACTTGAAAATAGAAAATTTCTTGCAGCTTATTTTTAACACAATTTTTTGAATGAAAAAATCCATCCGGAAGAAAAAGTGAGTTAAGCAGTTTGACGCATTTATTTATATTTTTTTGATGTATGATCGTCTACAAAAAAAAAAGAAATGATTTAGTTACAAGCAGTTAACACAACCATGTTTAATGATCATTGAGAAACGATGCTGATGTGTATTTTGTTTCTTTATGTGAAACTCAACTTTCTGAAGAATGTTGCAGAATTGTTAAATGGAAGTAGAATTTATTAAATTTGTAAAGATTTTTCAGTTTGAAATGAATTGTGAACTTTCTCGGATTTTTTAGCAGTGTATTTCTTGTCAAATCAACAAAATAATGTTGTGAAGTTTGAAATAAATAGACAAAGAAGAGTTTCTATTTAAAAGAACATGGATAAGCAAACAGACATTTTAGTTCCATTTCAACTTTTCGAGATCCTTTTCATTTCTTTCCTTCATTCGCTTGTATCACTCATAGTAGTATTATCACCATATCAATACTACCACCGTATTAGTATTATCACACGTTAGTATTGTCACCTTCATATTAGTATTATCACCGTTCTTTAAAGTGAAAATAAAATAACATATTGTTAGCCGGCCACTATTGACAAATAATCCATTACTACATTTTTATGAAATCTTCATTTTTATTTTTCAACGGCTAAAAACAGGTGAGTGATCAGAAAGGTTTCACATGTTTAATTCATTTATCTCTTTCGTGTAGAATTTAATTGAAAAATAAATCATTTTTACTCAATCATGTTAAAAATATGAAGCTTAAAGCCAAAACGGATATTTCTTATTTAATAGCTGATGATACTGCAAATTGATTTGCTTGAAATTTTGAAATTCCGTTCTTCTTCTTCGCACAAACATATTATCATAATTCTTTTACTGATAACCTTTCCATGCTTGAAAAATTCTCAGTGCTAAATTAATTTTAATCCTTAAAAAGGAAAATACTGAATAATTATGATAAATTGTTTTGCATTAATTTATTATGTAGTTAAAAAAGTTTTTAATCCCGTTTTTCTATCCAGTCATTCCATCTTTTAACTATAGATTTTCTAGTAATCTGATGATAATGATAATTATAATCAAAAAAAATTATTGCTAGAACACTATCAATAATTGTGTTGTCTATAGCTTATCAATTGTTTAAGGATAATTGACATCTTTATTTTGAATTTCCTCCTCAACGCTGGAACTGTGCGTATTATTTTTTATCACTATTATTATGTTTATAAAAATCAAAATACAGAAATGTTTGGCTATTTTGCAATGCCTCACTATTCTGAAACGTTTTCCGAACTCACTATGTCTGGAAATATTGCTTAAGAATCGGAAAAACTACTTATCTTCAAAGCATTTTATCAAAATCGTTCTTCTTTTTCCTTTTTGACTTGTAAGTTTCGATTCTTTGTTAGAAGTTAATGTAACGAACGCAAATATAATAGCAGTAAAGTGTTTGAGAATTTCGATGGGAAGGAGATTAAAATTAAATCTCCAGGGCAATCGACTCAAAAGATATGATTTATGGGCTAAAATCTGGTAAAAGCTCAAATTTCAATTTCTCCATTTTCATTGCACATATCTGAAATATGAAAGTAAATTTCATTAGAAATAGTTATATATTATGAGAAATAGAGCAAGAAATGAAATCGAGAATCAATATTTGATTTTTTTTTTCACTATGACAGATGATTTTTCTTGTAATATTCATGCTATTTTTAATTGAAATTTGAAATCCCAAAATAGAAAAAATTACGAAACGCAAAGATTTAGATTTTTCGTCACCATTCAGAGTGATTAAATATTTGAAGTGATGTAGAAGTGCACACATATAACGATTTGAAGACTGAAACATTTCTTTTCTCCTGAATAATTTAATCAACATGCAAATCCAGCTATCAACTTTTGATTTAAAATGAATCTAGAAATAAAGAAAGATTTTTAAATTCTCCTTTTGCTCCGAATGTCTTCTTTAACAAAAAATTATGTTTTTTGACAGCAATTACTCAATTACTCAAGGTTTAGACAAGATTTTTTTGCCGTGACATTTTAAATAACCATCATATTTCATCCGGAAATGACTCTTTACAATCATTTGCTTTTCATATGATTGCTACTCTATTCCTTTTTCTTCCATTTGTGATAGCTTTTTCTTCGATATATTTGAAATTTATTTCCAATATTGATTTCTATTCATCTTATACTGATAATGACATAGGATTCCTTTTCGAGATAATTTTTTCGCCAAGTTAAATGATAACCTGCATTTATTTGTGAAAGATATTCCCTTCGGAAGATGAGAATTAGAATGACCACTGTAACAGAATTTGAAGTATAATAATAACAAAGACATTATTCCGAATGAACGCATTATCGTGAAAATGCTTGCACTATGCAGAAAAAGGATAAAGTTCTTTTTATTGGATAAGTTTTCAGAATGGCACTCAGTGCAGCGCGTCAGCAATCATCTAGTCTGATGCAATTCAACGAGGATATCATTAAGCAGGTATAATCCTCTCATTTCTCCTCACATTACTTTCTTATTTTTCCTTTAAATATCCATTAAACACCATAATTTTCGTGTAAATGATTTTTTTATTATCGTAGGACATGAAATATCACACAAAGATATGCTTGAAAATGTCTGCTAAATCTTCACTACTTAAAAATAAACTATCAATTGATTTATAAGAATTTTGAAATAATGAAACCTTCGTAAATCACAATAATGAACCGTCTGTACTTCATGGAGAGGGAGACGACAAGAGGAATTGTGTGTTTTTTAATACTTTTGGAATCTGTCGGTAGGCTTGCCAAGAAAAGCATGTAAATATAAATATGTCAGTTTTCGATATCATCACAATGTTTCGAATTTTTTAAAGTATTCCTCGTCTACTGTGCACTATTTTTGTGTCAAAGGAAAATATTATAAAATTGAAATCCAACACCGACTTCCACATCTATATGTATCTTTGGCTAGAATTTTTCTAATTGAATTTGTTACTCTCATATATCCAAGATATTCGATGTTGACACTGTAATATCGTTTATTTAATTCATACTAGACTGTGGATAACTCAAACTTTTGAAATTGAGAAGTTAATATTCCTGGAATATATTATTTTGATACGCTTAGATACTGTCTAGTTCTTGATATCATCACATTTCGATGATTAATATAGAATTTCATTTTTAAACATTATAAATCCCACAAAAAAAAAAAAAAAAACAAAAAAAATTTGCAGCTAACAGCTGAAGAAATCGATGAATTTCGTGAAGCATTCATGATGTTTGATAAAGATCGTAATGGAACTATTTCTACTAAAGAATTGGGTATTGCGATGCGATCATTGGGACAAAATCCTACCGAACAAGTACGTGAAATTCTAGTTTATGGAAATCGCATGGATCAGAAAAAATTTATGAAAAATTACATCTTAAATTGTTTAGCTTACAAATTTCGCGTTAAATTTTTGAGATCAAAATTCAATTTAATTTGACCGTCGTATCTATCATTGTTTAGCTGCTCAAAAAACACAGTGCTCGCCAAAATGTGTTCCACCGATTCTTACTTGATGTCTTCCGAAATTTAATACATTTTTGAGGATTAAAAGCCGGGGATGTCACTAGTGTTATCATGCAAAATGATAGTGTAATTTTTAAATATTAATAAGCAGAAAGTCTGAAAGGAAATCAAAATAAAAAATGGTGAATGTCACGAGAAATGAGCAAGAAATATTTTCTTATTTCAAACTAAACACCGTATCGAACTATGTTGCAGGAAATAATGGAAATGATTAATGAAGTAGACATCGACGGTAATGGGCAAATCGAATTTGCTGAATTTTGCATAATGATGAAACGAATGATGAAGGAAACAGATTCTGAAATGATCAGAGAAGCATTTCGAGTTTTTGATAAAGACGGTAATGGTGTTATCACAGCTCAAGAATTCCGGTATTTCATGGTAAATTGCATAGATCTTAACATGAATTGGTGATTCTTTAAAACCAATTTCTAAGAAACACTTCTTTTCGACCTAGAACTTGAAAAAAACTTTTCACACTTGAAATTTACTGATCAGTTGGAATAATCGATTGGGATACATTATTTCGACTATGTTATATATGGATATATAAATTTTATGCTCGCCATTGCTTGCATTAACGAAAATTTTCCGTTTCATCGATTTTAATTTATTGCATCGAATAATTCAAATGCACTAAGTGGACTTGTCTTTCCTTCCATGCCCAATTATGCTCTTATCTGTCCTATCAATTTCAACAATCTGAAAAATTTTGAATGTGCAGAAGAAAACACATGAAGGCTAATTTCTATAAATTTTTATCAATTCAGGTTCATATGGGTATGCAATTCAGTGAAGATGAAGTGGATGAGATGATCCGAGAAGTGGATGTAGATGGTATAACTTTGAAGTTTCAATTCATCTTAAAAACCAATTTATTTCCTTTATCCTTTCACAATTTGGCACATAAGTTGCAAAATTCATGCGTTTTTTTATTGATATGAAAATTTTAAAGTATCGTTCTTGAATTTTCCAAAATTTTTACTTGGCAATGAACCTTGCAATTTATTCATTTTTTCAAATTTTTTTATTTTGCAGGAGATGGTGACATCGATTATGAGGAGTTCGTGAAAATGATGAGTGAACGATAACAGTCATAGCATACAATTATGTCAATCTTCCACTACCATTCTTTCATCTCCAACAATTGTTTCTGAGATTAATTAATGACACTAATTACTATTAAATGATACAATTATCTTTATCTATTGATCTCGTCTCTCTCTATCATACTTTTTCCTGTTTTTCTTTTCTTCAACTAAAACTTTGTTTTATGGTTGTGCAAGTTGTACGGATTAAATTCCTTTCAAAATTTGTTTAAAAGGGATGTTTGAAGATAGATCTACTTGTGATAAGAAGATTAAAAGTAAATGATAGATAAAAACAGGAGATAACTTTGATTTATTTCTGAATTTTTTTCCTACTAAAGTTCGTTTACTAAGGATAGGAATTCGCTGACACAGAATGCGTTCAAGTAACTTTTGATTACAGTAAATTAATTATGGATGTAAAATGAGAATTTTTGCAGCCGACATTCCAGACCTCTTGTAATTAAGTTCCAAACCCATTATAATCGGGATTGAATTTTGGTGGTTCGAAATTCGAGTGAAAGAAAAAAGAAATTCCTTCAAGTATCATAAGCATTTTAAGATTAGCCTCTGCTGTGACTTTTCATGATCTTCACCTGCTCTTTTATTAGACCGTTATACTTTGCATAATAATTCCTTGGAAAAGTGATTTAACTTTAAAATTCGAAAACAGAAGGCTAGCCTATCAAAGGTTTTCAAGTATTATTATGGTTTTTCACTTTTATAATATACTTCAATTAGCAAATTTAACTTTGTATAAATCTCTCTGAAAATAGCATTCCATAATTGGACGTCATTTTTTTTTTTTTGTAGTTTCATTTTTTTTTTATGAAATACTTGTCTATGGAATCACTGGTAGAAATGATACAATTAATTAATATGAAGTTTCAAAACTCAGAAATCAATTCAAGAAATTTCGAATATTCTCCTATTATTGTCCTTTCATGAAAACTCATAATTTATCTTTTAGTTTTTGCTCAGAATATTAATTATTTCTCTGAGAGTACTTGTCAGTGCTAATTACACTGTAATAAGATTTAATTTCCTAAAATTATGATTGCTAAAATCATTACAAAAGTATGATTTTTATTTTTATGTTTATTTTCGTACAATATATGTGTGATATGGTGGATCAATTCCTCGGGTATTTTAAACTTCCTCTGTACATTCAAGATATTTTGCGAGTATTGTAGTGTTGATTTACATTTGACATCTTTTCTTAACTTTACACAGAGTTTTATCCTTTTTCCATTCTCTCTCCTAATTTTCAAGCTAAACTTCGAATTTCATATGATTTTCGTCATAAATCCTGGAATGATTTTGCAACTTACACGATCCTTATGATATTTATACGCTTTTTTAATTTTTCGAATAAGATTGAAGAAAAATATATTAAAATCTACATTGAAGCCCATGAAATTTGTGTACTATTATAGAATCCAAAGCACAATATGCTGAAACATATTTATACGGTTTTTCAAGTTTTATATATATTTATGTGGTTTTTCCACTTTCCCATTAGATGCCAATTATGTCTTCTTCGATCATTATTTGGACAGATGGCCCTTTTATCGAAAATTACTCAGCTGGTGTATTTTCGCACGGAAAAACAGTTAGTATCATCCTGATAACGGCGATCAAGGATTACTGCAACTCAATGATTTCTATATCTCATTAATTTTAATTAAAAGCACATAAAATTGTTGTTAAACTATCCAAACTATTATGAAAACGCTAAATCTAACGAAACGATAAAAAGAAAAAAAATAGTCCGTGTAATTTTAAAAGTCGCTCCAATTAAATTTGAATACTGTAGTATAACTCATCTCTAAGATTCTTGAAATTGTGCTAATGTAATTTTTCTAGGCCTTTCCTAATGGAAAAATTATTTCAATTTGATTTGAAGCAGGCGATATAACGATTACATTCAGTCTATAACAAACTTTACAACATTATTTGATTACTGAAATTAAAAATGAAATCACTTTCATTTCTAATTTCTAAAACATTGAATTCAATTACTGAATAATATAGATATTCAGATTAATTCAGTAATTTTTGCCACATATTTCTATTACCTCACTACCATATCTAACTTTAAATGAAACGTCTCTAAGTCTACATATTCCATTGATGTTTTCGTAACTTTCTCAGATGACGAAAATCTTCTAAAAAGAATTTCTGGGTACCATTAACAATAAACAACATAGCGAAATTATCAATTTTATTGCATTCCAAAAGCGAATGACCACGAATTTACGCAGTTAAATTGATTTTAATTTTTTAAATTGGTATAGTAATTTTGCTCATTTAATTTTGCTCCATTATTATTTTAATAGATTGCTGATTAAAAAAATTATCCTTGAGAAACAAAAAGAATTTACATTAAATTTGATCTCAATATCCATATACAAAACACAAATTTAATGATATTTTACTGTATGCAAAATATCATTAAGTTTTTATGACCAACATTCAAATTTTTGAATTTGATAACTTATGTGAAAACCGTAATTACGAGTCATTTTATAAAAGAATAATTTTTAGTGTGTGGGCAGGCTTAATCACACGATGAGTTTTGCTGTTGATGATCTCATTGATCGTCTTTTATCAGTTGGATTAAGCGGTGGTGTCGCTCTTACCAAATGTGTTTCTGAACAAGAAATTGGTTTGTTTCGAATTACATTCGCGGAAATTGATAAAATTATTCTATGACATGTTAATCAATTCAAACAGCTTAGACTTCTTCTAATTATTTCTTTTTGTTTAAGCTCGATTTTGCTAATTCTAAGAGGAAAAGAAAATTATCTTCCAAAAAAAAAAGAAACAATATATTCTATTTTTCGAGCATAAAAACATTGTTCATTTTTCCATTGATCTCTGATGCACTATTTTCAGTACCATTACTTGGCATAATCCGACAAATCTTTCTTTCTCAGCCACCTTTTATTGAAATTGAACCACCTGTAAAAGTAATTCTGCTTTCTGAGAAACATTGATCAGTGATTCAAGCATATACCATTATCGGTCTTTAAATTTTCAGTAAAAAAAACTTGTTTTCGGAATATTTGCGCTCTGGATTCATACCTGTCTTTTCATTTTGCTATTTTAAAAAATTTTTCCATTTAGTTTCTTTTATATCAAACTAAAAACCTGAAAAAATCGGAAGAGAAAATTAGGAGAAATTTATAAAATATTTCACGAATAGATTTGCTATTTTTTAAGGTATATGGGGATTTACATGGACAATATGCAGACCTACTTCGTCTGTACAATCGTTGTGGTTTTCCACCGGATGCTAATTATGTCTTTCTTGGTGATTATGTCGACAGGTAGTAATCATACCAGTAAACTAATTAGCTGGGCTTTTTATTTTACTTTGGCTTCTTATTGCAATTTGAGGAGATAGATTTAATTATTACCACGAGATCAAAATGAGCCAATAAACAATTAGAAGGCCTTTCTGGCCAATACACTATGCCAAGATCCAGACTGTTAAATTAATGAATCAAAACTAGTCATGAGATTCTTCTGTAAGGCTGTATACTATCATATAAATTATCACATCTCATGCTACTGCCATCTGACGCGTACCATTAAATGATTGCACTGTGCTTATCATTTAATCCAATTGGTGTCATGAATTGTTGCTTAATCTTTTCGTTTTTTAAAATATGAATTTTCAAGAATTCAAAATAACGTGTAAACAACATCATATCTTCGTTAAATCAAATTGTTTTACTTTTGGCTTTTTTTTGCTGCTGATATAAATGGAAAGAGAGAACAAAAAATTGTAGAGGTAAACAAAGCTTAGAAACGATCTGTTTGCAATTCTGTTACAAAACGAAATATCCGGAAAAATTCTTTCTATTGCGCGGAAATCATGAATGCGCTGCGATCAATCGTGCTTGTGGTTTTTATAATGAATGCAATCGACGTTAAAGTATTCGCTTATGGCAGATATTTCAGGTAACCTAATCAATCAGTATTTAAACTGTCGATAAAACATGCATTTGATAGGTAGACAATATATCCGGAAAACTTCTTTCTATTGAGAATTATGAATTGCCGAATATTTTCATTTGTAAAAAAAAAAAAAAAAACACAGTTTATCTGTACAATTTCTTAAGTCATTCACAACGTCATCTCTTAATTTCTGCTAAAAGACAAAAGCAAATAAAATTAAGATGCTTAAACCCAATTTGAATTCCTGAAAATGAATCTAAGTCTAAAGATGAGATCCATTTTTGCAACTTTTTTCTCTTATTTTTTTCTTGAAACTTATAATGGTCAACTGCATTTACCCAAAAATTGATCAGTACTACAGGATGTATTTAATTGTCTGCAATTTTGTTGCGTAATAGCGGGGAAAATATTTTGCATGCATGGTGGTTTGTCGCCAAAACTAACCAGTTGGGATCAGGTTAATTAATTACTCATCTAATAAGATTCTAGCATCACCAATTCTTTTTTCCAACAAACTTATATTTGACAACAAATGACCAACGCCGTTAACATCTGTTTCAGAAAGCTTTTTTCTGGCCTTAAAAGAATTTTTTGGATCACCATTTTTTCGAAAGTTATTTACTTAAAATAGAATAATCTTGTATAAAGTTAATGCATATCGAAAGACCCGTGGATCCACCGAATCCTTCGATCCATATCGATTTGCTTTGGGCAGATCCAGATAAATGGGTTCGTGGTTGGCAACAGAATACACGAGGTGTATCTTATGTTTTCGGTGCTGACGTGGTGAATTCATTCTGTCAAGAGATGAATATTGATCTTATCGCCAGGTTCCATTTAATACGAATTTATAGAGCTTAAATTGAAAATCAGAAGTAGGAAAGCATGAATTTTATTATCGATTGGAAAATGCTTCGAAATCAAGCATAATTTCAACATTAATTATCATTCATCAGGTAATTCGGGAGAAAGTCTTATGTGTTTTGTGATGTGGAATATTGCATAGGAAGTGAATAAATACTATAAATCAAATTATTATAAAAATAATCCTGGTCAGAAGCGATCACAACTCAATATAATCGAAACCACTGTGCCGAAAAAAAAAAATGTTAAATTTTAATTTTAAGTGATATATCAATAAATTTTCAAAACTTATTAAGTTTAATGAAATTCCAATTAGCTGAAATCCAGAAAAAAAATATTTTTGCAAATGCACATGAAGTTGAATTTAATTTGCGACTTTCAATTTTTTCCACAGTGTTATTTATTAGCTTATTATTTTGAATTGTTCTTTTCACTAAAGAATGACAATAAATGAAAAAATGAAAATTATCTATTACAAGGGAAAAAAGAGCATACATTTCAATATCTTGAAGAAAATTAAAAGCAAAATCGAACAACTGACCTCTTTGCTTAAAAAATTCTTTAGAGCACATCAGGTCGTCCAAGATGGATATGAATTTTTTGCGAATCGTAAATTGGTGACTATCTTTTCGGCTCCACATTATTGCGGTGAATTTGATAATGCTGCAGCAATAATGACTGTTGATAATGAGTTGCTCTGCTCATTCGACGTATTTCGTGCCACCAACAATCCAATCCGTGTTTCGCAGACTTAAAAATATAAATTGCAATTCATGTTCATTTCAATCCTGAGAATTAAAATCATATATTTAAATAAATTTCAATCAAATTTCTTGCAGATACAACCGTATGATGAATAAAACAGACTATTCATTTCAGAATAACAATCAAGAAATGTTTCCTGACAATTGTTTAATTGTTATAAGGCTGAAGTCAAATTTTTGTTATTCTAATTTCAAAGCCAAATTTTGTCTGATTCCAGGTCAAACTGCTACTGAATAACTTAAACTGAATAACTTTATTTACTGTTAAGATCTTTCATCTGCAAATAGTATATATTCTTTATAATTCGGTGGAATTGTGCCAAGCATTTATTGATATGTGTGAATATCTTCAATATTTGGAAAAACAAACCTGGCGCTGTTTCTCTGAAAATTGTTGGTGGATATAGATTGACGACATTTTCTTGAAGATCTGTTGAGAATGATTGAAATCAAAGCTATAAACTATAAGATAGAAATGTTTTCAAAAGACAATCCGGAAATGATACAGAGAGTATAGTAGACCATTTCATTTCTCTCTTAATCAATTCTATCAAAAAGATTATGTTTGCATATTGCATAGAAAAGCGACACAGATGGACGAGCCCAAGATCCAAAATATGATTAATATATTAAAACAGTTTCATCGTTTTTTTCTTCTACAATCGCATTTCACTTATCTATTGTTTGAATCTGATAATCTAATACCTGGATGAAATTTTTCCTTTTCGATTCATCGGAGAATCATGATATGTTGAATAGTCAAAAAACAACAAGTTCGAGAGGATGAAAAGTTGAAGATGCGATCGACTGACCTTTAAACATAAATTTAAAAAAAAAAAAACTTGTCACTGTTGACAAATAATAATAGCGAATATTCCTGAATTAATCATTCTTAAAAAGATTGATTCAGATTTAATTTCTTAATTTCTTAATATTTCATTGCTTATCACGACTGATACAAATGCTTGCAATAAAGAAGTGCTTCTATATGATTTATAATATTTGTGTATTTCTATTAATCAAAATTCCGCAAGAATGCGCAGTGAAAAATGATATTAAGTAAAACGATCATTCAATTAAAGATTTGATCAAGCTTATTATATTGATCATGCTGTACGGTAAGTTATTGCAAATTCTGGCCAGTTTTTTTTCCTATCTTCAATGTGACTACTTCTCGATATTTTATCACAATACTACCAATCAATTAAAAACTGGTCAAACTTTGACTCAGTGATAATAAATTTTTATCGTCATTTTGCATGCTTTTTTATGCATTTCATCTACCTCTATTCTTATTTTCTTTGTTTAACTAACGAATACTTCAGTAAATTATCATTTCCATTCCTCTGCCCATTTTCCATGAACCTTCCCTTTTCCAGTACTCGTTTTTAAGATACTAAAACATTATATTGCTATCGTATTTTGACTACTTTGCAAAATTACGGTCAAATTTTATGCACATATCATTTATAATGCAAGTCTTTATGCCCACTATATTTCCGATTCTCAATCCGGAAAAGGTGAAAAAAACATATCAATACATCCTTTTCAATATATCTTTTGATTTTGGATTATTTGCAAGAGGAAACAGCACAAAGAGATATTAATCTATCCTGATACATAACTCGATATGTATGTGATTTTTATCTGATTTAGCATTTTCTGCCTTTTTAGTTTCTTTAACTGAACTGTTGATATTATCAGGAGGAATGATAATGGAAGAATGGCAAATAGAAAAAAGTGCATGATTTAAGAATTTTTCGATCTTTAGGTGTTGCTATACTTTGTAGTTAATATTTCTTTCAAAATTTTCAATATTAATTTTCAAATATTCAAAATTTCCATCAGATGTTGGAAAAAAAACATTGAAATTTATTCATTTCTGAACGAATGCATTCTTTCCTGTTTCTTTTTTAAATTTGGCCATTAATCTAAATATTCAATTTCTATTTCATTCTATCATATTCCTATAAACGGTAGGAATATTTTTGGAGTTTTGCTATTCATAGTTAAAACTTTTTAGTCAAATTTTGCGGAATGAATTCTGTCATCTTTTCATCATGAAAATGATAGTTTTATGCTTTTCCAATCTAGTCAAGAAATAAAAACAGTTTTATTAGAGCAGTCCCTTACTAATGGCTGACTTCATTTCTTTATTTTTAATTTTTTTTTTTTTCAATGAAAAGAAAATGAAAAAGATCTGACAATAATAAAATATTCTAATGCAAATGTTTTCAGAAATCCTAAGCGAAGAAAAGAAAAATGTAGTTCTAACAAAATTTATCGACGAAGCAACAAGGCAAGAATTATTAGGACTTCACATAATCAAAAATCGAGACGAGAGAAAAATCGAAATACTTCTTCCTGAAAATCCAGGAATATTTCAGATGGACGAAGAGCTTGGTAATATTCTGATGCAATATGAAAATATATTCCGATCCACATTGTTTTTTGTTTTAATCATGGATTTTTCGACTTTCCAAAAAAATGATCAAATTTTATTAAGATTTGCAAAATTTACGAGTAATTTTCACTGAAAAATTGAAAATTTGAACTTTATTGATGTTCTGATACAAGATAATTCAATTTGGCTTGTTGGAATACAAACATTTCAACATGCTATCACAATTTATTTCAACTGTTTTAAGAATTTCCAGTTACTTGCCAGGCCTGAAACCATCATTGCGTCCTATAGCAATATTTTTCTTCACTGCCGCATTCAAAGGTAGCCACAATTGTTCATCCTGAAAATGAAATTTGAATATATAAAAATGGATTCTTATGTATTTTGTTTAACAAAATAAATCATTACTAATTATAAATGCTAATATATGCTGCCTGCTGTTAAAGCCTAATATGATTCCGTTTGATCTTCGGAAATTGTCGAAAAAGGACACTTCAACTGTTTCATGATGGACTAATAGAAAACATGAAAGGTTGTTAATTGTGTTTCTGAATCCCTTCCGCATATGCAGTTGGAGTTATTCTGATATTCATTATGAAAATGTCATATAAACTCATACATTCGCAATAAAAGAAATAAAACCGATCTCTGAGAGGAACTATTTATAAATGAATAATAAAGCGATAAATTATTATGGAGAAGACTGTAAGATACCACAGGAGAAATCAAATACGAGAAATGAACTAAAGACAGTTTAAGGTAATTGAATTTGATTCCCAAAAAAAACGTAGAAACAGTATGAATATTTAGCCATTCATCGACAAAAATGAAACAAATGATCTAGAAGTTTATTTCGTTAATCAAATGATAAGAATGAAATCTTCAAGGAAGAACCGAATAAATGATCTAGAAGTTTATTTCGCTAATCAGATGATAAGAATGAAATTTTCAAGAAAGAACTGACCAATGATAAATTCGGCTGATCGAAATCAAAGGATTTCAAGTAATTAGCAAAAGGCTGATAGTTCGTTTCTTGAAAAATTGGTAGTGCTTGGACAAATTTTACAAGTATTGTTAATAATAATACCAATGCATGAGTTACATCTACCATATTCTCCAATCAAATTTATGATTACCTGCAAATATTTCGAAATTAACACGATTTTCTAAGAACAGTTACTGCAATACATATTTTCCGATGCTAAAACCCGACGCTGACCATACAGATAGAGTGGTTTTTTAAAAAAAGAAATGATATTTTACCGATTGAAAGTTGGACTTTTTTTTTTCAAAAAAAATGATATTGCTACAGAAAAAAATGAAACAGAAGTTTGAGAGAGGGATATGTAATGAAAGGATAATAGAATAGAAAAGGTACCGAAATAAGATTTAAAAAAGACATATTGGAAATTTTTTAGTTTTTCGTTTCCTATTTTTTTCTCTCTTTTTCTCTCCTGGTTATTTAATTTCTTAGTACTTGAATGCACTTTGAATGAAGGGATCTGCACGTACTCACATACATACAATTTTTTGCATATATGAATTTTTATTTAGATAAAATAATCTATTTAGATGAAATAAGTAGGACTATTTGGATTACTTCTGAGAAGACAAACTCTTAGAAAAAATTATTTTTCCAGTTTTTTCGATCCTTAAGAATTCTCTCATCTAATGAATAAGAAAGATTAATGCTAGGCTCTGATTGAATGTTCCGAACTGCCCAAGCATTGCGATGTTTGCGAGAACAATTTTGATGGAAGATGAAATATACGAATAAGATGAAAAGATGATAAAATTATTTTCTTTCTTTAAAATTTTTTGGAAATTTCAGTAAAATTATTATAATAATATGATATATGACGATATATAATTTCATATATAATTTATATATTTACCACTTTTTCATGTATCACTTAACATAATCTCATAACAATTTAGAGCAAATTTTTAATTATTTTAATCTTTCTCGATTATTCACTTTCATTATCGTCAAAATTAGTTTGACATTCATGTTTTTCAATAATGTTATAGCAGAGTTGATGCTATTTATTGACAACGGTAGATCATATCTGCTCATTCCTTTTAATTTATGCAGTTTTATTATGAACATTCATCTATGTTAGGAATTTCTGATCAAAATGAATCGTCAAATAACAAAAGTTAATGATCTTGATATCAAAACCTGTTTAACGGTTAATCCAACTTGGTTGAAATTTGAGACTGGGATCGCAGATCCTCACATGAGAGACTTAGAGTTATAGATAAACAGCTACACATATAATTTTTTATATTTTATACATATAAATGAAATGAAGTGAATACTAAACAACTGATAGGGAGATTTCTCTCCGGGAAATTGGTAATACATGTATTCGGCATGAAGAATAACATCATGGAACGAAAGGCTATACTGGATATTCGAGTAGGTTTGCAATGATTTGCAGAATATTTATTTGGTTAGACTCGGTGGTTGTTTCCTTAATTGGATAAAAAATTATTCGGTAATTGTTGATAATAATAGCAAATGCAAAGAAAGATAATCAAATTAATTGATCATAACTGCCTATTGCTGCATTATTAGATTTTGCTAGTATTAAGAATATGAAAGACTCATTTAAGAAATCTCACTCAAACCTCAATCACAGTATTTATTCAATTGGTAGAGTGCATTATATACATGTCACGCAAACATTCTTATTACAAGACAACATATTAATTCAACTGCTAACAGCTAAATAATGCAATAATTCAATTTTTCTCACCCACTGACAATGATATCATCCCTTAACAAACAATGATATCACCTCTTAATATAAAATTTACGAATGACGTGATCGTTATTCTGAATTGCTTATACGTGACTTATAAGCAATAACTTAACTTTTGACTATAATGATACAACGATTTTTATCATTTGATATTTTTAACAGATAATGATACAATGATTTTTAGCATCATAAGCTGACAAAATTTAAAACTTTTTTAAATAATGTTGGGTGCTAGAGCATTTTCACATCACCATTTTTATGGGCTATCAAGAACTTTGTAAAACTGAGGAAGCAAGTATGATACTATTCGTAAGTTACTGCAATAATCATGTGGGAACCTGAGTAAATATATATTTGCAACTTCACATGTTTATATATTTAAGTCAAATTTTTATCATATGGAAATTCGAGCTGTTCCTTTTATAATCATCTCTGTGATCATTCATCGAGAGATTCTCAATGGATTATTTCCAACATTCAGTGTAATAAATTTCAATATGAAATACAGTGAGACATTTATAAAATGCTTAGTTTGATTGAATAGAGAAGTGAACAATGAAGTGAATGTTTTGTTAGTAATCTTACAGTCATAATGAATGATTACAACTTTTCATCTTCTATTGATATTAAGCAACTGCTTCTGCTAATGGTCACTCAACATTGTCAATTGATTAAGGCCTTAACTAAACCTCAAGCTTATTACTCAAGATTTCATGTGATGAAAACAATGATTGAAACAACTAACAAATCCGTTCAAAATATTCTGTTTCAACAAAAATTACTTGATTTCACTTTTTTCATCAATATCATCGGCATCAACAACTAATTGAAGTAGAGATACTTGTCAAGTTTCAAATCATGATGCACTGATAAGTGATACAATTGCAGCACAATCAATAGCATGCTTTGAGCATGACCGAAAGAAAATTTATAGAGCACATTTTTTTTTTTACCCAAAAAGATATTCATCAAGAATGGGTGTTGAAAAATTCGAAATTAGGACCATCACACATTGTTCTGAAATCATTTAAAAAGCACTTCAATAAGAGCACTTTAAAGATCTGCAAGCAAATGTATTCAGTGCATCAAAATTCATGTAAATTCGGATCGCTAAGAGTCGCAGTTTATTACTGACATCGAAATATAAAAATAGTTTGAAATAGTAGATCAAATGAAAATTGAGTCAATTAATGAAAACTCTGAATAAATGAAATTTTATTTAATGAAAGGATTTTTCCACTAAAATGAAAATTCTTACTCATTCAAATTGAAGAAATATCAAAACTAGTAATGATTTCAAAATTAAGTCAGTAAAGGAAATCTTTCAACTGAAACTAAAAAAAACTCAGATATTATTTTATCTTAATTAATTTTTTCAGCCCTGAAATCCAAGAAACGTGCATTGTTTATGGAACTTTGTGGTAGTTTCTGGAGCTTCTCTATCTCAGAATGACTTGTTAAAAATCATCTATCCACAAGATTGTTTTCTTGTGCACTAATACAGCCTCTAAGAAGAAACTTCAAATTGAAAAATATTGGCAATCAAAAATTCTTGCATGATAATATTTATAGAACTGAGTACTGTGAGGACATTTCAAATGATACTTCGATGAACTATATGGTAACTAAGAAAACAGACGCTTTGAATACAGCATTTGCAGAAGTGGTGAAATGCGTGAAAGATAGCATGCATTCTAGCAAACGATTCATTCTTCATCGACAATGTTGGTCAATCCAAAGAGATTTAATTGAGTCAAGTTAAAATTCTCGATTTAGATCAAATAATCTAATTTAATTTAACTTATAGCTCTCACTTCGTCCTATAAGAAACGGTTCACGTGCGCTCTACGTTCCAGCAAGTTACGTTCTTATTGTGCTAGCGTGATCCTATCCTGCAAAACTGAAAAGCATCGCAATTTCATTCTCAAGCACCAACTATTCTTCAGCACGTCTAAACTGCAGTATTCCAAATCACATTTTTACCACAACTTTTAAAGATACCAGAATTTCTATGTTATTTCGTACTTGTCTTTCTCTTCTTCCCCTCTGCCGAATTCACAGTCTCTTCCAAATATATGTTTTGCCTTTCGTAACGTTCGCATGTTTTTTCTGCATGTTACTTTCTCGTCTTTTTTCGTTATTCTGTTCATTAAGATATATCGTTTCGTAATAAGCGTCTTCCTTTTACGCTTATCACAGAAGCCAAGTCATGTGATGATTCACGGAACTCTTTGACAAATGATTTCGTTTCGAAACTTTTATAATTGTTTGGTATATCTTTATGGTATCTTTGCGAAACGTCAGAAATAGTTGATTGATATAATTCGTACCGGAAATTCTGGTAAATATCGATCCATTCAAGACCATGGTAGATCTATACAATCAGAAATCGGTTCATTTATTGTTTAATCAGAACTAGAAATACGTAACTGTCCATCCGAAAGTGTGTTCCGTCGATCAGAAATCAGTTTAATTTATCACACATCAGATGGAAGATAATTTCAGTACTTTTTTTTCATCATGTTTATTCCGACAATTGTTGAGTAATTTGATAAATTGGACTCTTCCGAAAATGCTAGCTGGGAATTTGGATACATTATGGGATGGTAATATGAGACGGTGCTGCAGTCTACCGCAGCTTCTTGCTGCTGTATCCGTTAAAGAATCCAGGCAATTCTCCTTTCTTATTTTTTTCCAGATTTTTTTGGTATATTTTTTCGCAACCGTCGAAAATCTAATTAGTTAAAATCAAATGCCAGCAATAGTGATACCATTCATTAGGTGCAGTTACGTTCTCCACATTTAATGGAAGCAGAATTCGACGCAGAAACATAGTTTAGAAACATCTATCAATTAGGGCCTGATGTGTAACTGTTACGTGACGTGTATCTGTAACATGATTGCGTATCTTCAAAAACAAAATTATAAGCTCACCAAATGTAAGACTATTTCACTATTCTGGCATCTCTCTTAACAATGGAGTGTCAGAGGTTTTTTTTCCTTATCGGAAACTTCCCATTTTATCTTTTTTGTAGTCGAGATATGCTTGATGAAGTGATTGAAGAAGCCCTATTCAAATAAAAACGTCATAAATTAATTGCAGTTGAGAATATAGTAATAATAATAATGTCATTTTAACAAACATTTCTCTAGCATTGGTAAGTGAAACTTTAGTGGGGCAGTTCCGATGAGCTTGCTGAAAATGTGTCTATGGAATATTTGTTGTCCATAGAATATCTTCATTTGTTATAAAACAAACTTACTTAGTTTTAACAAGGCTCATCTCATTTTCAGAATATTCTGGTGTAGTAAGCTCATAAGATCTATAGTTTTTTAGTTTGTAGATCCAGTCCTGGAAATATTTTCCATTTTCCAGGCCTGAAATAAATAGCCAGAATCAGTCACCAAGAGATGAATGGCAAACAAATACAAAACAAGGATACGGTGGACGTTACAGTTTGACTAAGACAAAACTTGGTGAATAATTCTTTCAACAATGTGATTTATATGTCGCAAGTTTAATTATTTTTAAGTTTTTTTTTGCCTTCACTTTTTCTTGTTTGCAACTTCTCTTCTTAATCAAGGTTATATTTTTCTCCAGGTGGAAAATTTCATAATGAGAGCATTCAAGACCGTGTAAGAATGCGAAATATATCAATTCGTGGACAAGGGGAACGATTTTCACGTCATGAAAACTATACTGTGGTGAGCGTTCAATTTCAATTCCATTATCATTATTGGCTTATAATAATCTGTTTCAGTTCATTACTTTTTATTTTGCTTTTAGCAAATAGTCAGTTGGAAATTAGAGCATTCCGAGGATTCCCGTTTATATATGAACATCACTGATTGTCAACCTGCTCCGTTTATTTCCATTGCTAGTTGAGTTGATAACTTCAGCCAGCATGCGATATTTTTATCCGCATAGTTCAATCAAAAAATTGAGAAATATATTTATTATAATTCAACATTGTCTTGCTCTATTAACTCCTTAATACTGTGAAGAAATTAGAAACCAATTTAGAGAGGAAATTATGTTCTTTCCATAGCCATTCTTGAATGGATATTAAAATATCATGATTAGAAAAAAAAAAAAAAAAAAACGAGATTTCTTATTTCTCATGCTACCGGAAGATCTAGAAATGAATGCTGAGATTTTACTGCACGACTATAAGATTGATAACTAAGTTGTACTGAGAAATATAAATATTGGAAAATGAAAGACTTTAGAAATAGTACGATGACTAACAACCATATAATATTGCTTTGAATAATGTGATGCATTGTCATAAATCTTATTCGATGTTTCTGGAGGAAAATGATTGTTTTATAGTGTGATGAAGTTTATCAGTGCTTATTACCGGAGCCTGATAAACCAACGACTGACACTGTAATGCAACCATCAACACCCATATCAACTGCTATGATGCGTTGTGAATTAGGTAGATCAGCTAATGACCGGGATCAATATCACTGCAGTTTATATCGCTTGCTTCGCGTCAGTGCTATGGCCAAATTAAATCGATTATACGAGAAGACAACGCTTGGAAGTGTACAAAGATCATCGCAGCAGCAAGTGCTTTTTTATTCACCTTTATATTCCCTAAATGCTTAGGTAATGATTAGTTTACTGACTGATTCATTGATGTGTAGTAGTAACATATATCTTCTTCAATTAGAAACTTAAAGAATTATTAAATTCTTAAATTAATTTTAACTGAAGTTGTAGCTGCTAATAGAAGTTTTCTTAAACATGATATGCATGTTATTAAATTAGTTTGATATATTATTATTAGATCTTTCAAAATTTTGAAAAGCAGAAGAATTAATTCATGAATATATAAATTTTTTTGCAAGGTACTTCTGATCAATCGAAGAAACGAACGTTTCAGATGGAGTGACGTGTTATGGTTACACTTGCAAGTGGCAGTTGCCGGCAGGTTAAAACTTATCTGGTTTGGATGCAACATTTCTTGGTAGAGAGTTTTGAATAAACCATTCTATCAATTTCACTTCCAGGCAAATGAACTCACCAAGTGATCAAATTAAATCAACTCGTGAACATGATAAGTATCTGGTAGCTGAACGTGAAAAACAAAAGGTGGTCTTGGAAGAAATCCGGAATTTTCATTTAAATGACAGAAATGAGATAACGTTTTCATCATCTATATCGCCATCCACAGAGATTTCAAATCAGAGATCATTGAAGGCGGGACTGAAAATAGTCAGGGAGATATTGGAACGTTATGAAAATTTCGTGGCACTGTATCCTAATATGAATATCATGGAACGATCAACAAGTATGGATGAATTAATCAAAATTCGGATTCAGATTCTTTACGCTTGGTATAATGTTACGATTGGTTTGTATACCAGTATAAGAGAGGTATGTTTCAAATGATCAGTGGTTAGAAGAACTGTTCATTGCAGAGGAATTTCCGACGCTAAAAATAATCACATACCAAACAGATGTCCGTGATTCGGCAATTAATGAATATGTATCTTTTTCTTTTTTTTTTTTAATAACAACAAATCATTACCGTTATTATTATCAAATTTCACGAACGAATAGTTTGATGGCTCCAGAAATATAATTACAGGTTGGTGTGATTCTGGGTATGTATAAAGATAGTAGTTCCATTCGGCGCCTTTCACTTTCTCCGAATATTGTATCAAAGAATGATTTTGCCCGTGATCAGCCAATTGCAAGACTTTTGTGGCCATCATTAGACAGTCCTGTGAATGCAAATACATTTCCTACACCATCGCGAAATGTCTGTTTCTCTTTTATTAAATGAAATTATTTTTACTAATATCAAAAATTTTTGATGCATGACATTGTTCAACAATACATGGAATTATAATAAATGGAATAAGTCGTAATGAAAGAAGCCAATGATATTTTTCGAATTGTTCCTTTTTTTTTGGTGAAGTTGCTGAAAATTAACTGCAAGTTTAAATTTTTAGACAGCAAAAAATCTTATTTTTAGTTAACGCACAACACATCAATTGTTCATCTTAACTTTTATGCCGATTTAAGTTAAGCGAATCATGTTACGCTCAAAGTCAACAAAATGCATCATTAACACCGTCGTTAAATATTACCATGTCAGCAGATTTACCTCCACTGCTTGAACAACCATACAACATATATACTGCTTTCGTTTGTAAGTCGAAACGGATTTCCACATTTTAAATTGAAGTTTTTAATTTCCAAATAAGACTTGCTAAGATAGTGAATAAGATGACATATATTTTTTTTATTATCCATCTAATTTTTTATATTTACAGCACGTAGTTTACGGCGTAAAGGTATGCGGAAGGTATTGCAGCGTCTGAATAGCGTTTGTTTTACAATCATAAGAAAAGCTAGTGCAATGTTAGAAAAATTACCAATAACTTATGCAGAAGTTGTGGAAAATGGGAACAGACAACGGTCGGTGGATTACATTATGGTATATTAATCTGCACTTTTTTAGATTTGTCTACTTTTATAATTTTTGTTCTCCAAGATTTTCGTGCTGAAACTTTGTTAGTTTTGCAGATGCCAACTCCTCAGTATTACATCAGTGATTGTTTAGAATTTGACGATGTAAGTTTTTAGATTGGTTAGAGAAGATGAATTCTTATTACATTTCATAGTAAATATTGGTTAAGCGCTTCTCTTCTTTTATTATTCATCTCAAGTATAAAAATTGTTCATAATTTGTAACTACGACATTTTCAAAGAATTTATGCAGAATTTCGAAAGTTTTTTATAATATATATATATATATATATATATATATATACATATATATATATAATATATGGTAATTTAAACATTCAAAGCATGTCTCGTTGCTTGATCATCATATATGAAATTAATATATATTATAGTAACGCATGGAATAAAATCAGAATAACTATATAATACTTAAAGTTTCTATGATATAATTAGTTACAGTAGTATGGTTACAGTCTAGTACAGTACAACTCTTTTTTTTTTCGAAGTTCGATTAGTTTCAGCTTTTTGCAGAAACAAAAACGAGATTTACCACGCAGTTTGATGAATCATCAAGAATTTTTGGCAATGAACTTACCATCCTTCCAGAATTTGTTCCTATTTTTAGTACGAGTACCGCTTGATCTCGTTCACGAGTGGTTAAAAATGCGTAGATCTGCACAGCTCCCATCTGATTTATTAACCCTTCAAACGGTACTGTCAACAGAATACAAAACTAAAGATTTTTAATGGTAAAAAATTAGGATTTGGACATCCACATATCAGATGAGTGAAATCTATATATGCAGTATCATAAAGAAAGATTATTTCTTTCATGATCCATAGCAAAGCAAAAACTGTTTGCTCTAATGATATTGTTTAAATCTCATATCTGACTTATTATAGACCACTTAGATGCTTTTTTCAAGGATTTAAATAGCAAGAGTTGCTTTTTCAATTTCTCCAGTTTTGATTACTTATAGTGAGTTTGTTAACTATTTTATATTCTGACATCATTAGTTTTGGAGATGGCAGACATATCTATATTGATCGTCTCTTTTCTTGTATAGATTTTACTCATGACCATTACTTGTTCCAGTAGTACTTTTTTGAGCTATGTTTCAAGCACAACTTATAATAAGATAGCTTCTAAGTTTTGAAAGATTGTCATCATTGTATTTCTAGGTTATGGAAGATTGTCATGATTGTATTGAGGCTGCAATTGCTGTAAAGCATCGATTTGTATCATTGGTACAGTTGGCTGGTGTCGATAACAAAGTGCTACTCGGTTGTCTGGTACCATTTGAAGATGAATTGGCCGAAGTTTTTAAGGTATACGTTTGCAAAATCAAAAAAAAAAAATTATGAGAAAGTTTGAATTTGTCAGTCAGATAACCGTGATTCTCCTAGTTTAACATTTTCCAAACACCAGAATGAATTTTATAGAGTTATCTGACATGCATTCGTGATTGGGTGCATGGAGAAATCAGTAATGAAGGAATGGGCGCCGAATGGACTGAACGAGTTATTGAAAACCTTACGTCACAATGGGCGGTGGCGAGACGTTTTGCAGTAAATGTAATTTGTGGTCAAAGTGAAACAGTACATCGATTTTGGTTTGCAAATTTTTTTCTTTTTTTTCCAACACTTTTTTTTTTGTCATTCATCTTACCAAATTATAACCTCGGCCTTTTTGCTTTGATTGATGCTACATCGATGTATAATGACATAGTAGGATTTATGTCCAGTAGCTTTTAGTAAGCTCAAAAGACGCCGTCGGATTTTTCCATCTGGCAAATAGAATAAGCAGAGTTGTTTAATTATTTGTGTTATGATCTAATGAAAATATTGATATTGGACTGTGTTTAATTTATCAGTATGCTGTCATTCGTGAATTATAACATGAGCAATCTTGATAATCGTCACACGATTACTCTCGGAATTGTCGAGTTTTTTTTATTGAATGTTTCACCATAAACTTCTTTCTTTTTAAAATAATTTTAAAAGTAATGCTTTTACAGTATGATTGCGGGTGATTTGATGCGCAAGATGGTCAATGACTATTTACCGGAAAAAGAAGATTTAATGAATGACTGCAGAAGTACTTTCGAAAATGTGTCTACTGATGGTTTTCAAGAATGTGATGATTTATCGCTGCGACGGTGAGGACTACTTAATTAATTATTGTGGTTTATTTGAACAGTCTTTAGTAAAATGAATTTATTTGAGACATGGCGAGAGTTTTAATGATAATGTGTGACGGTTGGTTTTTTTGCCATATTGTGCAATCATTTCTGTTATAGTGGGTTAAAAAGGAAAATAAATATGATTTTAACATAACAGTGATCAAATGTCAAGATGGTGATATATGTTGAGTTTAATGTTGTGTTTTTTATTGTATATTGTAAATGAAATTCATCAGTATAATGGTCACATCTTTTTGATATATACGACAACCTAGATTATTATCTTAGCTAAAATTGCGGAAAATGGAATAATGTTGCAAAAGATGATTGAACAAATAAAAATACAAAGATTAATCTTGAATAAAACATTTCTTCAGGCATGCATCACAAATATTTATTACGTGCAGGCATTTTAAATCATTGGTTTGTCAAATGAAAGATCGTTCTTTGCGATCACTTGCATTTGCTCGAATACTTTTGAGGGATATTGAAATATGTGCGCTCTATAAACTGAAGTCTGCCAATATATATAGCTACCTATATCAGCTGCGTATTTCAAATCATTCACAAGTCAGTATCTCACATTATCTATTTTTGACGAAGCAGTTCGCTATCTCACAGGCGCATTAAATGAAGTGATTTAATTCTTAATATCTTAATATCTATGGGCCTGTTTTGGTGTAACATATTTTTAAGATGTTAGGTAGTTATTTATCTTACAGTTCGATTAAGATGCCGAAAACGAAATAGCTTGTATAGAAAATTGAATTCTTCCAAGTTAAGACTCATCTTCTTGCTTATTTTCTGCTTTAGGCATTTTGCTTTATGCAGTCTTTTGCGTCCGACTGATATGAAACTTTTTGATTTAGGTTGTCATTTCCAGTGATTTAACAAATTTGAACAGTAACTACGTGATATTTTGTGACCAGAATGCATCGGAAAATGTTGATTTCCTCCGAATATTACTCAATATTACATGTTCTCGTTATCGTGCTGAATTACCAAAAGATGTAGTGGATTGGTAAGTTTCACTCATTCATGCTGCTTTTCAAATATATGTCTCTTAAATTTCAGATTGTTATCTTCTGAAACTTGCATTCATATGTATACTATTTATTTCAGCAACGGTTATTTGTTGATTATTTCACTTCAAGCATGTTTTGCGGATTTTTCCCAAGAAATGTGGAGTGGTAAGCGTTTGACAGTTGACCTTGATGCGGATACTGAACTTTCATTACATTATTTGCAGGTTAGAATTAGTTTTAGAAAGCTTTACATTTACAAAGTTGAAAAATAATTTATTTCATATAATGCAATAATTTACTTAAATTCTTCGAATCCCTTAAATTTCGCCTTGTCTGTTAACCAATGTTGAATACTTTATTTTTCTCATGATATATTCCAGTATTTCGCGGGCCTTTGTAAGTAGTGGTGAGTAAATTTTCGAATGCACTTTAGTTACCATCACTTCAATTATTTAGTCTCCAAGTACCATAAATGTGTAGGTAAAATCCGTACAGTTCCGGCAGTTATAACAATTTACATTTTATTTTATTTTTTTTTTGCAACTATTTATTTTAATTTAAAGAATTTTCAAAACTACGAGACTTAAAAAAATTTATTCCAGTTATTGAATGATGCATGCTTGGTAGCAGTCAGTGCTCCTTCATTATTAAAAATGAAAGAATTATTTACTCGAAATATGACAGTTGGATATGAATTCATGTTTGATGTACTGGAAGAACAAGCATCCTGTCATGATATCGTCATTGAGAGTGCAAAACAAATCAGAGTTAGTTTGAATTTTAGATGGTACACAAAATAAAATGAAGTACTAGCTATTACTCATAGATTTCCTAATCATGCAAAAATTTCCAAATTATCTTAAACCTTTCAGGAATTCGCATATCGAATATGCCAAATGTTATTTGACGAATTTGCTGGTAAAATGATCAAAGATGTGTTGGATGGACAAGAATTGAGCTCTCTTGATGTTAATGAGTTGGAATCTGTTCGAGCTACACTTATACAAGCTTATAATCTTGCTTTCGAGGTTAGATACGCTTTTTTTTTTTTTTTTTTGCAGTTTTCCGAAATTTGTTTTTCTTATCTTTGCACGGTGCAGCTTGTGACTTTCTCTTTTTCAGTATCATCGAGAATTTTATCAAATATTACCGAAACAGAATCGTCAATGTTTTGCTCGACAAACGGTTTGTTGGGCAAAAGATTGGTTAGATTTCGCGTTAGAATTTGTTAATCCAGGTGATGGAACTGTTCCGTTATGGGCTATACAGTCATTTCAATTCTTAATACTGGCAGCATGCCCGGAACTTACTATAACATTAGCAGGAGAGGAATTTCAAGTTAGATCTAATTTGTAATAGTTTTTTCTTCATTGATTTATATAATTATTTGAGAAAATTGAAATTTACAGCATTGGATAATTCCGGGGACACATAAGCTTTTATTTATTTTTTAATATAGATTGTGGTGAAATTTAAGGATGCTAGGGCGGGCTAGGATGTTCCTAGATTAAATTTGAGATGCATTCTGGCATTATGCATGGAAAAACAATTAAAATTCAATTAATCAGAATAATATAAAGTTTGGATGGACCAGTTAGAAATATTTAGAAGGTCAGTATTACAAGCATATTTTATATATCAGTGTGCTCTCATTCTTTACTCCTTTTTTTCCAGACTTTGGTAAAAATTGTGGACGCATGCATTGCTCATATTGTCGGTAGCAGTGTTCCAGGTATTATCCTTACTTTTGAATAATACAGCATCCATAATGGGATTGTGGATTGGATTTTAGATCTAAACTTTATCTTATAGTGATAAAATTTGCATTTACGAAAGATAATTCGTCGTTTCCCAGATTCCGAACTGGTGGATGGAACTTTTTTCGGTTGTGAAGTGGAAGATGCAAGTTCTCGTCATCATACCGAATCTAAGCCGTATGCTACGACAGATGCTGCAGCTCGTTCTCAAAGAATTTATGAACTGTTACGTAATGTCGATGAGAAGCGTAATGAGCATTTGAAGGTGTTTCACACTGTTATGGTTTCCCTAAACTACCTTGATTATTTATCAGAGGATTTTTAATGAAAATGATTTGATTTTCTGGATTTTGAAGGCAGAAAATAAGATTGGCCGAGTGACAGAAGGTGGTCGAAGAGCTCTAACATTATCAACATATTTTAGTCCGAAAAAACGAGCACCATTTGAATGGCAAAGATTAGAAAAAAAGATTGGTAAGAGGAACTTTATAAAATTTTATACAGAATTGTTAAGTGCTCATCTCATTGCATTTTAATAGTAACAATAATTTGAAACTTTCAGGGCATTGTTTGACAAATATCTTAGGAAGTTAGAATATCATCATCTATGGAAATTTTTCTCATGTGTTACTACGAGGAGGAAACATATCTTCTGAGGCCAAAGTGTCCTTATAGTTTTGGGCAGATTTCTGAAAAAATTATGCATTTGAGTTTAATTCATTACCAAGTTTCAGTAGTCTTGTGTATTTCATACAATGCATGTTTTTTAGGATCTGGAAAGTTTGGCGCGGTATATGTGGTAATGAATTTAACTGAAAACTGTTTAATGGCAATGAAACAAATTCGTATTGAACGAAATGATAGAGCATTGTTAGCTTTAGTTGATGAAGTGGAAAATTTGAGCTTATTGGATCATCCAAATTTGGTCAAATATTATGCAGTGGAAGTTCATCGGGTATATTTCAAATCACACTAGCTTTTTTTTTTCCGATTTTTTAAACAAGACAGTTTTCTATATTTATTTCATCAATGCTTACAGGAAGAACTGTTTATTTTCATGGAATATTGTCCCGAAGGGACGCTTGAAGAAGTATGTCGCGAAGGTTTACTGGATATGCGGTGTGTTCGGCGATATACACATTTCTTGTTGAAAGGAGTCGAATATATTCATATGAAAATGATAATTCATCGAGATATAAAACGTAAATTTTTTTTTTTTGGAGTTTTGCTATCTATTATGAAAAATTCTTTGATAATGAATTATGGAGGATGCATTGTGTAAAAACATAAATTCTTTTATATTTTCCAGCTGCAAACATTTTCCTCGGAAAAAGAAATGTTTTAAAACTTGGCGATTTCGGAAGTTCAGTGAGACTAAAAGATGGTACAACGGCTTGCGGTGAAATAGCTGAATGGGTAGGCACTCCAGCTTATATGGCACCAGAAGTACAAACACTTGGTGGTCGTATGGAAATAAACGGTAGAGAGGAACTTGTGGGATATGGTAGAGCAGCTGATATTTGGAGCGTTGGTTGTGTTGTTCTGCAAATGTGTACAGGCAAAGTCAGTTCTGTTGTAACAATTCGTGTTTTTTTGATTGGGGCAGTCAGACTAGCAAAATCTGAATTTAATCCCTTTTGTTATGACTTCAGTTTATAATATGTTGATTGATCAGTTCTTTTATAGAATCTTCGGAAGTATTCAAACTTAATGAACTCTGGCGAATTATGACCCATTTTTTGTTTCATTCTAATTTAAAAAATATATTTATTTATGGTCTCTAAAATTGAATAAATGGAACATAGAAATATTAGATTTCAAATTCTAGCCTCCATGGCATGAATGCGAGCAAATATTACAAGTTGTTTTTCGTGTCGGAAGTGGTATGAGGCCAACAATACCGCAAAGTGTGCAAGCAGATTTAACGTGTTATTCATTTTTGGACCTGTGTTTTCAAGTCGAACCAAGTAAACGAGCTACGGCTGAACAACTTCGCAAGGATCCGTTTGCTGATATAAATGTTAATTTATATTTGTGCTTTCATTTTAATATAGTCGTTCTAAAATTTTCAAAAAAAAAAAGAAAAAAAAAGCAGCAAGATTGAATTATATATTTGCTTCTTTAAAATCATATTTTGGTTACGGCGTCACGTTCAATTTCGTTTTGGGATCACATGATGTTTTACATTGTCTTTCAACATATTTCTTTTACACGATTTTTTTCCATTTTTTTGCTGTTTTTGATTTTCAGGTTGCTGAAAGTTGTGATTCGAGAAGCTGATTATATTAATGATATTATACAAAATGCGTACACTATGATTTTAACCAAACGCCTTGTAGAAATGAAATGTGCTAATTTACTTTTTTATGCTTTGAAATACTTTCCTTGTTTATGTCATTTAAAAAATCCATGAAGTTTACGAGAAGAATTGGTCTCTAAATAACTTATAGAATCGAGAACTCATGAAATCATCAGGGCTATTCGATCATTTAATATGGCATAGTTTCCGGTTATTACATGATTATTTGCTGTACGTGGGCTTGTATGTAATTTTTGACTGGTAATTATCTTCTACTCTTGGGTGTAGAATTGGAGTAATATATTCTTGTGTTCATTGTGCTAAGATAACATTCAGTCACTTCAATGCTATCTGGTCAATAAATCCGAGAAATGAGTTTCTGATAAAATACTGACTTTTGTCGTTTCGAAAAAAAAGTATTAGTAGTGACAGTGAAATTTCAAAACTAATTCTTTTGAAGTTGCATAAACTTCATTTAGCCAGAATGAGCTAAATTTATTTTTGAAATTTATAATTTGTCTCGCTTATTAGAAAATTGGCGCAATCCAGAAGTTAAATGGAAGGATTTAAAATCCGACTGGATTTGGAATTTTGAGTACAAGAAGGCTCGATAATCATCGCGTTTAATTAGACGATAAGTGAGTGGGGTGAAATCATCAGTCCCATAAGAGGATGAAAATGCCCTATTCACTGGAGCAACACGGCAATTAACATGGTGAAATACGAGAAGCTTTGAAATGCAGATAATGTTTTGCATGGCTTAATTAGGCAAGCAAGTTACGATACCATGGGCGAAGTAGGAAGGAATTTGTGATCGAGCAAGCTTGAAGATGTTAGATCCTAGGGTAATATGGAGATTTCAGCCTTGAAGTTAATTTAATTTCGTAGAATAATGTTTATCTCTATGCATGTTATTTTTTGGTCGTGCCAAGGTGTTACCTTTTAAGATGTATCAGCTTCTTTCGCGATGTTCGACATCAAGTATAGCGATTTGTATATTTCGGACACCTGTCTTAAGACGGCGTTATTCGCCAATGTTTGCTGAAACAACATCAACGGAGATATCGAAACCGAAAGGTAGCGAATTGCAAAAAAGGAAAGATCCAACAATGCTTGAGGTTTCGTTTGTTTGTGTAAATACAGAATATCCGTTAATAGTTAGAACTTTTAGGCTGAGATTTTGACGAAAGACTGGAAAAAGAAATGACAGATAGTCTGAAATGTTGTAAATTTTGGAAAACGAATCTATACAAATAAACATTTTTTTATAACTCGTTGCATGAGAATGGTCGGACACTGCTGGTGATTTAAGATGAATGCGAACAATGTAAAGATTGAAGCTCGTTAAAGAGAAAGGATTGAATTTTCATGGGATTAATTTTTTTTTTTTTTTTCTTTAGCTATATTTTTCAGGAAGTCGATATCAAAACTTTACCGAGAGCGGAGAGGAGACATGTAGAGGAATTTTTAAAGGTGACTGAAACAAGAGCAATCGCTATGAAGAAATTAAGTTATAAAGTGAGTAGTAGGTTATAAAGCATGTTTTTCTGGTTGGAATTGAAACACTTCAGTAATTTTGATGAATTATAGAGGTGAATTCAATTTAATTCCTTTCAAATCAATCTAATGAGATTAGATTGTGATATATATTTCGAGGTAGGTCAGAAATCTGTTTCTTATAAAGAAGATTAAATTTCAGTTCCACTTAATCATAATAGTTTGACGTTCAATTATGATCTGTTTTATCAATTTTTTCGTATTGGATTGATAGAAAGATTTGTATTTTCTCTGGAATAAAGAAAAGAATAGATGTTAAGAAAAAGACGAGGCTAAATTCCGCAATAATTCGTTATTTCTAATTCTTTATCATTTTTTGTAGTGTTTTGCAGAATTTGGCTACGTTTCTTGTACTGTTTGGTTTGGCAGTAGCAGTTTACACATACACATATAGCGGACTTAAGCAAGAAACTTTCCTAGAAGAAATTGATGAAGAACTGGCGACAGAATTAGCCGAAAAAACAAAAAAAAATTGAATGTAAATGTATGCCTTTCAGTGTGAAAGAATTTATCAACTCCTGTAGATGAGCTTTATATGTGTCATTTGGACTTCATAAGCTTTGTATGAAACATTCTCTCCAGATAATTCGAATATTTTTGATTTTAACTACATTTAATTGTAATAACATGTTATGAAAAAGAGTTATGCTACTAGGAGTAAGTTTCTTATTGCACTTTTGTAATGTTTATTTACACACTTGATATTCAGGCGCACTTGGATGTTTTCTTCGTGCAAACTTGTTCATCTTGAGTAGTTAGAAGTCCATTTATTTAATTAAGTTAAACTGAAACTGATCATCAGTCATGTATCTTTGAAAATAGATTGAAGCAAAAATTGATCATTGATAGAAGAGGAAGAATGTGGAAATCTCTGTGATGGATGCTAGACGATTTACTTTGTGGACATCTAGAAGAAGAATTTTCCTATAAATCGGCATGATAACAAATCTTGAATAAGCGTGAATTTAAACGGCATGTAGAATTGCAATAATATACAGTACTAATTTTGGAGGTATAATTTCTAAAATAAGAGATTACCACGACGATTTTTTCCGACCATTTTGCGAAATTTGCTACTTTAATTAAATAATAGCGAGATCTTGTGCATGTAGAACGTGTCCCGGAGTATCACCGTAATGAGGTTTGTTGATAGCAATGAATAATGGGTCTAGAAAAAGATCGGGATTTTGCAACCGATAGCTAACAAAACATATTGTAGAAAAAACTTGCAGAAATGGTATATTATGAAAAGAAATGAATTGTAGAAATTCTGTCGCTGATAACGTTCCATAATACCCATAGTTTTAATTGATTTTTCAAGCGCCAGTTTAAAAATCTGTTTATTAGCTACATACTGTTTACATGCAAAAGTGGCTCTTTTTATTTATAAGCAATAAGTACAATAAAGTAACTTATGTCTTATGAAATAAAAGAATTATATTTAAATCGAGATTTCCAATAATGCCAAATTGATGCTTATTAAAATATGTGAGTTACTTTAATAGTTGCTTAACTAATGGAACTCTGAAAGTATGGTACAGTCAAATTAGACCTATTAAAAAAATACGACCGAAAAATATCATTATGATGTAATTTGGCATGAGATTTTCTCTGGAATTCAATATAACAATAAGATTGAACATTTCGAATGATATAAATACATAAAACGAACTCGGTAAACGCATTTGCGTTTCAGAACGGATATCAGCTGCGTCAGCCATATCACCAATCAATTCTGTTTATCACAATATGAATGATGTACTTTAGGAAAATCACTCAAGGAAGAAATTTCAAGATGGTTCCCTCATTATCAGTACTATCATCGACAATCATCGATGTAGTTACTACCATTGATAAGTATTATTTATTGTTCATTTAATATGTTCGACGTTCATGACCTCTCATTTTAAAGCATTCTTTTTATAGTTTCGAAATCACTTATTCAACCAAACAGCGAATTGAATTGAAGAAGCAAAATTTGAAAGTTAAAACGATAACATCGAAATCGAAAGAACAAGCAACTTAAAAGCATGATTAAAATAAAGGCAATAATGATAAATAGAACCCAATAACAATATTCGAGAAATGCATCAATTTAATCATTATATTCAACTATTACTAATTATTTTACCTTTTTTATTTTTTGTAACTAAATTTATGGATGAATGGAATTTGTGAAAATTTCAAATTATTGAATTAATAAGCTTCTCAACAAGACATGTGTGGTTGCAAAGCAAATGAATGTCTTTTGGCATGTGTTTTTCTATTGTGGTACTTTGGAGGTGACAAAACAGAATTTTTATGAATTTGCTCGGTATAAGGACGACAACTAATTGAACTTCAATGTTTAACACTAATTCATAAAATGTAAACTAACTTTTAATATTTGCTGGAAATTCTGCTTTAAACTTTTACAAATTTTTCAGATGGCGACAAAGGAATATGTTTCTGCTAATGCAATGAGAATTTATCTATCTATCAGGTCTATTACTTAAAGATTTTATTTAACATCCTCAGAGTTTTCTGCTCCGATAATATTTCTTCTTCAAAAGGATGTAGTAATCCTTATTATATTGCTACATTAATTAAAAATGATAAAATTTTCTTCCAGATGATGAAAAATCGGTGATACCAATTGTGATTGAAAATTCTAAACCATTAAAAGCGAAATGATTTTTGTAAAATCTTGAACAAGTTAGGGAAGTTCTGAAATGCAAGTATTAAAAAAATATTTAATAAGTCATGAGAAGAATTTGGAACATATTCATTTCGTAAGTTCAGTTATGTGACCTTTATTTCTCTACTGATTAACCATAGATTTATAGAATTGTAAATTATGAGAACCCATACAAGTCTCTTCCAGGAGAAACATTATATCTAAAATTTTAGGATTTATGCAAATTTATATAAAACTCATAGACATGAAACTATATAAAGTTTTTCATTTACAGTTCACTCCGTTCATTCCTAGATCTTTTTTCTGATCGGTTAGTTGTGCTATTTTTTGATGGACGCTGAACTATAACTCAACTAAAATGAAATGGATTTGTTAAAAATCCAGGATTTCAGTTTCTTAAGGATTTCTTGTTTTATCCAATTTTTACAGTAATATGGGGCCACTAGAAAGTAAACATGCTAAACATAGAAAACAGTCAGATATAATTTCAGGTATTTTAAATATTTCATTTGTAAAAATTACTATGTAATTCTAAGATAATATTTGATGCTAATTTGCGACACAGACTTTGAAACTTCTTTCACTATTTTCGCTAAAAAAATTCTTTAGTATTTTTCGAAATTTCAAAATATAAAAAATTTTTTGACTTCTGAATGAAGATCTTTTTTTATAAAAAATGATAAACGATAATTCTGAATAAACTTTAAGGATTTATTCAAATAATTTTCAGAGCGGGAGAAAAAATCATTCTTATCAAGATTGAGAAAACGCCTCCTTCAAAGACATGCTAGTTCATGCAAGCACAACAGAAAACGATCATCAGCAAGTAATCGTAAAAGTGAAAAATCACAGCGATCGTACTTCTGTGAAGATCATCGAATTGAAGAACGAAGGAGTAAAAGACTAAGTGAAAAAGAGCAAAAAAAGTTGCAAAAAGAAGGAGGAAGAAGTATAATATTATGCTTCATAGGAAACAACTTTATGCATACTAATTCCTTCTGAAAAACACTTTCTGCTCACCAGCTTTTTATTGTATTAAATTAGCCCATTTTCTCTATTTTGATTTTTTCCTAAAATTAGATTGTTTTGAAGCCTAAAACTTTCTTGCTACTTAAACTTTGACAATAAAGATTTTATGCTTTTCTAGAGAGAACTGAGCGACAGTCAAACAAAATTTCAAGTACAATCTCAAAATCAGCTGAGCGACCGAGGCATGATAATCCTTCAACTATATTTACTTATTTAGATAATTAATTGATTAAGCACTCATACCAAACTATGCTCCTCGTATAATAATTGCAATCAATGTCAAGCTAAAACCATAGACCAGAAGTTCAGATTTTTAATGGAATGAATTTCCCATTGACAGCATCCTCGACAAATGAAAAAATATTTGATCTTATTGACAAAATAGTTAATTATTTAATTACCCAACAAATCATAACATATTGCAATGTAGCGGAACCAATGAGATATCAATTAAACTAACAGAGAAAAATTTACGAATAAACTTCACGCTTATGATAGCATTGCTCAGTCTGCACTGATTATCGGAAATTAACTCAAAATAGAATACGATATTGTTAGTGTGGGTGGTCTTGGAAATTTTGTTGAAATGTTTTTCCAGCATCTCCTAACACTTTTGAACTTTTGGAAAAGTTTGTTGATTATGGCGTTTTGTTAGTTTTTTTTTTTTGAATAAGTAAAGAAAATTGCTTGAATAGAAGAAGAAGGAAAGCGAATTAGTACTGTAGGAAGGATAGATTGAGAAATAGCCTGGAAGAGAATGAATCACACAGGTCAACAAAAGTACGATCAGAAGAAGTCTATCCTACGATCAGTAGCCCAACGATTCAGAAAATATCAGGTGTTTTAAGTGCAAGAAAAATCAAAGTAATCAGTAAGGAACGATAGCAATCAAATTCTTTATTAAATTTCTTGTGCTATACTTTGCTTATTTCGAAGTTTTAAAGCTTTCGTGTCACACATCACATATTTTCTTTCTCCCTTCTATTGGATATATGTTCATCAATCCATCCACATATTCGTTCGAACCATTTTTGATTACATTTTGTTTTTTACTTTACTATCATATCTCTTTCCGAAGCTACTGTAACCAGACAAATTGACTTGAATTCACTAGAACTTGCTTGTTAGAATTGACTAAAATTGACAAGAATTAAGATTATCAATTAGAATTTGCGATAGCTTTAATTGAATTGCTTGTTTTACCTGTTGAACTAGCAGGACTCCTGACAGAAAATCTTGAGAAGCAACCAATAGAAGTGATGGAATGACTTGTTGATTTTGATGGTCGTACTTCAGTTACACTTTCGTTTTTGAATTTTGATAGTAATTGCTAACAATAATATCTAAACATATTTTTGCAATATTGATCTTCTGTAATTTTTTAAAATTAAATTACTCAGATGATTTTCAGTAAGGATCATCATTTGTTGATCTGAACAATTCGGTTAAATTCTTTTTTTTCCACTGAAAATACTAATGGAAAAAATTAAGGACTGAATTGATTTTTCCAATTGGTATTGAAGCGCTCAGCTTACTGTCTAAGTGAACTTTTGGCTTCATCAGCTCTGCTCAAAATAATCATGTCCGGAAACTCCCCAAGTTTAATTAATATTTATTTGGTCTTATTTATGCCTAAATAATGCTATTTCAACCACCTTCGATAGTCAGAAGATTAAGTCATCTTGCTTCTTTACTTGCACTGAATTCATTGCAGAAGTTCTTACAAAACATTGCAAACATGGCGTAGAATTCCCGGATGGTCATCTTCTTCATCAAGTCGAACAAGCATTAGAAGTATCAAATTGTTATTTTAAAGTTTTCCTACCAATAGAGATTGAGTTGATCATAAAGGTGTTACTTTTAAAATTTGATCGCCCCATTTCTACTATAAGAATTTTAAGTAGATTTTAGGTATTCTATATTCCACATATTTATGCTGTTTTAATTTTGTAAAATATCATTTTGAGGTGCTCGAGAAAAGATCAAAGCATTCTTTAGTCGTCCTATGCAGGATGCATCGGTGCAGAAATTTGTTGAGAAAATTAAAAAACGGAACGAACTGCGGAAAGAAAGCACTTTCAAGGAGGTATTTAAATTTTTCATCATAAATATATTCTATTGTATGCATAATACCATAAATTAGAAGAGAAATGTCCACCAAACAGTTATGAATTTCGTTTTTCTTCATGTCACGCTTCAAAAGGTATGAACATTAAGGAAGACGAGCAGCAGATAATTGATAAATTTCTTATTTTTATTCATTATTTTCTTTCAAAAAAAAGAAAAATTTTCCGACTGATATATTTAAAAGAATAATTATAGAATAAAAATTGCTTTCTCTTGCTTTTTAATCTTTAGCAAGTACCAGAAATACCGTTACGAAGAGCGGATGAAAAATTCCCACTCAGACATCGAGTTGAAAAGTATTTTCTAACGTTCTTATTCGAAAACTTAATAATCAACATGTGAAACTCTTGCTTGCAGCAGAAGTGGAAAAACATGGAACTTAGTTGTAACTTAGGCCAGATATGAAAAATTGCTGGAAATTATTGTTAAAACATTTATTTCGAAGTGTCGCTGTTATAGATCCTCTGATGATTACAGGAAAACTTCCATTTATTTTGGAGATTTCAGGATATAAGTTTTTATGAAAAGAGCGATGAAAACAGATCAAAGTTTTTCTTAAATTAAAATTGAGAAATGATCAAAATTTTTAGGCATGAACCAGAGATGAGAGAGGAAAGTGATAGAATTATTCCGTTGAAGGTTCAGTCAATAATATCATTAAAATGTTTTACATAAAATTTTTTCGAAATTTGATAAAAAAGCAAGTTTTAGAGACAAAAAGAAATTTAAGAAGCATTTGGAGTTTGGTACCAAATGTATCTGAGCCTAATCATAAGTCTAAATCTGACTTAAAAGTCTGTCTGATATAAAATCATTTTGATGATTTCAATTTAATTTTTCAAAAAAAGATTTTTGATCCTTGAAAGTAAAAAAACATATAATTCAAGTTTTTAAATTTTAGAAATCAATTTTAAGAGTGACCAACAAAGACAATGAAGGAAAGCTATTTGATGAAGACGGTTTACCATTTTGGAGCAAATTTAGTAAAGTACAAAAGGTTTGCCAAATATTGAACTTCTTAGTAAAGTACAAGAGGTTTGCCAAGTATTGAACTTTTGACAACACAAGAATTTCAATATCTTGGAATTTATTTTAAGCACTGATGTTTTGAAATTTATTTCAATATTTATTTTTACTCTAACATAACCGCTTTCTAGGATAGCGAGAAAAAAATTGAAGAAGCAACGGATGAAGACCTACCTATGGATTCTGAACTATTGCTTGAAGTTCAGGCTGGACTGCGTAAACTTGTTAAGATGCCTAAAATTAGGTGAGTCAACGTCAAGAATTTACATCAAAATTATCATAAATTATCAATTAAAAAAGTAAAAGTTGCTGCAAAAACAAGGAAAGTTCGTCTTTTCTATTATTTCACACTTACCTTCGTTAGCATTTTAATTTACTGCAATTGAAATGTTTTGAAATTTAGAATTGTAATGGATCCGTATGCACCACTGGATTATTTGAAATCTCGCGACAAAATTTTTTTCACTACTGAAGTAATCTTCAGCAATACGGTTAGATCAATGGTTAATTTAAACGATGAAATAAGCAACAAAGAAATAATCTCTAAACGAAGCCAGAGATTAGGCAAGGTGGAATCTTTTTTTTTTTTTTTTTCACGCGAAGAACAGTATTTTCAGGAAGATTCGAGAAATGTGATTTTTAGATTTATGAACTAATGAAAAGCAATGTTTAATGATGATATGATTCCTAAATTTCAGTTTTTTTTTTCTCAAACTTCAAGGAAAACTGAAATTTGAAGATATCATGTTTTATTACATTATCATTTTAATGAAATTCTACTTGTATATATTCCTCCATTAAATACCTATTCATTCATCTAAAAATTATTAAAAAACTATTTTCACAATAATTTTAATGCAATTTTAATTCAACATAATGTCCCATTTTCCAAGTACTAGTGATAGAAGATCTAAGAAACATGGAAATATCTCTTTCTAGGTATTGATAGAAGAACCAATTAAATTAACGCAGTATAATGAAAATAATCCATTAATACATGAACAAATATCAATGTAGGAGTGATAGTAACTCTTCTGTTTATCTTTGTAAAACCAATTTTAATTTGAATTATCTGATTAAATGTTTGTTAAAAGTTCATTGTATTGGATTTTATTTTACTTATCTTCAATATTTACAACTGTAATATTCATTCCTTTATTGCTTATGTTCCTCAATTAAATACCTATTCATTCATTTACTTTAATTTAAGCATCTTTCTTTTTTTTTTTTTAATTTTTTATTTTCTTGCGATGAGAAATTTTTCTCGCCTGCTTATATTTTTGATAAAAGTTGGATGAGCAAGACCATCGATCATCTCTTATCACATGTGCCTCTGAAATATCGATCAAGTATTGTTGAAATCCTTTCCTGGACATGAAAATCTTTTAGAATTCTGAAGATTATTATCTAATCTATTCTTAAGAAATATAATTTGGCAACACGCAAATTATTTAATGACCAACTTCCAGGAAAATTCTAGCATTAACAGCATGGATAGCTTAATTTATTTTTGTGATGCTTGATAAGACAAGAATGATAAGCAGCCTTGTCTTCGCATTTAGTTCTCTGAGATCACTCGGTCTATACACTTATGTGTATTCCGAAACCTCACTGAATGGAAATTATGAGAATCGAAAATCACAAACTACTTCAAAGTTTCGTAATTTAAGACTTATCACTTATCGATGTAGAATATAATTCATTTCGATCCTGATGTTCTAATACTGCTTATTGAATAATTAATTTCAAAAATATGTGTACGTCATATATATATAGCTTAGGAATAGAAGAAGCAGACTTCCAAAACATTTCCTTACTACTATTTCAGCAAGAACATATCAGCGACCGTGCAGTGGTTGATATACATAATTATAGATTATAAATCCGTCAAAGGGAAAAAGATATGATTGATTCAATGAAAACTTGTTTACTTAAATGTGAAAAATTGCTCAAAGAAATCTTTCGAGAAAATTAGTAACCATAACTTATTTATAAGAACTAATGATTTTAGTATTCTACATTAAAGCTTGTAGAGGTGAAATGAATACGTTAACATAGATGGTGGATAAGCCTTAAAAAACAAAGAAAAGATAAGCTCACATTACACTTTAAATATTAATAAAAATAATATGCATTTAATTTACAGGCCAGAATAAGGTGTTTTTGCATCTTCATCATTAATTACCAATGTACGATTTCATAGTAAAAGATATCTAATCTGCCCATTAAATCAAATAGACTTTGGCTCCTGACATCCATTACTATATCATGTTTTTTGATTCAGATAATCATTCAAGAATTTTCCGTCATTCAGGTGAATTTTCAAATCACGAAAAATTTGGTCATAAATTAGTTATCAGATGGGATTTTTTTTTTTTTTTTTTTTTTTTTTTAGCAAAGGCCAAAAATGAAATTTTTTGAAGAAAAACAAAAATTTAATAATGATTATTCAAAGAAGAAAAGAACTAATTAAGAATTGTACAATGTAGATTATGCTACAAGGCAAGAAAGAAAGATCAAAGCAACGCGTATGCAAACAGTAACCGGTTAATTTGTCATCCGAAAAAAGTACCGGACAAGAAAATTAAATCACGTAATTAACAGAAACACAAGCAATCAATTACTCATGAAATCAGTGGTGGGATTTAAAAACACGTGTGAAATTGAGATGTAAGAAACAAAAAAATGTAAATGAGATCATTTGATGAATGGAACGAAAAAAATCACATAAAAAAAAATCTGAATGGCAAAATTTGAATGTAAATTGCTTAATTTAATTATTAAATATTAAAATTGTTGCTTGAGTTACGAATTTTGATAAAGAAAACTTAATTTTAGACTTGACTATGAATACGGATATAAGGTTCAGCAAAAGTTCCCATTCAAACGAAAACTTCCGAAATCTTGATTTCTTCAAGACTAACAGCTGTTCAAAGATTAATGATTTCAGTTTTTATAAAATCCATGCATAATCATCCCAACTAAACTTAGTGTAAAAATTATTACGATGATATTCTTACTTGGCAGAAAAAAAATTTTTCCTTTTTTTTTTATTTTTTATTTATTTTTTTTTTTTTGAGGCACAATTGTCTGAATTTGAAGAAAAATTGATGCCATAAAAACTTTTAACAACAAAATTTGAGATCTTGGAAAGAAAACATTTCTACATTTCTGAACAGAATACTATATTAATTCATAAGATTTAAAACTGTCCGTGTCAGCTAGCATAATTCCATACAAAAGATTTGTGTTAACTAACATAATCAAATAGACAGATAGAGAAAGAGATAAAATGTTAATAATTAAGTGTGAAATCAGGATTTACAAATGAGAAATTGCGGAATTCCTCTTGATTTATTGCCTTGATAACGGCTGGTTCCGTTGGTGTTAGCACCGGCTCTTCCTTCGTAAAATCAGCGTCGAAATTACTTACATCACGTTTTGATTTCTAAAAGTGAATCAAAATCTACTCTTATGTAAAAATTAAGCAAAAAAAAAAGAAAACTTAGTGATGTTTTCATAATCTCGAGCAAAAAGTGGAATAGCGTAGAAAATAAATAAATAAGAGGAAATGTGTTAGAATCGTTAAGTGGACATTCTACAAATTTGCTTTTGCTTCAAATTCATCTTTGGAAAAAGAAAAAAAGATTACAATTTTAGGCTTGAAAGGTGGTTTCACTCGTCGTGATTCCAGTGCTTCCCAGTCGATATCACAAAAAAAAGGATGCACACGAATTGCATCTTCATTACCTTGCGATTGTATGCACCCCAGTCGTTTCGATGGATTTTTCGTCATCAACTTAAACAGCCTTAGTTTTTGCATATCTTTCAAGATATATTTATAATTCTCATTTTTCTCTACTATCATAAAATTCAAGAAGTGATATTTCAAGCTTCTAAATAATTCAGGCAGTGAATTATAACTAATTATTAGTAATTTAACAGAAAAAATATAATCAAAGCAACTAGGATATTTAATTAAATTAAGGAAGGATAACTTTCGATGTTACTTGATTCAGTGATAATATTTGTGCTAATGCTACATTATGAATTAAATTGAGATCGATGAGTTAAAATGTCTATCAAAAAAAATAAAAATACAAGTATATCAGAGGATACTAGGAACATATAATAAATGTTAATAAGTTATCTTAAAATCTAATAAACTGGTAAAAATTGCATATTAAAATGAATACATGTTATTACTGACAATATTGATATGAATTTATTTCTGAACTCATTGTACTTAAACTTAACGAATTGTTGTGATTTGTATAATTTAAAATAGAAATTTAAAATTTAGATTTACTTCTTTCAAAATGCTAACTGCTTCTTTAGAAAGCCATATGGGATAGAGGACATCGTCGTGTAAAATAGCTTCAAAGAGCTCATCTTCGTTATCAGCTTCAAATGGAGGTTGTCCAGCCATCATTTCATACATCAAGACACCCAGTGCCCACCAATCTACTGATACACCGTATTGCATTTCCTCCAGTATCTGAATAATAGTTGATTCAAATAGCACCACAGTATAATGAGGAAGATCAAGAAGCATTGATATACTGATAACTTCACTGATATATGAACTTCCTAGAATGTTTATTATCACCAGTATGGCAAAAGAGAAGTAATACTAACCTCTGGTGCAATATAATCCGGTGTACCACAAAATGTTGAAGTAAGTTTGGAACTAGTAATGCCTTCTTTACACATCCCGAAATCCGCTAATCGACAATGTCCATCAGCATCCAGAAGAATGTTATCGAGTTTAAGATCACTGAAAATTTCTCAAATTACTTTAAGAAATAACATTTTAGAGGTAGTGAAAAACTTAGATCCATTTTGTCGTTACTAGTAAATCAAATAGGGTATTTAGAACATCCATTAACAAAATTTAAGAATTTATAAAAAAAAAAAAAACAGTAAAGCTAACCGATAAATAACAGCATTACGATGCAAGAATTGTAATGCACAGGTAACTTCGGCAGCATAAAAACGAGCACGTGGTTCATCAAATTTCCGTGCCCTTTGTATTTGAAACATCAAATCACCACCATTCACATATTCCATAACAAAAAACAATCGATCCTGGAAAATTTTGAGTAATGAATGAATAAATACGAATGCAATAGCTAATATTCTTCGGGAATAATTCTGCGATAGTAAAAAAGTTGATATAAAGAATTATGACAAATTAAGACCGATTTAAATTTAATTAATTTTGCTGGTAAATAATGATAAGTAGCATTGAATACAAGGGAATAATTTCGAGTTTTTGCAAGAATATGTCATTCCCCCTACTCATTTATTTTTTCGTTTGTTAATTTCGATCTTCAGTCAATCATTTTGATGATAAACAGATAAGATACATAAGCAAGGAAAGAGAGAGAAAGAGGAAGGAATTGTGTGATAATTAATGGCTACAAAACTTGCCACAGTTTGGAAGCAAGAATGTATGGCCGTGAGAAATGGATGTTTGGCTGCCAAAGCTAATATCCTCTTTTCACACATGGTGCAGTCGACGTCATCGTCTTGCAAAATCACATCTTTCTTCAATATTTTCACTGCATAAACTTCATCAGTTCTTTTATGCTCCGCTAGCATGACCTGAGAAAAGATTATTATGGGAAGATAAAAATCTGGCCAAGGAGATGATGCAATAATCATATTTGATAAGACATAAATCCAGATTGCATCATAGTTCAAATATAATTAAATTCAAAAAGATCATCAATTAACCCTGCAATTATGATCATTCATTAAAAAGTGCATCTATAAAATAAGCTGAAACTAAAACAAGATTAGAAGTATTTCCTAGGCAATATCGTATGAAAAAAAATTCTTTTAAACAATGAGTTAAAAAGTTTGAAAATATTAACAAACCTTCCCAAATGATCCTTTGCCAAGAACTTTAATAAAAATAAAATCATTGATTGTTACAGTGGTTGGTTTTTCAAAAACAACTGAATTCTCGTTTGATTCTCTATTATTAATTTGATTTTGTGGTACTTCTTTTTTCTCTACAATTCATTGCACTCTATATACATTCTTATGATGGGAAAACATTCAGAGTAAATTTTAAAAAAACAATTTTATTTTTAAAATTTTTAAAAATCTCAAAATTTCAGAGAGAAATAAAATGATTTTAAGGATTTCATGTGTGGGAATAGTAATATGTTTGGATACAAAATTAAATCGAAGTTTAGTATACCTTGCAAAGTTTGGAATAGGAGCATGACAGCTCACAAAAACTGGAATAAAATGATCCAATGTGTGCAGCTAGTTAACAACAAAAGGCATGTTGCATGTGTAATTAACAATATAGAAGACGTTAATTAAGTATTTTGTGTATAGAAAAAATTTGAGCGAAAAATTTCGAAAAAGAAGTGTGAAACTTGCCGATCTCAGATTTGAGAGCTATTGAAGTGGTAAATGGAACTGTTTGTGCTGATAATGCATTCGGCTCATCGTAAGCATTCCCAGCCATTATCGATGGCTGAAATTAACAAATTAAATTAGAACGGGAATATTAATTGCAAATTGAATAAAATTTTGGAAAATTGCTTGATTTACGATTCAGAAGATCAGCTTATTTATGGAAATTTATCCAGTCCTGAAACGTTTCAAACTAAAGCTACAATTCATGTAGGAAAACAGAACGTTAGCTAAATATTATTTTAATAAAACTTGAAATTAAGAATAATGATATATAATTTGGTGTATTGATGGACAAGATTAAATTTATATTTCATCAATATGCTACGTTTTAAATTATTCAGGAAAAATTTCTTGCATTTTTTTTTTTTTTTTAAACGAAAATAATTGCTGCATTTGTTGCTTCTTGAGAGAAAGATTAGGATGAATGGCAGGAAAATGAGGCATAAATGTTTATATATTAATGAAATGGTTTGAAATGGAATAAATAATCAGACAGAAGACATTATGGTTTTATTGTGAATAAGTCATTTCTATGTTTGTTTTTTCCTTTCTTTTTGTTCTGAGTAATATAAAATCTTATTACTGGAAGCATATGACACTGAAATGATATGATAAAAGTGAGTGGATGAATATTGATGTGATTTGAGAGAAGCGTATGAATGTGCAAATTTCATAACAAAAATAAGTCATTGAGAAAGAAAGCCAAGTTATCAAATAATGTAATATCTCTGTAAAAATAAGAATCTTCTGATAGTTACTCAGCTCTAAAATTAGAATCGGTAACATGGAAGGCATACTGTTTATTTATTAAAAAAGAAGAAATTGCTTTAGAAATAATAGAAGCAAAGATAATCAGAATGGACAATCACGGGAGGCTTGCAGACTTCAGCTGAACTATGTTCAACTATCATTATGTGTTAAGACAGCTGAACATCAAGTGGTTAACTATTACTTATCACTACGAACTATTACTACGTGTTAAAGCAGTTAATTGTTGCTTATTAATATAACTTGCTGACATTTCCATCAACTGTATGGGAAACTTTACGTAGAATTTGCATAGAAATCAAAATTCGTTTCATGACAGTGAGCGTCTTTCTGATATCTCGTTTAGCTAAATGAGAAATGTGCTATAAATCAAAAATTGAAAATGAATTGAAGAAAAATTCAATGAACAAATTCTTTTGCACGGAGAAATTCCACCTTTTTTTACCTGCTGATTAGATGCTTTCTGAGTAATTGATGAATTTTATATGTTTCATAAATTTTTGAAGTTTTATTTATCCAGTAATTTATAAAGTAAATGAAATTCAGTATGTGGAAGGATTAAACATTAAAATGGACGGAATGAAGAAAGAAAATTCCAGGATCTAATGAACTCATGAATTAGGTGAATTTGTTTCATGATGCTACAGGGAATGAATTTCTGAAAAATTCTGGACCGATAAACTTCATCCGTACATTAACATTTGTAGAAGTTTTTTTTAAAGAACTTTAAAAAATTTTTTGAAATTTTCTTATTTTTTCATAATAAAAGGTATTATCTATTCGAAAATGAAGAAAATTGGATCAAAAAATGAGTTAGAAAAGGAGGATTATCTAAAATTTCTTCCGAAAAGTATGATCTAATTAATAATTGCTCATTTTTCCATCTAAATGCAAACACATTATTGTCCTGATGTCATAGCTATGGAACTGAGTTAATATTTTTTTTCTTTGATCAATAAATCTGATATATAAATATTGCAGTGCTATTTAAAAATTACAAATTGATGATGATAAGATAAAGATAATACTGATAATTACAACTATAATGATGATAAATGATATCAACATCTATGTTTCATAATATATTAATTTTTTTAAAACTCCTTTTATCATTCTTAATTAAATTAACTTTGCTTTTAGTCATAGTTAATTTGGATAGAATGGTTTTGTTCATTATCTATAATTTTTTACATCTGCATAGCTCAGTAGAATTTCATATCTGAGACTAAAATTTCATTGCTTAAAATTCGAGTTACAGACTGAAGAATCATAAAAAAATTTTTAGACAAATAAAAAGAAAAGAGAAAACGAAATGAAAAAAAAAACAGGAAGAGATTACAATTGCTCTATGTCACAAAGTTCAATATGCTGAGATCTCAACGGATTCGGTTTCAACATCCGAATAACTTCAAAGTCGACGCTGAATGAAATAAACAAAAAAAAAATAATAAAAATAAAAAAAATAAAATAAAATAAAATAGAACAAAATAAAATAAAAATAAAATATTCAAAACATGAACCTTTTTCTTAAATCGAATTGACATTTTATCACCAGTCAAACCAAGCTGGGCAAGTTCCAACGCCATTTGTTTCGCATTGATGCCACAATTATTGGCGACATTTCGCTGGCAACTGCAACAGTACCACGTGCAGTTTGCTGTATCTATATGAAAGCGCTACCAAACATGGTACTTAAGTCAGTATAATGAGTAAAATAACTCTTCCAAAATTAAAGCAAAAATTTTAGCTTAATGGTTAGAATGAATAATCATATTTGCAAAATTTTTGACAAATTTTCAAATTATAAAGAAGCAGAGATTTGCGGAATGGAGGGAAAGAAATTTCCTAAGTAACACAAATTTTCTCATTTTTTTGTACGTAAAACTTTAAGTTAGTTTTTTTGTTCGTTGAATTCTTTCACATTAAAAGTACTTTCAATTCAAATTGTTTCACATATTGTTTCCGTTGATAATAAGCATGCAAGTAAGATATAAACTAATAATGCTGAATTAAACGCAATATTAAAATTTCTTCATACCTCTTTGATAAATTATTTAGACTAAAGAAGAGGAAGAAAAATTGAAGTACAAATTTTTTTATTTTTAAATAAATCGATTTGTGCAATTTATTATAATATCAGATAGAGAAGAAAGTGAAAAGGACAGATGCATGACGAATATTTCCTCTGTAAACTTCGAGTGTCATGCTAGAATAGGTTAGATCGTGGCTATATCTTCATCCGACTAGTAGCTCGGGATTTATTCGAGCAATCCTGACGACCAAATCCAAAATAACTTATATTTCCCGATAGTACTACAGGATTCTGTCATTCTGTGAAAACTCACAACGATATGATTCAATCATAAATTTCATTCTAAATTGAGATTTTATACTATTAAATATCGTAATCCGCTAAAGAACGTGGATAAAAAATTTCTTTAACAATCAACTTGATCGATACTGATAGAAATGAAAAAGCATTTTGTTGGAGAACGGAACAAGATGGAAAGATGAACAAATAGATTAGTTAGATGGAGGTTGTTGGCCAGAAATGAGGCCTTGAAAGAATCAAACTAAAATGACAAACCGTTTGTGTACATTAAGTTTGCAAACAGAGCATTGTAATCCTTGATTGATCAATCCATAGAGCATCGAACCGCAATGATCACAAAATGTTGGTCGCTTATAACTGTGAACTGTAAATCGATGCGGCATGTTGATATTAAACCGGCCAAGGCCTTGCTGTAATGCATTCATCTTAATGAAACTTGGATCCGAAAGTAAGTTTAGTGTAGAAATTTTAAAATTTGACGGATGATCTACCAGAAGTTGCCAAGTACTCAACTTCAAAGGAAAATGTTTTCAGCTGGACTAAAAACAACTAACCAAAATTCGATTTTGAAATACAAGAAAAAAAGAACTAATTTTGATTTCGAAAAATTTCAAAAATCCGTGCAATCTCAAATGGGAATTTCAGACTTTTTGCAATCTGTAGCAACGTTTTCAAAAGTATTTCAGAAAATAATATTGAAGTATTTCAAACGATTGCAGGAATCGGCCTTTAATTTAACTCAAAAATATCCCGTTATTTTCTTTCTTCGTAATAATCGCATTGTTTTTTTTTTTTTTTTTTTTGCGATTTGGAAATTTTACACTAAAGAATCTCGAAAAACTGAGAAAAATTAACAAAATTGAAAAACTATAAGTTTAACAAAAGTTCTCTTGAATCCTCAAATTCCATCAAAACAAAAAGCAGCATTTCAAAAAAATCCATTGAGGATTAATTATTTTAAACCATAAATAGCTTTTGCTAATATCACCTTTTTTTTTTGAAAAAATATTTTAAATTAAAAACAAAGATAAATCAAATAGATTAAAAAACTTGTCACAAAAAGTATCATCAAAAAACATCGCAGAGAAACAATTCTTTATTTTTGTTTGAGCAGAGGATTAAAGGATTCAGTGTTAGAAATTTCGATTCCAAGTTCAAATTATTAACGACAGTTAACCTTCAGCGTAATTTTATTGATGATTTTGAAATCTTGAGAACAAAGGGCTATGTCCAACACCTTCTTGGTATGAAGTCAATTTAGGTACTACATTTAAAGTTTTTTATTTCGGACAAGAAATACTGAAAACTGAATCCAAAAAATTACCTTGGCTGCTTCAGTTTGTAGTTCATCGATGGCATTGACTCGACTTCCAGGACATTTCCATAGCACCTGCTCATGGCATCGCTTGTGCACAACTACGGTGCATACTTAAAAAGAATATCTGCATTGAAAAAGATTTTATTTTTTTTTCTAGTTAAACTTTTCTGATTTAAAAGCAGCACAACTATCTTTAAAGTAAATGAAGCTTTCGAAAGCTTAAATTCTTATTTATCACATATGTTTTTGTCTTGTAAATCATTAGAAATGCAAATTTCCCATGAAGAAAGAAAAAAAAAGATCATATATATTCCTTCTTATAAATGCTTATTTCCAGTTACTCCTTCCTGTTCTCTTTGTTTCATACTTTTTTTATTTCAATATTTCAATTTTCAATTTTAAACGAAATTGCATATACCTATGCTCTTTACAACAGATATATTTCTTATGGAACATGTCGTAACGAATTTAAAATTAGCATTTAACAAATTCTATAAAAGAATTCAAATTCGGATACTAACAAACTTTGTTGTACATGTTTTTTTCCTACAAAAATTGTTAGCAACATGAGATTACATATTCATTTTTTGAGATAATTTCATGGTTTCCGATAGCTTTAGATCTTAGTAGGAAGAAGCTTGCTTAGGTTAAGGGATAGGAATGAATTCGAGTTAACAAAGAAAAGAAAATCTCAGTGACGAATAATGCAAAAAGTTATCAAAGCGCACAAGCCCTATCCTTCATTGATTATTTTAAAAAATTAAGAAATTGCAAATAAAAAAATTCTCATCGAAAATAAAATTGAAGGAAAGTTTTTGTTAAAATAAAAAAAGAATCGAAGTTGTTGTAGCTTCGTCCCTTCCTGATATTCTCTGGACCAAATTTTTAATTTAAATGTGCAACCTCAACTTACTTTGGCATTGGTAGCCTTGTTTGCCAAGTCCCCAAATAAAATCTTTACAATGCGCACAAAAAGTTGGTTGTCGTAAAAATAAGGCCATAAATTTATGCCCCGTTACCTAAATTAGAATGACTCTTAGATGTGTCGATTCCAATTTATGAAATCGCAAATTTCTATATTATTTTCTAAAATAAAAAAGAAGATTAGTAAACAAAAGCGATTTCGATATTATCAAGCAGAAAAAAAAAAAAAAAAAAAAAAAAAAACGTAAATGAACGCATTATTTGAATGAATTAATTGCTAACTGTTTGCTTCATACAAAGAAACAATTAGAAACCTCATGAATTCTTCGGCGCATTGCGCCTCGGCGCTGTCGACTACTGAATGCATCGGTGCGTTCTTGAAAAACCCGCTTTTCCTTGGCAATATTTCGAGATACTTCTAAATAAGATACAGTTTTACGATGAACTTTCTGAAAACAATAATAATCTTCAAAAAAGATGCTCCTTTATTTTGCCTCTGAGATGTTTCTATTTTGAGAAGTGATTAATGAATAATAAAACTTCTGAAATTGATAAATTTATTTTTAATAAAAACTGTTCAAATTCATGCAAAATTTATGCTAACCTTCACTCAATGAACCTTTCAGCTCAATAAGTAAATGAAGTTGTCCGTGTGGTTCCAGATCAATCTAGAAAGATAAGTATTTATGCTGATTTCTTCTTTCTTTTTTTACTTTATAAATTGTTTGTATTCCACATTAGGAAAAAACTTCAACTTGGAACTGCTGGGCTTTTAAGAAAAGGCTCACCAGCCAAATTTCCCAACTCACAGATTCTTTTCCGAGAAATAACTTCTAGATTGTTAGTTTACCCTATGATTTGGCCTTGAATGTATAGTTCAAATTTCTCTTAAAAGATTTTTTTGATTCGATTATATCATTAATCAGTTCTGTAAAGAGCTTCAGTTCAAACCCAGATGTCATTCTTTGTTCCAATTTTAAGATCTTCGAATTGTATACGACAATTGGCCACAAAATCATCAGGAGGTAAGGAGCAATCATGAAAAACGGTAAATTCAAGCTCATGACCATTATGAACTTCAGTCTGTAAAAAATAATCTGGTACGATACAGATTAATCAATATTAATGATGGTAGTTGGTAAATAAGAATTATTTGGAGTTTCAATTATTAGAAGAATTCCGTAAAAACAGCCTAGGATGGACATGAAACCTCGTAATCTTCATTCCAAACAGGCATGCAAGTTTTTGGACGAGTCAGTGTTTCTCCAATGTGTTGCTCATCACAGTCAATTTTTACATAAACATCCAATAATGTTGTGTCTTTTGAAGTAGTCGTAAATCTATAAAGAGAGAGAAAGTTCTTAATCGGAATAAAAACTTATCACGACATGCTTTTAATATCACCGTTATCAAAACGGCAAATAATAATGAAATGTCTATAATCCAAAGAAATATCTTTATGGGATTTTAAAGATATGTTAGAATAAAGTAATCACAACAGAATATCTTTCTCTCTTGAAATTCTCAGAAGTAAAATAAGAGCAATAAAAATACAGTCATTGTATATTCGCTTAATAGGCCTATAAATGTAAGCATATGGCTAAATCATCTCATCTCTCCGATTGTTTATCAGCATAGAAAGATAGAACATGAAATTCATTCATTGTACAGACCTTTTTGACCATTCAGTAAGTCGAAGATCACGAGCTTCTATAACTTTTATAAGAGCGATTCCGTTGAAAATTGTCATAACCACATCTAATTACTTCACCATATCTTTCAATACTGTAAGAAAAAAAAGAAACAAAATGAGTTGTACAGAACAATTCGACGACTTTTTCGCTTTTCGATGAATATTCGTCAAAAGAAAAAAAAGAAATATGTATGGTTATCATTTATTCGCCTTTTTTCATTCCTAACTACTTCAGTTTTTTCTTCTTTTTTTTTCTAGCCAGTGAACGCAGTGCTTGAAGATAAATGATCGATTAGTAATATAGTAGTGTATTCATAATACTGATCAAAATTATCACCAATCGATCTTTTACCTTAGAACATCGTCATATGGGATAGGAGATGGATATGATGTGATGATTACTTTTATCCTAATGCAATATTGATGGATAAACGGTATAACATGATCGGAAAATAAATCCTGTCGAGAGCGGAGAGATAATACGAGAGTTAGAAGATGTTGATGATATGATAACGATGGGAGTATGATTCTCTGAAAACGAACAAATTGCTCAATATTGTTATTGGTAGTGATGAAGGTTGAATATCCAGGAAAAGAGATTGAGTTATCCGAACGGAAGGCGGAGTAGGAGAGTTGGTATTTTTTTCTGGATGAATCCACTGGGAAACAAGCAAATGGCTTCGATGTATGCTTCAATTTTATTCATACCTTCCTCTTTCCTGCCCTTTTTACTGAATGTATAAAAGTCTCTCTATGCTTCTTCTTTTTCTTTCATATTTTCTTCGATTCTTTCGCTTTTGCTTCTGAATTCAGAATTTTTAATCAGAAAATGAATCAGTTTGAACACAGCAAATTTGATTAAGGGATATCATACAAAAATGAAAATGGATAAGATGAAAGATCACATCGGGAAGTACCAAAGTTTGCCCAGCTCAACAGTTTATTTGAGGATATCAAGGAAAAGAAAAAATGACGAAATGATCGAATGTTGAAGAATAAAATGGAAAAAATAGTAGTTCCATCTTCAAATTAGTCCTATAGTTATACTTACCTATAAATAGGATGGATGGGCTATCTAGTCAATAATTTAAGTCATCAAAGTTTTCAACATAGATACGTACATACACACATACATATCATCAAAGTTTTCAACATACATACATGCACATACATACATACACAAACATACACACGCACACACACACACACACACGCATACACACACACACACACATACACACACACACACACACGCACACACGCACACATAGATAGAGGATGAAGACAGAACTGATATTGGTATTTGTCTTCTGAAAGTTATGTGAAAAAAGTGTGCAGCATGGATGGAGCATTTTGAGATAAATTGATGATGAGAAGAGAGCAAAAGCTGAAAAGCGAACTGAACTGACAGGATGAAAATTGTTTTCATCCTTCTTCAAATTTGAATCGAGACAGCTCAACATGAAGTTGAGACGAGATGATGATAAGAGTTGACGACAAAATTTGGCAGCTTTATTTTCTTCAATAAAATTCCCGTCTGTTGAGAAACGTGTGTTATATTAGCTTTTTCAAGCACACTACTCAAATGTCTCATGACAATATCAACAAAAAAATTTCATGCGAACATAATTGTTGTCAATCTTCAAGAAACGAACAAAAATAACTCATGAATTTTATCTTAGAATTATTCAGTCATAAATGATCTACAACGAATTCGAATTTTAAAATCATTTACACTCTCCACTAAGACTAATTAAAATATAACTAGCTTCGAAATATTTGTAATCGTTTAATACTTCCAAAACACATCGATTTTCTAATCTTGATTTGGATAAAATTTATTTTGAAATTTATCAGAGATTTTCAAAATGATTAATCTCTTTCAGTTATGTTAGCTTTGGAAAAAAAGGAAACATAAAGATTTAAAGGTGAGTATGCTAAGGAACTGTGATCTCTTCATATTTTTTTGAATTTCCTGGCAAACAGCTGAGAATTGGCTTGGACATATCACTTGATGATGATTCATTCAAACAGAATGCCAACAATTTTCAGCTATTCGCAAATATTTTAATTAATGCTAACATTTTTGTATCATAATATAGATTCTTTTGTTCATATGTAACTTTTAGTATAAATTCTTTCAGATCTAATTTTTGGTTTTGAATTGTTTAGGTAATTAAAGTCAAATTAACCAAAAATAAACTGTTGTAACAGTAGAGAAGAAATCTTCTTGAGAGGGATGAATTAAAGTTCTTCATTTATCGATGGTTCGTCCCGCTGTATTACTGTATGTTGACGTGAGATATTGATTTCCAAAGTATGTCACAGTTTCGTTTTTTTTTTTTTTTTTTTTTTTTTAAATTCTTAAAAAACTAACAAAATTTTTTTATTGTGAGTGTTTTGTTATGGAAATATGACAAAGAACTTTCTAATTCAATTTCCGATCTTGGAGTCTTATCGATAATTGATAGCTATACCATTCTGATATAATTTAGATTGATTTGGAATAGGAATGACTGTGAAAGTCTTGGAAACAAATTAAATAAAGTTATGAACTAATGTGTAAAAGCAATTCAAGGCAGTGAATTTTCTCCGCTAATCATCCTATGCAAAATGATTTGTCAAAGACTTTTTTTGGTTTTTAATTCAAAAACGACAAATGCTGCTAAACATGACGTAACTCTGAATTCTCCCGAAGAATATTTTTGAACTGGAATTTTGAGTGATAGTTTCGTCGTTTTTCGTCTGTTTATAAAAAAGTATCCAATGTGAAGTGATTCGTAAAAAACATTTACTTAGGATAAAAATGCTCAAAGAAATTAAGTCCTACACAAAATTTTATTTAATTTTTGTTTTTAATTCTATCGCATCTATATTTCATCAAATACATTTTTGTTTTCTCCATGGAAATCAGTGCATAAAAGAGATTTCTTCTGAAAAGTTAATCTGTCATAAAAGAGATTAACGTTTCAGATATTGCTGAGTAAAAACTATCTGTATGAGATCTTATCAGAAGGAAAATAATAAAAAATTAACATAAAAATTGTTCTGGTGTTAATGATCGCATTAATTATTACTCATTACGATACTTCATTATAAAATTGCAATTTGTCGTCATAGGTCATTAAAAATGGTTTCCGGAATTCATTTACAGAAGGCTGCAAAAATACTTTGTATACATGTAAATATAAATGCAATCACATGCATCTGAAATGAAAATTGTCGCAACTGAATGAGCAGTTGTTGTTTGGGATTGTTTTTTTTATTCTTTTTCAGGAAGTCCTGTTTATCAAATAACATATGCATCTGACAAGATTTATTTAAATTCAGTAATTATTGATTTAAATTAAAAAGCTGATGGAGTACTTGTTAGCGGGGCAAAGTCAAACACAAAATTTCAAAGTTAGATGAAGTACCGAGAAATGTGAAAATTCAAAATAATTTCCCTTACCATTTTATGCAATGCTAGAATTTATTTTTTGATGTACTAGGTCAACAAAAATTTCGATCGCATTTTCATCCTTTCAATCAGCCCTAAAAGAAATCATTTGTTCTCAAACGATTTCTTAATATCTTTTAGTAAACCTCCAGTTTTGGACATCCATGATAACTATTTTAAATCTGATATAGAATAGTGATAAGATAAAAAAAAATCTTTGAAGAGATCATATCTCTTGAGAAGATTGGAATTTTGGAAATAAGATTGAAATTTCTCTTGAACTATTAGATCGAAAAATAAATTCTAGTATAAATAATAAAGAAAATTACTTTGAATTCTCTTATGTCCCAATGCTTCATCTACCTATGCAATCATTCATAATATTCTGAATAGAGGATAGTCCAAGAGGAATTTTTTTAGGAAAATTATTTTCTTGATTAATAATATTCGTTAAAATGCATAAGTATAAAATCGGTGCCTAATAAAAAATTATTCTATCACATTTAAAGACATTCTTTTCGAGAACATTATTTTAAAAAATTATGGATATCTAAATAGTCTTAGAATAGAACTAGTGAAATTTCTAAAAAAATTCAGGCGAGAAATTGTAAAAGGAAAATTGATAAGCTTCAGATTGTATAGTGACAACAATATACTATTCAGGGAATATAAATTTTTTTTGCATATAATAAATAAATGACGAAAGAGATTTTTTCATTATTAGCCTTATTTTGAAAATCGGGAAATGATAATCACGAATAGCCCAACGGAACCCCCATATTGATCATGCGAATATTTCATGAATAAGTAAAAAATTGAAAATCTCAAGAGAATAACAAATATCATGTTCAAGATATTTCATTTCTAAATCAAATTTATGTGAAAAAATTTTGTAAGAACTGAAGCATTGAATTCATGACTTTAGGTTCCCTTTTTTATGTACACGCCATCATTTCATGACTACAATAACTCAAAGATTAGACAAGTTTCTAAGGAATAATTTTATGAATCGTTCTTTTCAGTCTTTCTAAAGCAAAATAAGAGTATGTATGCCAAGGTAACGGTCTTTCAGCTTACGAAAAATAATAAAAAAAAAAAAAAAAAATTAAACTCCATGGTAACTATTTGTGAACTTCTTATGGGAGCAGAGTATAACCATTAGTTTTTTACACACAAACTGAGTTTAAATTGGAAGAAAAAAAAAAGAGAATATACACGAAAATTGTACAATTCGAATCTATGAAATGGCAATGTTGCAATATATCGGTTTAATTTGCGCTTGTATGAAGCATTTAGAGAAGAGTTTTAATTCAATGATAGTAAATAACGAAGAACTTAATAACATTAACTTAATCAAACTTCTCTCTGACCACAGAGAGAATTTAACAACTTGGCAAACATAATCTATTTGGTGAAAGATCTATTTCCGTCCTCTTTCCTTTTTTTCTTTTACCATTCATTTATTTAAGTGATTGCCTTATGAGCAACGTTAATAGATTCTTCTCTTATGAGAGTACGTTAAATTATTTTCAGATAAATAATCTTCCTAAGACAATTGCCTTTTTTAATTCTTCACTCTAGTAAGATCTAAAGCTAAAATATATTTTTTCAAATAGTCAAATTAAACTCTAACGAATAAAAAACCCAAAAAACTACTGCAGGATTTATGTGCATGGAATTGGTGATGAAAACAAATTTGCTTAGAACAACAGAAATTGACGATTTTTCGATTTTATAAAATTGATGAATAAAAAGATTATTTGAATCAATGTTTTATTCTCTTAACATTTTTCAATCATGCGAAATTGAGCTGGTGGCTTTCGTTTTTCTCCGTAAATAATAGTCGTTTCAGTTCAGTCATTTATCCAGCATTCAAATAAAAGTTCCTGGTCAACTCAAAGGTATTCTAAGCTTTCTTGGGCAAATATAATTTGAATATCTCACTGGGATATCAGAATCAAAGCATGGCTTGAAAATTTTTCTGAAAATCAAAAAACCAAGAAAATGAAGAATACGGCAGCATGCGTGACCATATCTGAACACATCTGAAAATGGGATGTATTAAACGGACGGACAGCCAAAGTGATAGAATTTCCTAAAATGTTTGATTTACATTTATTTAATTCTTTTAACTGAAACTGAAGATATATTTCCTAAAGATACGCTGCCTAACATGACATGTAGATTGAAAAATGCATAATTATAATAAATTAGTGATAACAAAAAAGAAATTAAAGGTGAAATCCCCAATGAGTACTCATATCTCTCAAATGCAAAATCATTTTTTCATTACTAAACCAAAATGTTTGCTGTCAATTATTTGGAATAAAAATAACTAAAACAAATTTTGGATTTACAACAAATTTTGCAATAATCTATGATCCTTCGCAAAATTTCATGGGTGACTTGAGGGAATTCAAAGACATCTTATTTTTCTGTTCAATGTTATGTATCTAATTCAACATGCTGTAATGTGCTGTAAAGCAACTAAATTGGAAATTTAAACGATTAAACAATACATTGCAAGTGAATACAACATTTCACTATCATTGATAATATCAAATTGGTAACTACTGAAAATTATGACGAAAATCTCGTAAACACATATGAGCCAAATGTTTACTACTATCTACATTAGAATGTTTTTTGAATTTACGGTATCTTCAAAATACTGGAAAAATACCGAAAAAAAAAATTGAATAGAAAAGCAAACAGTATAGCAGTAATACCGCAATAATAGTGGTGAACATAATTTGTGATAAGACTTGACTTTTATTTTTCCTTTTTATTCTCTTTTTGTTGTCATGAACAGTATACATTTAAAATAAACAATGAAATGAATGACGAGAATAAAAATAAAATAAATCTGTTTCACGTCTGTACCACCTCCAACAATAGTTGTCCAATTTTTATAATGTGATATAATTTCATCAGCTTTTCCTGATGTAGAATCAAAGATATAAGATTCAGATAGCAGAGTGTAATATATAAGCCGAGGATTCGAGTTATTAAAAATGAGTGCAACCGACAGTGTTGAAAAGTCAACAAAAACTATGATGTACGGAATGAAACAAGACGGATTAATCTTAATAATTAATGATTACACGAAAATTTTGAATCGACATGAGAATATGCCTAAATTTAGCTGTGTGTTGATTAAATTTAAATTTTGTCTTTTCGTAATAACTATTATTTCACAAAAGAATAGTATTCTCATCCTTTACATTATGAATAATTATCAGATTTGTTATAACCACATTATCCGTCAAGCAATATCATATTCATAATTGTCGTCAAGACAATATCATATTCATAATTGTCATACCGTATGATGTCTGATAGTATTATAAACATCTGAACATCGTCAGTCAAATTGCTGGTTAAGAACAAAATTTTCCACTTCATTCCAACTTCTGTAATTTTTGTAGGTGACTTTGACTGATATGTGAACATACCAATTCTTTGCTTCTGTAATCAAAGTAATAACTTAAAAAATTTTCGCATATTCTATAGACTTTCACTAGCCAATGTAGATTAAACCAAAGTACTAAGTCGTATTTGACATTTCAGCATTCACTGAATCAGTGAGATATTTCAACTATGACTTGTCACTTTGATATGGACCACAATCATTCGAACTCTTATCAACCAGTGTCAGAATTTGAAATTTTCCCTCAATAAGATCATATTGCTTTATATCCTGCCTTAACTTTCATTGCTTCTATGAGAAACGAAAAGTTAGGCCTGTATTCAAATGTTTAATTCTCATTAATCATTTCTCTAATGTGATAATATCATCTTAAATGCTGCATTACCGGGATGTTTAGGAAAGCACTGGCACCTCCGTATATCAATCATATGCTTATACAACTAGGCAGGTTGGGATGTGACTTTTGACTTTAAAAACGAAACTTGAAGCCAGTGTAATGCTATCAGCTCATGTTAAGGTCGGGATGCTTTAGACTTAAGAGGAATTAATTATTGTTTATGTAGTGTTGACATATCAGAATTTAATAGCCAAGACCGGAAAGAGCATAGAAGGAAAGTTTAAAGGAAGTGGATATGAACGGAAACAGCAACTGGACGGAAAGGAAGGATGGATCGTCCCATGGGCTCTCTCGTTTACAAGTATGTAAATAATGGAAGGCCTAAGGCCGACAACTGGCTTCTATCCTAGAGCCTAGTTCCACAGAAAATGAAGCCTTTCTTGCCTGCTTTTTTTAGAAAATCCCAACACTGTAGTATATTTGTGTGCTCATCATCATATGTTTGTCATTCTGTGTCTGTCCATTATTTGCTCCCCTGTCCATCATTCTAAATCTGAAGTCGAAAATATCTTCGATTTTACAAAATTAAAATAGGCTATTTTAGGCTCTGTTTGAAAATAAACTGACAAGTAAGCAATTCAATCAATATATCTTCGGCTATAATTTGAAGTAGTTTAAATAAGTCTCGTCATTTCTCATTCTGTTTGATGGCTAGGGTTATGCAATTTCGCACAGGCATTTCTATCACAATAAAGACATTTGCATCATACAGAGACTTTTGCTGAATAAAATAGAAGTAAGTTAGGTATGAATTGCAACAATCATACTTTTTATCAAAAAATATAATTAGTTGTAACCTCAGCTTGGCTGAATAATTAATTCCATTCATATAGGAAGGGAGGAAGAGGAAATCAAGACTGAAAATTGGAATCTGTTTTGTTAATGTCCCTTTCTTTTCCTCTCGTCCAGTTCATAATAGAATATTTACTGGCTCATTTCTGAATCACAGCATCATTTTATTTGCCGAGATGATGCAAAGAAGTATAACAGATTAAAGCTGCTGATGGATTCTTATAGAATGAAACAGAGTGCATCACTATGATACAGCATAAGTTTCCGAAATTAGACTTGTGTATTCACATATTGTCTATTCATCTGCATCTATCGTCACAAACAAAATTTAGAATATTTTAAAATTATAACAATCAAAAGTATTTCTAGTACAGTAGATAGATGACCCATATCTATATGAATTAAAAGGCGAAATGCTGTACAAGACTGGAAATCTATGAAGAATCACTGAAGTATTTATCTGAGAGGAATAGCTGTCTGGTGAAAGCTGCACTATCAACAGACTGGCAAGTTTGATAATTGAGCACTTCTTTCATTTCTATTAATAAATAATCACCATACATGTACGGTGATTATTTATTGAAAGGAACTAAAGAAGTGCACAAGCACTATTTGTATTGTATGTGTATATGCAGTACACATTTCCATATCATACATAACAGAAATACTTTTGACTGTTATATCATACTGTACATGTATAAACGCATATTTACATATTCATAAACATACTGTGAAGAAACATTCATAGAATCAGGCTTCCTTCTCAACTGTGTACTTTCTGATGAAAGATTGAAATGCAAGAAGAATGTGATACTTCGAGCTATCATCGTTCACTTAAAAGCGAACAGATTCTTTGGCCAACAACGACATGGCCAACCATGTTTGTGACGAGATATTCGGCTTTGAATTTTCGAGATACCCATTTTGTCCGTAAGTATGTGAAAGGACACTTGACTTATATTCATGGAATGCATACTTTCAAATAGCTCTGTCTGTTGTGTATTTCTAAAAATTAAATAAGCAGTAAAAGACCTATCGTCATTTTAATTTTCTTTCATGGAAGACGCTTAGGATTGAAGTGAGGAAAAAGAAAGAAATAATGAATTCTTGAACATAGTACTGTTAGTATCTATCAGAGATTGATTAGCGAATCTGTTGAGAGAGTGAAATGAATGAATCTCTAAGCGATTCCTTCCTTCCATTACATCGTGATTTTTCTCTAACAGTGCACTTCACATCGATATTCAATTTCATCTGAAAGAAATCCTCCTCTTTCTGCTACTTTTCTTCGCTTCTTCTTCGTCAAATCTTTTTTCTCCTCTTATAAACAGCAATTTTACATCCGTCAAAAACATCAAATCTATCACATCCTAACATTATGAAGCTTATTTATCAGTGATGATTGAGGCATGTCTTCTCGCGGGCAGAAACTAATTTATCTAAGAAGACGAAGAAATGATGCAATTTCATTGCTTTACCGAATCACTTAACAAGAAAAAATTATCATGCATCGCAAATAACTGCAAATATATTTTGCAATAAATTTTAAAATATAACCAAATGTATTATAATGGGCAAATAACCTAAATATACGAATTGATGAATGTTACCAGACACTCTTTGGCAGACAATTTTGTTCGCCAGATATTCAGAAATAAATTATTCAATATGTAGCAGTGCTTAAGCAATATTATTAATTTAACCTAATACAAGACCGAACTTTGATCTGTCTGTCATAAATAACCTCCTTAACCATTATTACGTCTTGTTTTTAAAATAGCTATCGACTAATTCTTATAATATTTATTTGGAACCTTTGAAATACTAATAAATGATCTATATCAGATCTTTTAGTACATCAAAGTGCAAAATTTTCATAATGCATGAAGAAAATGTTAAAATTATTTCTCGATGTCGTCGAAGACTGAAATCAATTATTTTCGCAACATTAGTCTTGATTTGGAGTGAATTTATCAACGATACTTTGTCTCTAAACATCTGGTATAAAACGCAGACGTGATAGTTTGAAAATAAAATTAATTTGAAAGCTGATAAATTCAAACTTTCCGACTCATCATTCCCATCAAACATAAACATGTATACAGATTCCCTCATTATATATGTATATTTATTGATCTGTAGCAGTAATGATTATTAAATGATGTCAAACGAAACTGCGAAAAACTGCGACAAAATAATTTAGAACGAAACTACGAAATGAAAATAGCGATATGCTCTGTGAATTTTAACGAGTTTTCTTCTCCCATCCTTATTCTTATTCTCTCTCCTCTAATATTACGATCCATCATCTCTTTTCTTTTATGACATCGATTCTCATCTTGCACAAACAAATAAACTTCCTTACACCATCTTATCTTTTTTTATGATTTCTATGGTAATAACAAGATGATTTGATTTGCGAAAAAAAAAAAAACTACAGAAATGATTTCGGGAAAACTGATTTTGTGTAATTGAAGTGTACATCAGTAAATGAGTTATGTTCCCCTCACAATTCCCTGAAGATTTCCGGTAATATAAGTAATCAAATGTTTATCAAATAACCAACTCAACAGATAGCCTAATTAGTGTGTACGATATGCTACGAAGGAATCTACTGCAATAATTACTTTCTTCAGTTAATCGGAAGTTTAAAATATGACTGCTGCCATAAAATATTTAACGAGAATTTTCAATTTTTAGTAACTATTTATTGCTTTTTCAAAAATCATTGAACATTTATTATTATGATATTTAATATTTAAAATATATGTGGAAAATGGAATAAAAAAGTAGTATTAGGAATCTGATGAAGAAAGAATCAACTATCATAATAATTCAAAAAATTAGATATGGAAGTAGAAAGAAAAAGAGAAAAAAATGTCACAATATTTGGAATGAAATCGCTGAAACTTTTCAAAAATAAGATTGAATGTGCCAGGAAAAAATCTTTTAAACAGCAGAATTTGTGGTATTCTATAGAAGCTTCAGGTATAAATAATAAAAAACTAAATATTGATTTTAAAAACTAAATAAAAATTAACGTTCGGTACGAGTAGGTGAAATAACTCTGTTGTATCAGAGAAGGCTTCATTAGAAAATAAAAGGTTTGTATGTGTGTGATAAGGACTTTAAGGATTATGTGAATGATAACAAAAATGCTCTATCACACACAAACACACAGAAGACTTTCAATAGGCCAAGATGTACACTAGTCAAGAGAAGTAGGAGGAATGACGAGAAAGGACTGAATTGAATAAGTGGAAGCCAAGTAAGATAAAGTCTCCTGAAAGAGCATTTGGCTTTGTGGCTAGGGACTCGAGTCTATATTTCACCTCGCTTGGCTCTAATTATTGCCGTAGCAATCTCCTCGATTAGTAAGTGTCCTTTTCTCTCTTTCAAAATTATGTCTCGACGAGATTTTCATACACACTAATTATTTTCACAATTATGCATAGCAAATCTGTATAAGTTAATTGTGGATATTTGCATGAGTATCTGAATGGCATAATAATTAAAGACTAATGATTTTCGGTTAATCAAATTGCAATACTAATAGTGACAGAAACAATGAAATATAACCATTCTGGATCTAGAAGAAAGAATGAGTTTCAAAGAAAAAGTTTAATTAGCGATTTCAGTTTGCTAGGCTTTCATTTTCGAATTTTTTAAGAACCATTTATTCAAATTAAAGACATTTACTTTTCTTAGTTCTTCAATTGATTCATAATCTTCTACATATTTTGTTCAAGTTATGAAAAATTTGGTTTACTTTTTATCCAAGCCTATATCTGAGTGAAAAAAACTGGGAGCAATAAATGTGGTGGAAAATACATGAAGTCGGAACTACTCGTCATCATCATTTAATCAAATGACAGCTTCGAAAATTTCTAAAGGAAGGACTCTAAAGGAACAGCGATAAAAGTATATCCTCTTATTTTAAAGACTAGAACTTGGCAGTGCTTCGTATGATTTGAAGAGTCGAAAGAAAACAAATCTTTAGAGAGTTGTCGCAATATTGCTTTCGTTTTTTCGATTTCAGAAAATAAGACAGAATTTTATTTTAATTTTCGTAACATATATTTTAAATATCTTTTAAAAATCTTCATGATGCTTATGACACTTGAGATGGCATAGTTTCAAAAATGTGTAAAAAACATTTTGCAATAACTCATCTGTGAATTGAATTTTGAACCCTTAAATGTTCAGTGAATAGAACATCTAACCAGTTGACTGATTAGACTGCAAAATTTTATTGTCGCTAGCAGAATGGTTTAGTTGTGAATTCTGACTTAATTTTGTTGAATTTAAGCACAGATTTTTTTTTCTGTTTGTCTAAATGTTACATCATCAAAATAATTATTTAAAATATCAGTCTCTTGAAGTAAAGTTATTGAAATGAAGAATTGTTGATTATAAATCGTTACCTTTATTTTCCTAATTTTTTACATTTTTTCAGTTTTTATAAACTTTTTCCAAGAGCATAACCCAAATAACATAACTCTATCTGATTATAACACTAATAATCAAATTTCTAATAATAGTATGCATTTAAAATAAAATATAACTATGGTTTCTGCATCTCATCTTTTGTAATTGACCTTGAAATTTTTTTTTTTGATCAAATTAATCATCAATGTATACACAATTCACCTCCTCTTCTGATGCTAATGTTTGGTTTGATTTTTTCAAGATCTGGATATGAAAAAGATATTTGAACAAATAAGATGGAAAGGAATAATTACATTGATTCTGAATGAATTATGCAATGCATATTAATTAATTGCTAATTAGTTCTTCGCGTATCTGCCATTTTAAAATTTGCAAGAATAGTCATTATGAAAGCAAATTGGAAAGATACTGAAATGGGAGCAGGGATGAAGAAAGACATCTTGAATTCGAGAGGAATATTAAATTCTGCGTTAAATAGGACTGATATTAATGCAGTCTGGACTTTAAATCTATGTTGAAACAGTTGTGATGAAGTAAAAATTTGAGACGAATTTAAAAGCAGAATTTTAATTCAGAATTATTTCAACACTTTGGCACTAAATCGAAGAATTTTTCCATTCATGGATTTTTTGCTTGAAAACAATAAGTTCCGAAGGAGAATTCAATATGAAATATAAATTGTTTTCTTGAACGAACAGTCTTCTTCATGTAATTTTTCATTTCCACTATTCCATTTCTTCATCTTCATTTCTTTTTCCGATTGTTTTTTTTTCTTTTTTCATTCTTTCAATTTCTTCTTTTGGATTAATGCCAATTATTTCTTAGCTTTTAGGCTTTTCGTTACTTTGTTGATTTGATTTAATATGGCACTTTTATCAAAAAAAAAAAAGTCGCATGATATCGTAGGGTATTGGGAATAAATTTGAAAGATTCAGGATGAATCGATGTTCATTCATTGCCTATAATAAATCAAATTCCTGCCTGACTGGCATCGATTGGAATAAATCACCTGAGTAAGATGGATAACAAATGGTTACAGCATGAATTTGTTTTTAATACTTTATCTGCTAATAATTTTACAGTACTTAATTTTGTAAAGAGCACATTTCGGGGTTTTTCAATGATTCACAAACGGAATCTAACTCAAAATAATTTTAATATCGAATGAGATTGCGTTTTGTCCAATTATCCTTATGAACGACTGAATCCTGATTGTATTTAGATTTTTCGCTGAATGCAGTCTCACAGATTTATTAAAGAAAAAAACCGATTAGATAGTAATAGCAAAAATCCATTCTTATCTCTGCTTAGATAAATAATCATTGATTTGATAATCAAAGATCTTGCTGTGTGCAACACTTATGCAAAATATTCATTAATTGCTAATTGAAACCTGAATTGCTATTTCATTACTTTTAAAACAAAACTATACCTGATATTACTGATAAAAAAAACGAATTGCAGTGAGTCAAACCTGCACTTCTGAATTAGAGTTCATGAAAGGATTTGATTACTGATATTTTGAGCAGTTTTCCCACAATAATAGATTATTTTAGAAAAAGAAAATCATTACGGTATTAAATTGGTTCAAAATGTCGATTGATATCAAATCTAATGAAATACTAGCGGGTGCAGTACTGCATGATATGCAGTTTGATGATTTATTGGCTGCTTTCAACCTGTGAAAGTAATTTTGTAATTTCAACATTTTTTTTCGCTTTTTTTGGAAATTTTTGAAAGATTCGGATAAAAATTGAATTTCACACTTTATGAAAAGAGGCATTTACTCGACAATGAATTTTTCACAGTACTTCTGATCCTCACTCAATGAAAACTATTACAAATAGTTCGGTGGTAACAATTTTCTTACCTTAATTATTTCTAACAATCTATTTCTTCTGAAACCGTAACCGATAATGGACTAAAAATTATTTGAAGAATTATCTAGTAATAACTGGATCCACTATATCTTCCAAGAAGCTTATTACGGGCCTATCATCATGTTGCAACTGTTAGATATAAGAAAATAGAAAAATAAAGAAAAATACAAAAAAGTTAATCAAGCTATTTTAATTATAAGACATTTCTAGCAGCAGGCGTCTTGTATATTTGGGAAATGTATAAATTTTCCAACTTCTTTATGTGTTATTTAAGCCTATATTTTTATTCCGAAGACAGACGAAAAAAATGGCGGATGGATGATACGATGGTAATGTAATATGCACAGGATCAAAACCAAAATAGAAAAAAAATTTAATCTGAAACTAAATGCCAAATTTTATTGACAAATCTTACTAATTTCAATACTTCTCTGAATTGCTGATTGCACTTTTAAATAAAAATAAATTTTGCCCTTTTTTCTCTCTTCTTCCTTAAACAATAGAATTCGATGAGAAATGCGACTCAAAATTAAAATCAGAATTAGAAGCTATGTAGTTCTAATTTTATTTAAAAATTAAAATTAAAAGAATATGCTCTCAAAATTTTCATCACTGAAGTCGCAGTTGTTGCAAAATCTCATGGATGAATTTAAAATTATTGTATTCAAATCCACCTATTAAAAATATTAACTGGAGAAATCATAAACTATATGTAGGAAAAAAAATTAAGAAGAATAAAAATAATTAAAACTTCGTTAATAATGAAATTTCTGTCATTGTAATTTCCAAAATTTAAAAATTGAACTTTGCAATAAAATTCGACATTTTGAAATCCATCTAAAAATTATAATATTTTAAAATTTTCCGTATTAGTATAGAAAAGAAACAATCAGTAAGTAATAATACTGTATATATTCAAAGTGCATATGAGAAACCGGCATTCGCGAATTTGCATAAAGCAGCGATTCAATTTAATAAAATTTTTGAAAGTTTTTTATAAAATTTTTATAAGAAATTGTTAAAATTAAACGTATAAGCATGCATCATACAAATTAGAAGAGTACTGTTCTTTGCATATTAAATTCATTTAATTAACATAATATATATTGAAAATACATGAAAGAAAAACAAAGAAAATTTTACATCAAATCAACATGTAGCATTCCGGTGAATTCATCTTTTATTCTATATCTTACGATCACTTGTACGGAAAACATTGGAAAAGATAAGAAAAACAACTCCTTAGAATGATTTAAAATTTGGAAAGAATAAAACCTGAATCAAATTTACTTTTTGTTTGCGAGAAATATTCTTGGCTAATGAAAGTACGGTCCGCTTAAGGTTAAAGAAAGAAGGACAAAGGATCCTGGATTTTTAAACGATTCAATGCAAGTTTTAACCACACATAAACACTGTGTTTGCATGCTTCCAAACCATTGATCTCGTGCAACCTTGCAAGCAACTGTTATTTTCCGTTCATAATCAGTAGTAATCTCCCGTAAACATTCCATCTCGGACTCATTCTACAATTCCTTCCGCAATCTTCTGCTCATATCTCCTATTTCTTCCTCATTTTTCCGCTTTCCAACCATTCCCCTCATTTCTTCCCCTAAAATTTGGACGATTCTTCAACTGGTGTGTATGACCTAGAATCTCTTCCCCCGTCTTCCGTTTCATCGATTTTTTCTTCCAGATAATTCGATCTGTCTGGGATTCCCTTTGTTGTCATTTAGCTTTTTCTCGATGCTATCTGAATCCACTATATCATCTTCTCTCTTCGGAATTCTTTTTGTTGCAGACCTAAACCAGTAATGTACTGCATCCACTGTTAGAACAGTCTGAAATTGCAACTGATAGCTATGTCGATTATCAATAAGTAAATAAACAAAAAACATTTAAAACACGATTAGCAAATAAATAAAATCGGATGATTCAGTGACTAATATTACGCACTACTTCAAGTAACTCACAACATTTTATTCACTGGAAGGCATTTTTTTCGTTATCTCCTTTATCCCATTAATTCAAGTAAAAAATCAAAATTCGATGACTAAACTTCTTACCAGTATGCCTGAACCATTAAAACTAAAATTCCAAAAAAACACAATACAATTTGGAATTGATAGCATTCTTGGCTAGAATCCTGGCAGTAATATCGAGAAGGATATGCTGTACATACTGGCTTTCAATTTTTAATTTCAGTCAACTCTATTCATTTAGCAATTATTTTACTATGAGCCTTCTCCTTTAGCTGTACGCAAAAAATTGCTATAATAAGTCGGAAATATAACAATTACATTTTCTCCGAGTATAGATTTTAGTAATAAGAGCACAATATTTCAAATTTCGGTTTGTTTTTTCCGGAAATTCTTGGAAGATTAACTTGGAGACATTCCTGAAATCCAAATAACACTTGGGTTTTTCTTCCATGTTTTCTTATTCAGCTTTAAAAAATCTAACTTCAGATGACATCTGTAACGGTCCTTCTGTGCACTCACCTCCATTACAAGAACTTATAATTCTTGTTAAATTTGTCAGCTCTCTTAAGGATTCAAAATCTGGAAGCAAATTTCCCTGGGAAAAGTACATAAATAGAGTGTATTACTTGCAGATTTATATAAGCTACCGAACAATTAGGTCTACTGGTTATTTCTTGTTAAAAGTGAAGACTGGCAAAAATAAAGAGTGAAGACTCAAGCTTCAGATGAATACAAACATAAAAAAATTAGTTTATCGATTGGTACTTTTGGCTGAAACAGTAACGTTAATTTGATTATCATAAAGAGTTTTATTTGACTGCTTTGATAAAATTTCGTTTTTTGACTATTCATAAATCGGTTACTTTATCCAATCCGATAGTCACATCGAGATAGCAAGAGTCAAGTACCGCACAACTGAAGAATAAGTAACTATGTCCAACGATGATTTCGGTAAAGTAATTCGAAACAAATTAATCAGTTACGGCTACTAACCGGTTAAATTTTGATTAGATTAATCAATAATTACAGAAAATGTTTTTAATCGATAATAAAAATTAAAAATATTGATGAGGTACGATTCTGATATTACGGTCAATGGGAGATAAAGAAAAATTCTCATTATTCATTTTTCAGCTGATGGATGCAAGTAATGCTTTAGATTCATGATGTATATAGTTCAGGTCAAGAGATCTAAGTTTAAATATGATATACTACCGAATGGATCATGAACCAAGCATATCACAAATATCCCAGTAAAGTCATAAACCTGACTTCTGATAAGTAATAAGACAATATCAAGCATTTGTGTAGATTTAATTTCAATTTCTGAGGGCAAATAGCGAGTTCTCTAGATATTGTTATTTCAATTCATCAAAGAACATCGGAACTGCAAACAGCTAACTTTTTGATCCATTTCTCCGAGAAAAATGAATCGATCAATGCATATCTTAACACTGTCTCTACTCCACATTCATCTCTTCTGATAACAGCACTCATAAATTGCACTGCCATAGGAAGTTCAATACCACAACAAGGAGTTCAGAGTTCATTTAATGTACCAGTAAGTCAAGCGTATATGCGATCCTGTATGCTCTGCTTAAGGTATCAATTCTAATTACCCTTGAGGAAAGATGGAGAATTGAGAGGGAATGTTAGAGGGAAAGGATTGCATATGAAAATAGTATTGAAATGGAGAGAGACAGAATATATAAAGACTGATAAGAATTACCTAAATGTGTATGGCGAGGGATTGAGAGGAGGAGGAAATAACGAAGTGGTGAGGCAATGATACAATGAATTGTTGAGATTTGTACCGTTATTGAAGGATGTGATATGTTGTAGCTTGCCGTTTATGACCTTAAGTGATAGTACTGATTTTCGCGTGAGAGGTTTTCACGTCCGAAGCGTTGGTGACGTGCAGTTTCCTTGGAGATATTGCGATATCTCATTTTTTCTCATATGTGATTGCATTTGTTTTCCCAGATTTTATGACATTAGTGACTTAATAGCTAAACGTGGAATTTCAAATTGGTTAAAGACAGCATAAGAGGAATATTGTTTGTAGAATACTTCGATCACTTCGGCATTTTCGGATTGGCAAAATTATTCGAGTTTTCAAAGAGAAAATTTTTTTCGGAAAGAATCAATTGTTCTTTGATATTGAATTCGAAACATACATGAACAAACCTTTATGCTTCTATTTCTTCTTAAATCAAATTAGATTATTTCAATTATTTAATTTTAAAGTGTGCCTAAATTCATGCCACAATATGCAAGAGTTCTACTTGCAATGATGAATGATAATAAAATTATTTCAGATCGTAAAACGGGATCGCAATGATGTTTCGTTATCTTCACTGTTTAATATAGGAAATTGTCTGCACAATAACTGTTTAGGAAAAAAAATGCTGCGAGTAAGTTTCTTTTTTGATTTTGTTTTGAAATTTAAGTATTTAAGATTTATTTCAGAAATTCCGAATAAAGTGTTAGTAAATCTTCCCATTTCTTGTCTTCCATAAGTAAAACTGGAGATATAATGATCAGGTGTAGTTCAGAATCATGATAAATTTATCAGTTGACTGGAAGATAAAGAGAAGCTGGTCTCCTGCATTTTTGTGCTTAATATGATATAAGAATTGTCCTTCAAAATAGTGCAAAATAAATACTTTTCTTGAGTTACTAGTGCGAATGAAACTATTATTGATCCCCGATTTTTATATTATATATGGAAAAACTCGGTTTGAGAAGTTTTTTCTCTTACGACTTTCAGTAAAAATTCAATGCATTTTTTTTTTTTTTTTTTTTTTTATAGGGCCCTACTAATCCAGTTGATTTTGATAAAGAATGGACAGAAGCAAAGAGTACGGTGATATCACTGCTGAATCAAAGGGTATAGTTTCGAAAAAATAAATAGTGGAAAATTATTTATATCCTGTTATTTTTTCCTATATTATTATAGAAATAGAAATTATTTCAAATGAGAAAATTTTGGCATCCCAAAAAAAAAAAGCGATAGGGAAATTGTGACTTTAATTCCTGTCCCATATAATCATTGATTATGCAGTATCTAGACAAGATGTTCTTTTATCTTATTTATATTTAATACTTGACTTGGATTTAAGGGGCATTCTTATAGAATTATTATTTAGTTTCAGCTTAACGAATTGTTGAATATAATTATAGACTCTGAATGAAAAAAGAAAGGGAAAAACAAAAGTGCGAGCAATCTATTTTTATTACTGCTAATCAATTATCTCTTTCCCCAAATTTTCGTTGATACATTTAGCTTCTTTCGCAATCTCTAAATATCTGCTCTGAAAGCTCAAAACCCTGAAAAGCAAATTTATGAAAATTCAGAATAAATTAAACAAGTATTGGGCTATTACGATCGTATTAATCATATCATTTTGGATTACTTGCCCATATTCAACCTTGGTTATATACTCTGTGTGAATGGATCACATTTCCACTCTTCAGTCAGTTATTGTTGGGATATTTGTATCTTGAAATATCTAAACATTTAGGGTGTAAGTAAAGTACAGTGGCAGGAGTTATTCGCCATTGTTCATCGTATATGCGCATGGATCGAAGGTGGCGGTGATATGGTTCGAAAAGAATTAGAAGCAGAAGTGCATCGTTATATTCTTACCGCTGAAAGAGTAAGCTATTTACAGATCGTATAATTTTGGAAGAAAAAAGCTACTCGAAGTTTCAATTTATGAAACACTTCTTGTTGAGATTAAAGAAGTAACCTTTTTATAATACGAACAGTAGATGAATGGAACAAATTAAATTTTTTTACAGCGTATAATGCAACACGAAGAAGAAAATGCGATTTTAAGGGTTTATATCTCAGAGTGGACAAAATTTTACACACAAACAGAATATCTTCCAAAGCCTTTTTCTTATATTTCGGAACAAAAAAATTTGACGTTGAAATCAAAAAATCCCGTGAAAGAAGCCGGTGTTATGGTTTCATCGGTATGTCAGTTTTTCATACGAAGTTAAATCTCTTAGTAAGACTTTTTATTAATTTTGAAATTAGTCTTAAATGTTGTTTCTTCATCTTCGGCTAACTCCAGTTAATCTTTTGAAAAGAAATATGTCCATGCGTGATGTTTTTGAAATTTTCAGAAATTTTCTATACATTCTCGCTAAAAACCTTTTTTTGTATTTTTTTCCTTCCAAGGGCACAACAAGTTCCGAAACGAGTAATAATTCTTTTTTAATTGATAATATTTGATTTCGTCGGAATTAATTGAATGAGAAAATGGAGGTTCTAAATTCTGGTCGCTATATAGTCATTTTCAGTCCTTTTGATTTTACTCCCCTTAATGGATAGATAATGCGTTTTCCTAAATAGTTATCTTTTGAAGATAATATAGGTGAATGTTGAATTTCAGTGCTCTAACAAGTCAAAATAAGTATATATTATCTTCGTAATTAGCTTTATGAAATTTCGTGAAGGTATCTGCACTTAATTATTGACAGTTTCATATCGTAATAAGAGGATGAATCTTATGACAGTTGTATCTCATACCTTTTTTTTATTTCATAGATTATGTTGAATGATTGGGGTAAAACAATTTTCGTGGCTATAAAACATAAGCTACAAAATGCAGCAATGCGTTTGGTTGAACTGGAACGAAATGGTGAAGCTTTCGATCCTCAGCTTGTTATAGGTGTTCGACAATCTTATGGTGATTTTACTCTTTTATCTCTTTTTCTTATTTAAAATTAATAATCCATCATTATCATTTATTCTGTAACAACAATTTAATTAATTTTGTACTTAGAGAACTCATTCTCCATAATGAATGAATGTAAGATATTTGAAAAGTGTCGGAAAGCTAGCTTGAGTTTGCGATATATATTGACATGCGTAAATTAGATTATTGGTAATTAGTGCAATATATTTTAAATGAATCCAATTTCAGTATCACTGAACTTAAGTACTGAAGATAGCTTGGCCGTGTACAAAGAAAATTTTGAACGAGCTTATGTCGATGATACCGAGAGGTTTTATAAGTTTCGTGCTCCTCAGGTACTGTTTCGCATGATTCATTTTTTGGAATTTTGCCATCTTCAAGAAGCATAAACTGATAAACTTGAAGTAAAGGATATTGGATTGTTTACTTTCTTCACTCTGAAAGGTTTTGGCTTCGGAAGGCGTACAAAGTTATATGGTGTATGCAGATACGAAACTGGGTGAAGAAGAAGCTCGTGGAAGGCGTTATTTGGAAAGCACGACAGATTCTGTGGAGAAGGTGGTCTCTAATATGATTGTTTATTCTTTTCATTTTTTATTATGGTCGAAGAATTTCTTAAATTTTTATCTTTTTAAATGTTTTAAATTGTGTTGGTTATTTAGCTGGTGGAACGTTGCGTTAAGGTACTTGTCGTTCAATTTCAAGAACAAATTTTAGCTGAATGTCCAACCCTTATCAGTGAAGGACAGATTGAGAGTAAGATTTTATGCTATAACCTCGTCGTTTATACTTGCTTTTTTGGCATTAATTGATTTATACAGTGATCTCAACTCATATTTGATGGGAAGATTACAATTTGAGATACATGGCCTTACCCCGTATCTCATCAGTGTAACCTGCATATCTGGTGTTGCAGAATTATTTTTTCTATTCATATCTCTAACTAGATTAAATCAATATAGATTATGAAGTCGATACATTGATTGCGCATATTTTTAATTCATATTTAAATATTTTCTCTCAATTTATTTTGAAATACTTTATTCATTCATGTAATATTGATAAAATAGTTAATTATTTGCATTTTAGAGTTGAGAATGTTATATCGATTAATAAATCGGACATCAGATGGTATTGATAATGTCTTGAAATTTCTGGATACTTTTATCAGAACTGAAGCTCTAAATGATATGAGGGCAAATGCGAACACTATAACTACAGTTTGTTCTTTTTGTTGATTACTTAGAATTCCAAAAGATTCTAAAAAAAAAAAATTAGATTTTTAAATAAAATAGTCTTTATAGAAATTTGTATAGTTTCATCAGAAATCAAAGAATTTATGGCATTCTTTTGTTTCAGGATCCCGAAAAATATGTGGAGCAGTTGTTAACGATGTTTTCAAAATTTAGCCTTCTCGTTGCGGATGCATTTTATGATGACCCACGTTTTTTAACGACACGAGATAAGGCTTTTCAAGATGTCGTGAATGATACTTGCATTTTTAGAATGGAAATTGTGAGTTCCAGAGGAAAATGGTTCGTTTTTTTTTTTCTTTTTTTTTTTTTTTTTTATTTTTTTTTAATGGGTTATAGTTTTTGAACACGTTAAAGAATTTTGTTATTCTTTTTTCATCTTTTGTCGATTTGCAGAACAAGTTTTTCATTTTTTTAAATCGGAATTATTCCAGTATTTGGATTTTTTTTTTTTATCTGTAATTTTCGGCTATGTTTTCATCATCTGAACAATCTGCAATAACTTTGGAAGAATTGATAATTCATATATTGTCATCTTTTTCCTTCTCTTCTATGCTTTCCTCTCATCAGTTCTGGCTGAGAATCTAAATGTGTGTCGTTTTATGCTCTCCTTTTGCTTGTTTCTGTTTAGTTCAGTTATCATCTGTCGAACTAGTTCTAAATCTTTGAATTTTTAAACATTTTTGAAAACTCTCTCATATTTCTTCAGTGTTGGTCGGATGCAGGCAGAGTCAAGATGCCCAGAATTACTTGCAAATTTCACAGATCTCCTTTTGAGAAAAACGAGTCTTTCGAAACGTCTCTCTTCTGAAGAAATTGATGCCAAATTAAATGATGTGGTATGATTTCCTTGCTACTTTTAGAAACAAAATCCGAGAATTATTTCCATTTCTGCAAATTGATTTACCCTTTTGCAGTTGCTAGTATTAAAATATGTGCAAAATAAGGATGTTTTTATGCGATTTTACAAGGCGCACCTCACTCGGCGACTAATACTTGAATCAAGTGCGGATCAAGAAAAAGAGGAGCAAATGATTACAAGGTTCTAATTTACATATTCTGCTGTAATTGCTAATTTTCTATACGCTGCTTATTACTTCCACATTTGCTTTTAGAAGTTGTCGTTTTTCTGGTTAGGCTTAATCATTAATTTTATCTAAATTATAACAATGGAACAAAATTGTTTGTTTGAATTGTGATAAGCGATAGTATCAATTTAATATGTCAATCAATGACATCTAGTGTTTACTGCAGAATGAGAGAAGTGGGAATGCCGGCCGATTTTGTGACGAAATTGTTCCGTATGTTGCAAGATATTGAAGTGAATAAGGATTTGAATAATGCTTTCAAAAGTTCGATTGCATCAAATAACAATTGGATTGCAGGTAATGATGGATTTTATTGCTTATGCATTTTACTTGATTTATTTTAGGATTCGATTTTTATGATAGTTGCTCTACAAGTCGTGCTAAGTATAAAAAATTCTCCCGCTAATTGAAATACCTTGCACGTTGAAATGCGGAATTAAATTTAAAGCTATTAAATCATTCTCTGTTTATTGACGACATTGCTAATGGATTTTTAAAGTCAAGTTTATTGTTCGATTTTTAAAATCAAGTTTATTGTTAAAAGTATATCATCATATATTTTAAAGCCTTATAAATTCTCAAATGTAGATTCAATCTCAATCAAAGTTTTAAACGCTGGTGCATGGTCACGTGGTGCGGCTGATCGTACACAAGTTCAGATGCCTCGCGAATTGGAAGATTTCATCCCTGAAGTCGAGGATTTCTATCGCAAACAACATTCAGGGCGGAAATTGCAGTGGCATCATCACTGGTCACATGGCACGGTATTTTATTCATGAATTCCTTGAATTTTTTGTACCCTTCATGAATACAGGTAATGATACATTTTTCAGATAATTTTTACAAATGCAATGGGAAAATTTGATTTGGATGTAACTACTTTGCAACTTTCCGTGCTATATTGTTGGAATGATCGTCCGCATGAACAGCTTTCTTTCGAATGTTTACGCACTGCTACGCAGCTCTCTGCTCCGGAACTTGCAAGAACATTATATGTAAGCCTTTCTCAATTTTTTGACATCAAATGTAATTTGCATTTATGCACAGTGCAGAGTATGCTAAATCCTTTTAAATGAAATATTGATTTAATTTAAATCAATTTATTTAAACCATTTCATTTCTTAGTGTTCTTTTACTGAATTTGTATTTGCAATGCTTTTGCTTGAAAATGCTTTGCTTTGCAGTCGCTTGTAGCATTCCCAAAAATGCGACATCAAGTACTCTGTACAAATTGCTCAACTTTGAACTCACGTGACTTCAATGATTCAACATTATTTTGGATAAATCAACAATTTGCAATTGTTAAAGTAGGTATCAATATATTACATTTAAAGTGATTGGAGAATAAACTGAGAATTCAAATTTTGGTGTGTATCATTAATACGAAGTAAAAAAAAAATTTACTTTTTCCTTTTATTTTTTAAACGACTCGTCGTTAAATATTTTTCATGTCAAATATCCGAAATGATCCACTTTAGCTATTTTAATAGATTTGATTGTTTGAATATTAGTTCCATATACATTTTTCATTTCTGTTGGTAATCTTGTCATTTGCATCGGATATAACAAAGACTTCAGTATCGTATTGTTTTGGTGTTCTTGAAATGTGACTGTTCATTTGGTTTTAGGAGTTTAGATCCTTCTATCGGCCTTTGCTTCCTCTAATATTAAAACGGGCTATGTATGTGCCTGGACTTTGTCGAACATTTTTGCCTTTACTTGTTTTCAGATATTTTGATAATATTTTTTAAATGTTGTGTATCTTTTTCTACTTGAAGACATTGGTTATCGTAAAGTTTAGTAAATCAGTAGAATGTAATTCTCATTTTGTATAAGTTTTATGTTAGGAGAAAATATGGAACAATATGATTTTCAGAATGGTAAGGAGCAGAACCGCGGTCGAATCAATTTAATTGGTCGTTTGCAATTGTCAGTGGAGACAAATGTACAGGAGGAACATGATGATATCATCGCTTTACGTATTTTACGTGTGCAAGAAGCTATCGTCAAAGTATGGTTTGAAAATATTTTGTATACTTTAGTACCGTGTTTTGGATATCCAATTTAAAAAATAATGAATAAATGTTGATAATGGAATAATACTAATTTATGATAAAGATGAATAATGAATAGAAGAATTTTATTACAATTTCATAATTTTTTGAAATTTCTGGAAAATTTCGTACTTTGCTTGAAAAATAAAATGTTAAGCTTTTTTTTTTTTTTTTTTTTTGGTTTATTAAGGTCATTTGGTGAAATTTAGGAATTGTAAGAGCAATATATGATTGAAAAGTTTGAACTGAATATTTTGCATCAGATGCATTAGTTGATAATAATGCTATAAAACTATGGTTTTGCTGAGCGATTTCAAAACTTAAAGAATATATTGTAGTATGATATGGCCGTATTCTAAGGAGATATTTATTACAAGATCTGGATTACAACAATTCATGAATTGGTTAACAAGATAGAACATCGCAGTTTTAAATTATTTAGTTCTTGCGAAATGTTAATACTTTTATTTGCTTTTATTGTTGAGGAAGTCAGTCTTACATTTATATTTTTTAATAGATTATGAAAATTCGAAAGCAGTGTCAAAGTGCACAACTACAAACCGAATTAATCGAATTATTAAAACATATGTTTTTACCTCCAAAAAAAATGATAAAGGAACAGGTAATTTTTCAAAAATTTTCCAGCATTTATAAATAAGTGATTTAAAGAGAAATATATAATGATTATCCTTCATGGGACTTCTGGAAGATGGATGGCCCTTAATTATTTTCTCATATTTTTATCAACTTGAAAGACTAACAGATTGTGCTCGATTTGGAAAAATTTCTGAAAAATATTTTTTGATTTACCAATTTTTTCAGATAGAGTGGTTAATTGAAAATGGATTCATTGCTCGTGATTCAAACGACTTGAACATGTTCTTGTATATTGCATAATTGCGATACTGATTAATTTGTCTCTAAGCTTTATATTTCATTTTTAGAAGTTGAAATATGATAATTTGGTTTAATTTATGGAGATTATTTTGTGGATGCTTTTCTGGTGAAAAATTGTTATCTTGTTATCTTTATTTGTAGAATTAGAAAAATATAATATTCTGCAGTCTCGAAATTTTCGTTAGGATGTCCGTTTTCTGAATGGTTCGTAGGCGATCGAGATCATCAAGGTCTTTTCCATTTGTATTTCCGTCTTATGATCATTTGCTGTATTGTTCTCCAGTAATAGGAAAAATCTTATTTGGAGTATAATTTGTGCTCAGTACTGGCGCTAAACGGGTGAAAATTCTAAACTTTTTTTTTTTCTTTTTTTGTATCTTTTTGAATGAAGATAGAAGCTTTTTCGGGTTCATGACTTTCTGCAGTAGATGTAAGAACCAGTACGGGGATTCGTTCTGTTCTTCGCTTTCCTTTTCCTACCAGTTTTCCCTCCTTCCGCCGAAGTCATGATTTGCCTAGTTTTACTAACTTGAAATAGTTGAATGTTCATTTATTTGTTCGCGGAGCAAACCGTCCAGAAATTAACTCATATTCGGGAATATATTTGCATCATCAAAAATTAGCTTCTTTTCTGCTTCTTGAAATTTTGTCCATGTAATTAAATATGTATAAAGTATGTGTTCAGGGCAGTGTTTGCGTATTTCTCATTGAAATTGTATGAAAAATAGTCGAAAGATGAATTTTGCGAGGAGGATAGAAAAGTATTATGATGATAAAAGATAGGAAGTTAGAATTTTACATAAATTATTGAAGGATATATCGCATTACACAACGTGAAAAAATTGTGATACAATCATTTGGCGAATGTTATTGCAACGATCATTTTCTTTTATTTGGATTTTCAAGAGAAGCAGTATTGTCTTCCTTTCAGTTGATCCTACAGACTATGTTTTAATTGCATTTTTAGTCATTTCTACTCAATTACTCTTAAGCTATTTCCCTCTAATTATCTCTGATTGTATCTGCAGTTGTATCCATTGATTATTTCTGCGTTTATCAAAGTTTTTGTTACAATAAGAAAAATGCATTCTGTTTTTGCAAATAAAAAATTGGTTCCATGCAATGCCTTATGTGGCTTAGAAAGGAGAAAAAGATTTGATGTTCTTTCAGTAGCAAATTCAAGAAACTCATTTTTTCTCTAAATCAACAGGAAAGTTTGAGAAGAAAAAATTTTTTTCAATATGATGGGATTGGAGTCTAGCCCGTTGACTCATACGGATACACATAGTGGTACGCACAGATGGGATGGAAATAGATAAAAACCAAAAAGTGATGGTAACAATTCTCAAAATCAAATCGTTACCGTTCATTTATTCTCAATTGTTGATGCTTTTAGTATGGTGAGTGCTGTCTGTCGGTTATTAGAATATTTTAACGATTTAGGAAAGAGAACCAAGATAAATTTATCTCTATCATATGCTTTTCACCTGTCATTTCTGTCACTCAGTTTTTCAGTTGAAAGTTTTTTAAGCTTGTCTTTCAAATTGAGATCATTGTTTTATCAATTTTATTTGAAAATATAGAGTCTATAAATAAAATTGCTTGTACATTCAGTATCAGAATGTTTGTATATTTCATTTCTTATATCTTTAATTGTAAATTTATGCAGCTTTTTAAAGAATAGAGTATTGAATGTGTTCGATTTGAATTGCTTATTTTTGAAAATTACAGGTATTTTTATGTCTCACCGATTATATAAATAACGATTATTGTTTATTGTGCTTCTTGGTGATTAAAGTAAATCCGAAGCACCAAATCGTATTTGGTACCAAATAAAATTTATCATCATTTTCACTTCCATTTTGTTGCCTATCATTAGGAAATGATCTAGCAAAAGAAAAATAAAAATTCCCAATCTGAATATTAGGAAATAATCTTTAAAAAGTTCACATTAACGGAATAAAAGTATCGGGAAAATAATCAAAAAAGAAAAAAAAAAAACTATTTAGTTTTTTTTCTTCAATAATTTCCAGAACTAAAGAAGCGGATTTCAGATTCAACAGTTCAGTGAATTCTACAATTATTTAAATATTTGGTTGGTTTATTATTTAGGATAGTTTCTTATAATTACTTAATGGTTTGTTACAACAATTTCAAACGAAGTATAATACTGTGCATTTCTTGGTGAAGATTTTGGAAATTCTGGAAGAAAAACAAGGTTTTTCTTCCAGAAATCAGTTTGGTTCATTTAATTTGATAATTCGCAAAATATTATAAAAAAAAGGAATTGAAACTGGAACTATTTGAATTGGAAAGAACTATTTAGCAAAGAACTGAAGAAAATTTTCCGTTTTCGACATAATGTTTCTGCTAAAATACAGATTTAAGCGGATAATAAATGAATGAAACGATTTCATGGTTGGCCAGTAAAATTATTTACTGTTGGTAGCAAATTTATCATAGGTAGCTTTAGTCTCATTGAACTGTAGAATACTTTACTTTCATGAACATATGCTAATCTCGTTAAGTATTCCATCTTCCAGAATTTTCATCCTTGCATAGTTGCTTTCTGATCCACTTAAGTCTTGAACATGTATATTAATTTCAGCCAGCATGACTACCGTAAATTTGGATTCGTTCCTGAAGTATGTTAATTTTTCCGGTCTCAAAAAAATATGTACGTCTACTATAAATGCATTGAGTATTTTAAAAAAGTATATCAGATTTCACGACTTCCTTAAATTCGTATATTTTGCGTGCAGATTATCCGATCGACTCCGCACAGTATGATTTCTGACTTAATTATTTGCGAAGTAATGCATTAGTCAGTTTAACAGTATTTCAAAAAATTTTGCAAATTGAAAAACTCCAATGTTTGTTTTTACTGCATTTTATCATCCAGAAAATGCCATTTTTCTGCGAATAATTCTGAAAGTATGGAAAAATTAGCATGAAGTATTCTTGAAGCTATATGACAATCAAAAATACTGGAGAAGACAGTCATTTCAATATTTTCTTCCAAATATCAAATAATTGAATCCAATTATGGCATTTTTCGCCGATATCCAATATAAATTGTTTCGAATTCTGATTAACTGTTGAGAAAGATGTTGCTATATCTAATAAATATATATGCATCATTCATCCATCTTACCACTTTTTTCTTCACTTTCAAAGAGCGTTTCCGAATGTTAAAGCAAAACGATATCAGATTCACGCTATTTCATGTTCCGTTCTCATTTCTTCGTCTTACAGGTGTGTATGAATACATCCTAATTAATATTTCTCAAATCATTATTACTGCTGATTCTCATAAACCACATACTGTGAGTTTTCCATATGATTTATTCCATTATTTGCATTGTGAATGCATACGTAGTGTATTTTTCATGTTATTTCCGCCAAACATTCATTTCATATTTTCCAAATTTTTTATTTTTATCTGATGTATCACGTGTCTGCCTGTCGAATCGTTAACACAATCCATTCAATACTTTTAATTTCGGTTAACTAATTATTTATTTATTAATTAATAATTTTTTTCAGTTTTAGAAAACTTACTTAAGCCATTATTTCAGTTGGAAAAAATAGTTTTGCAATTTAAATCTCTTAAATTGATTCCTTCAGTGCATTGATGTGACACAATTTCAAAAATATTTCCTCAACACTGACAAAATAATCCTCTTTGAATTTTACATTTAAAACAATTTAAACAGATCCAAATCACTTTTTTTAAACATTCCCTCCGTTTCATCTTTCTCCTTTCCTTTACTATTCTTAATTACAAGCGCAGCTTCGATTTAATAAATTTATCAGATACAAATTGACAACTACTTGGAAATTAGAACTTCCAGCTTTGCAAATTTAAAACATCTTAATATTTCAAACAACAATTTCTATTTCGAAAGATTTTGACTTGATTTGCGGATGGAGATTAAAATAATATATATATTTAAATATCAAAAAAGAAACTGAAAATCTACACCACATACATGTCATAAACATGAATGTGTTCCACACAGCTGTTTCTGGCATCATAAAGGATAAGTTTTTTCGAACCTTTTGGCAAAAGAAAGCTTCGATTACTTCAGTTTGGTTATGTATTTAATTTACAACATATGATATTCATAAATTCAGTTTTAAGTTGAGACTTACAAACTTATTTCAGTTCAATCACCCTTATTTCCTTTTCTCCCTCTCCGCATCTCCCTTGTATTTTCGCTTTTTATTGCTCTTAATTTCATGGACTGTTTTTTTTTATTTTTTTAATTCCATTAATTGTATTCTTTGCATTTTGATCATTGCATTTCCATCTATTTCAAAATGTACCTTTAATGATTATACGTCCACACATAGTTTTGAAACATAAAAGATCAAATTAGGACAGATACAGTTGCTTGAGGCCTCATAATATAATATTATTCAAGACAAGCTGTAAAAATGTTAAAGAATTGTTTAAAATTATATTCTTAATCTGTGATCTGAAATGAAGTGAAGCAGAATCCCCGCTTCCCAGAAATTTATTTACAAACAATTAATGTTTATGAATAAACTGTCAATTAATTTCTTGTTTTTCAAACGTTTCTTTTCTGAAAGTGTATCATATAGGACTATGGAAATGACGCATATTAAATGTCCAGTATACTTTAATTAATGACTTGTCACAGATCATGTCTTATATTTGATTTATAGTTATTAGCTATATTCTGCACATGCATTGCATGTTGCATGTATTTTTTTTTGTTTTTCTCTCAAATAATTCTAATTTTAATTCTATACAGGATTCGAAAAAAATGTCATTTCGATAAGCTTCTCATAGGGCAATTTTAAAATTTGAGTAATTATGAATCGGAATATATAATTCAATCCCTATTATTGATGATATCTTGATTGCCAATTTCAAGGCGTTCATTGGTTTTTTTTTGTAACATTTTTTCAACAATTTTAGCATTCCTTACACAGTCTCTAGTCTTTTTCTGCAAGATTACTACCTTTGATGCATAAGAAATACCTGTTTTTTGCATTGATGAAAATAGCTATAATGTGTCGCATTATCGTGGTCATCATGATCTTTCCCATCTCATCAGATTCTAAAAGCAGATTTTGACCGAAATCCTTAATTGCTCTCATGCCATGCAAACAGTGGAATTCACGTAGCGGCTCAAACAATTTTGTTTTTTAATTATATTATATTCAGACTTGTCAAATATTGCACTTTAAAATTTTGCAGTTTCAAAAAATGTGCAAACATCGAATGAGAAAGTTCAAAAAGCATAGCAAATCATCGTCTGACATTATCATGTCGTTATTTAATTGATCGTTTTGAAGATTTAATTCTTTTACCATAGCTAAATGAATTCTGAAAAGAAATCTTCTGGGATATTTGCTGTGCTTTTTGCTTAACTGAGCTGCACATATGGATTCTAACAATGATATGCAAATGAGACGAAGTTTACGCAAGGACATGTAAAAAGCAACTTATACTTTACATTCTGCATCATCATGGACCTACGTCACAACATTTTTCTTTCGTCTATATCGGCAATAATTTAGTCATCAAGTTAGAACTAACTCTCAATTTTAGTATGCATGAACAGTTTACATATGGACTTCAATTCAGTTTCTTCTCCTGGCCTATGCAGTATTATATGAAAAGCGCAGCATATCTCTTTAGAACTTTTGCGATCCGACATCGATGAGAACAATAAATCTTTCTGTTATTGTTTTATTGTATCGCTCAAGGTATAACAAGTTTCTGTAAGTACTGCATCTGAAATCTTCCTTCAGCAAATTATTTCAAATGCAAGAAAAGTAAACAGCAACAGCATGCATGTTTTATGAATAAAACATTTCTGGAATGAAGCATAATATTGGAGCATATATTTATTAAATGAAGCAGAATGAATGATATGATAACATTTAATGTTTTGAGGAGACTGTAAAACAAAATAAATTTAAGGCTTAAAGTGTTCCTTTTTTCTTGATCGAAAGTTGCAATTTTTTAAAGTACCATCACATTCACTTGAAAGCTAAACCAATTTTAGTATTGTAAATTTTTAATGATTGCATCTTTGTTTCAGTTTATGTTTAGTCATGTTTATATCGATTTATGTTTAGTTGTGTTTATAACATAGTTTGCTTTATTTCTATTGATGTTTGAAATCTCAAGAAATTTCCGAAATACGTAAAACCATTGCTCGAGAATGAAGATTGGTGCTATCCCAAAAATCTCGAATGAAAAAAGTTCTCGAGTATCTAATACATATATAATGCTCAAGATGCCATAATGCTCAATGTATTTAGCATTGTAAAAAATATATAATTGTAAACTTACAATATCTAATGCTTTTAAAAATGAATGTCAATTGATTTTTATCAAATTTCGAGTGAAACGTCATTTTGTATAGAAGAGAAATTCGAAATTCAATTTTGTTACCAATAAATTCGTATTACTGCAGATGTGGGAATTATGAGAACAGAGATTGTATTAATTCTCATTATTGAAGCCATTTTGTGCAATGACACCAGACAGAGACTTACCGAATTGTTGAGAACTGATCAAAAATTTTATGATCAATGGATGCATCTTATTGAACTGCAAGTATGAATTGCCAATTTCAGACTATAATAGTGATAACTAAGTTATTTAAAAAAAAAAGCTATTAGTTATCAAGTTGACATGAATAACGATTATGATAATAATGATGTCGATGTAGTGGCAATAACATCAAATTTATAATAATTGCTATGACTTTGTTGCAGTGCTGTTTTCTTTATTGATGATGAAGAAAAATAATGTTGCAACGAAGTCCTAAAATTATTATAAATTTCGTCTGCAATCAGAAATTTTAATCAAAATTCCTAAAGTTTTACTTTTAATCTTTAAGAGTGCCATTATTTTAATTCTTCTTTTATTCATAAGATTCAATTTCAGCATAGACAATTTCATGAACAAAATATGGGTAGCGCATTGGAAGAAGTAGCGGATTTGGTATTGAACTGTGCGCCAAAGTTAGATCTTAAATTGGATCATATAGATTATGTATGCCCAGCTGATATACAACTCTATGCCGAACTGGGACAATTGACACGATATTGTAATGACAGTATCATAGAACTGATTAGAGGTAATCTTAATGATGGCTTCAATTCACTTAAATTTGAAGGGATTAATTAGCGATTAGTTTGTAATTAGCAGTGCAATAATATTTTACGAATAAGTTTTATTTTCTTAATTAGAATTCAAGATTTTTTTTCAATTAAGTTGGATTGTTTTATTCATAAATCATAATTTTTCTTTTGAACTAAGAATTAATAAGTTTCATGCGATGGCTCTGTAAAAATGAACTTGGCGAATTTCAGGGAGAATGGATTCATGTCAACATGCCAGTTACACTAGTTCGCTACCATCAATTGTTAAATTTTTGATGAAATTTATTCGAAATCTGACAGTCATTGAATCATCAAATGAGACAAAACTTGAAAATCAAACACAGTATTTGGTAAAAAAATTTATGGAACATAGGAGTTGGCGAAATAAATGGAAATTGATTGTTATCATGCCGAACATGGAGGTTTCTCATAAAATTTTAATTTTTAATAAAATTTTGCAACTTATCGAATAAAAGAATGGGATTTGAGATCCTCTTTGAACCGTTCGTCTCGCACCAAAATCCTTGTAATGCTTAACTATCCTAATACTGTACTGCAGCATTTTATCTCAAGTGACTCTTAAAATCTCCATATTTTTTAATAGGATGGTGAGTTACAAGAGCCTGAGCAATCAGCAGTGGAAGTGATGAAGTCAATTAAGTTATTATATGAAGTGATACCACAACGGACGATCTTGATTGTGATACGAAGTTCCACGCTGCAACTATGGCAAGATGCGTCTGATGCACATCGAGCATGTCAGACATTGCTGGAACCGTGGAAACTTTATCAAAAGCTGAATCCGGTTTCCATTTGGGACCAAGTTTGTTGATTGAATTACCTTAAAAGTGGATAGTAAAAAATCCAAATATTATCAGAAGCTGTAAGACAGACTTAATTTCCGCAATAACAGTTCACTGACTGAAATAACAGATGTTGCATTGATTTGGTTTTATTTCATCCATCGACAACTTGAAAATTCATTTTGATACCGTCAAATTATATTCTTCAACATATTTGCTGTTTTTACATGTTTTACCATACAGGGTAAAATTTCTATTCCATGAGTGATACTATATGAGAAATCTTCTATGCAAATTTATTTAAGGTTGAAAAAATTTGTGAATTACATTTTCAAAGTTCATTATTTACTGTACAAATTTTACCGCTCATGAAAGATGCCTCATTACCTTTCTTATCTGGTTCTAATCAGTAAGTTTTGTTACATTTTTTAACTAGTTATTAATCCTGTGAAAAAATACTGAACCAAATTACGGATCGTTTGTATTTTTAATGCAATTTCTTTCGTGATATAAATTTGTTGAAATGCTAATCATAAAGATTTGTTTGAGGTAAATAACTCATGAGAGCTATTTGATTATCTTTAATAATTAATCTGCTAACAAAACAGTTCACGATTCATGCATTCAATTCAATCTCAGCAAAAATGAAATCGTTTTTTGTAGGATAGACTTGTCCTTACTTGGCCATGATTGTGTACATTTTTCACCGCGTGGTTTATCCCTTCTTCACATAGCAATATGGAACGCGATATTAACGAGATTGCCGGATCGATCACAAAAATTCAATTTCACTCTAGAACGACCGTTTTGTGCTGATCCACAGTGCCCATTTGTTCGTACTAAAAAAAACAGTGCCTTCTGTGTTTGGAATCATCAAAAAGTTAGCATATTATTTCACTTAATAATTCTTTTGCTGATTACCAGAAAATAGTTTTAATTCTAAGTTCATACAAAATCAAAATGTTGTATTTTTTCTAGCTAAAATTTGATATTATCGTAATATATAACATGTGACGCAGGAAGTCTATCGGGTAATTTCCTCTTCCTTAGTTTTTTCTAACCTGGAGATTGCTTTATTTTAAAATGCAGGGAGTAAATAAACAACCGCTAAGTCAGAGAAGTTATCAAATGATGCTGTAATGCACAAATTTCTAACCAATCATATCATCATAAATTTTACTTCCCTATCAAACATTTTTTAATAATTGTTTTCATAAATCATTTATTTCTGATGCAAATTTCCAACCAAAATATAGCTAAACTTTCCAAAATTTAAGTTTCCTGCATGAATTGGACTATCAAAAGAATCTTATTCCAGATAAATAAAGATGGTCGTCGCTCGGAACAGTTAATTGCGATGAGTGTATTGATCATGGCAATAATATTATTTGTTATTATTCTTGGTACCACTTGCCGTTTCAGAAGACACAATAATAAAATTAGTGAAGTAGCGGAAAATTTTCCCAAGAAGCCACCGGTAGGATTTAATTGGACTACATGGAAATATATTGATGAGGACAGTAGCGCATCTTATTAAATCTTAGAATTCACAATGTTACGGGAAAGACAAATTTTTCTGGAATTGTGAAGTTTCAATACATCTTGCGCAAAATGATAATCGCCGAGTTTTATTGGCATTTATGGAGTGGGGGGGGAGAGGGGGGGGGGGGGGGGGGGGGGGGAGGAACTATTTCTAAATCATTATCAACCGCATTTGTTCTTCTAGTTTTCATAAATATAATTTTGTCCAGATTAGTTTATTAGGAGGCTAATGCTTGGTTTTGCATACATTCTCCATACGAACTTTCACATTTGAACTATTTAGTATCGTTTCTTGTTTTTTTTCAATTTATACCAATTCTACCAGTATTCCTAATGACGTAAATTGAGAATGCTCTGCTTAATAATACAAATAATTTAACTTCTGATTAATTTTAGTTCCTTCTTCCTTTCTAATTAATTCATTGGAATTAGATTTATGTTCGAAATTATTCTTTTAAAATAATTATGCAATAAAAATGAATTTACTTCCCATGTTTCTCAGCTTTTTTTTTCGAGAATTTAATCCCGAAAATCTATTATTTTTCTTTTTCGTCTATCTTCACATCTTCACGACTTTGTTTTATGGCTTCTCTCCAGAACAACATATTGGGACATAACAGTACTGCCTTATTATTGTCTTGTGCAATTTTGTCAAATTTCTAAATAAATTTTAAATACCTTATATCCGTTATTATACAATTCCATAACATCATTTCGAGAAATTATGAGCAACTACCAGAACTGGCCAAGCTTTTCTTTAACTATTTGGGTTATACCGGAATCTCCGATAAACTCATTGAAATACTGATCTTCTCGAGAGCTGACATCGATCTGGTTATAATGAATGTGACATTGCATCGCGCTTATTTCTTCACTTACCTATGCTCCCGGGATTTCTTTGATATTTCTTTGACATGAGTGAGTGAATGCCGGTTGGTTTCCTCTATTGTTCTATGATGCAATTTCACTCAAAAATATTTTATTTTCACGCTGCTGAAAGTTTCCCAATTGATTTGAAGTGGATGAATTCCGCTGGGGGTATAGCTCAGTGGCAGAGCATTCGACTGCAGATCGAGAGGTCCCCGGTTCAAATCCGGGTGCCCCCTGCGTTTTGATCCCACTAGTATGTTTTATAAGAATCCAAAGCCGTGGATACAACATAACTAGTTCCCGATCGACAAAGATTTTAATTGAATGGATATCCAGTTTTAAGAAAAGTTTTAGTAAACTATGCAGGAGAAAATCCTTACCCCTTGAGCATAAAGAAGATTTAGACAATAGCTAAAAGTAACTCTTAACGGTGCTGCCTTCATCAACTTTTCTTCCAGTTTTATTTTCTAGGAGGCGATTGAAAAGAAGAATATGACGAAAATAGACACCAAAGATGGAAAAAATTAATGATTGAAACGATAACTTGTTATTACTTAATGAACAGTAATAAATCATTGAATTGATAATTTCATAAAAATATTACTACCAATTTACAACAATTAATCACCCCTACAAAGAGTCAATTGCTGATTACTATTATCGATGCGGAATTTCATAATAGCACCGCTGATTCATGAATGATCATCCCTAAGTATACAATTGCTGATTGATTAATGAATCATCCCTTCGTAGATGACAATTGCTGATTGCCATTGATACGGAATGCGTAATTTGCATCGTTTATACTTCAGAACCGTAATGTTGGTTTTAGAATTCACATCTTTTTTTAATCATCCTTCCTCACCTTGACTGAAAATGTTTGGCATTAATCTCGAAGATTAGCATAGTCCGTCATATATTCTTAACAGTGATCAAGAATCAGCTTTATCTGCTGGGCTTCAAATCATTCATTGTTTTTTCTATATTTATCAATAAAACAAATGAATTCAATGCTATTTTTGCGAAATTCGATTAAAATATGGAATTGGCAATGACTTTTAATCAGCAAGTTCAAACCGTTATTTTAATGAAACTTCGTGTCTTCATGAACAGAAAAGAGAAAACACATTTGAAGTCCTAAGATTTTTTGTAATTAAGAAAAAAATAGCAAACAAGTCTGTATTTTGATAATAGGTTTAAAGAAAAATGATAGATGCAAGCAATTATTTCGAAAATGACAGATGTACCTCATTATTACATTGTATATTTAATGTATTAAATCACCCACTACATCAATGTAACAAAAAATCAAGTGGTAAATATTCTCAAAATCAAGGTTTTGTTCTTGCAGTAGGACTTCTGATGATATTTCATTCAATCACTGCTGAGCTGTTGACTATTTTATTCTGCTTTTTTATATACACGCTTCGCAATTACACCTTCGCAGTCACAAATCTGAAGAAGTTTTTCATTAAAATACGTCACTTACTAAATTTGCTTCTGGCATGACTAAATTTCATCAAGTTTACTAAATATAGCTTAAAGCCATGCACTTCATACTCGCTTATTCAATTGCTATTAAAATTATGATAAATAGTACTAACAACAGCGGTGATAATAACAATTATAAAAATAATAGCACTGCTGTAAAGCCTACTTGACTTCCGATCATTCCTTTGAAATTATAAAATTCTAAGATTTTTTCTATTTTTTTATTTTAATTAGCTAAATAAAATAATTTTTGAGATGCCAAGCTTTCACGTCAAGACTGACTGCAGTTAAGTAACTATAAAAAGTCTCTGTACTAACATGTTTTAACAGTAATTTTTACAGTTAAGACTTACAATAATTAGTTGACCTTGTTCATCGATGTAACGTTCAAATCTAGAACTCTTATCGCCTTCCTTGATGGGATTTTCAAGTTGAATCAATTTGTCTCCTTCCAGATAGAATTTACTCTGCAACATCATTAGTTTAAGCAAAAAACAAAATTTGTTGAGGTTGGGCAAAAACATTTGATGCTCCGCTAATCTACAATGAATTTATTTATTAAGTATTCTATACCGATTTCTAAAATATTCATTAATTTCTTTAACTCCCAATAATTTTTTAAAAACAATTAGATTTACAGTATTAATTCCCATTTTATATTTTTATTAACGTAGCATAAACTTTCCAAGATGGAAATGTAGTCATAGATATGAATATCAAACTACATTCATGCAAATGGGGAGATCAAGAAGTCATACAAGAAAGGAGACTGCATAAGTTAATTCAATAATTGAATTCTTTTTATTTAAGATTCTGTTATTATTTTCAAGAAGAAATATTCATAATAACAGAGAAATATTCATCATTTCTATAGCTCTTTTAATGAAATAAGCATTTAATGAAAAAAATAATTAAAGACTGAACAATTAAATAAACTAAATAAATAACCACCTTTACTTCTCGTCCATAAGGGGTTGTATCATTGAATTCTTTACCCAATTCAAATTCCCAAACATGGGTTTTGAAATATGATTCACTAACAATTTTCCATTTATTACCATCTACAGAAAAAATTAGTTTTGGTTTAACATTTTTAGCTATATTTCGCAATATCAATCCAACACCTAAAAAGGATATTGATAATTACCAATCCAAACAAATACTATGCAACAAATTTCGGAAAATATTTGAAACATTTTTTTTTTTTTTTTTTTATGAATTCGAAACTAATTTCAGTGATGCAGTAATACTTGATATTAAATATAAAAAAGTGAAAGATTTCTGAACTCCTCTCAGTAAAAAGTTGATTACTTTGGGAACTTCCATTGCCTTATTTGGAGAGATTAATTCTAATGAGTAATAGAAGGCCTTAAAAATCAGACGAACAATTCAAAAAATTGGCAAATTAGATCAAGTAAGTGTTCGTTAGAATGAAGGTCACAAATTGTTTCTCTGATTTTATCAAACAACAGCAGCATGCTGAATTTTTATGAACATACATACCGACTTGCTTCAAGTATCCATCGAAATTATCGGACTCAACAAACGTCCAAGTACCAACAAATTTCTCTACCACGGTCATTTGGCAAAATCACACCTTCGTCAGCAGTTAAAATCTCAGTCTGTAATAAAATTGAGCAGGTGATAAATAATCAATACAAGGCAAAAAACGTTCGTTGGAAAATTCAAAAATTGATCATTTACAAAAGATAAGAATTACTAATAAAAGCAGATCTGCCTTTCTCATTAAATGATTGTTATGCGACCAATGACCAGTTTTTGAATTTGAGGCAGATCTGCTCCTTTAAACTGAAAATTGAGGACAGCTGATAAACAAAAATAACCAAATAAACAGGATAACGAAACGTATGTAATGCTTACAAATGGTTTTATCGATTGATTTTCAAATTACTGAATACTATTACTGGAGAATCGATTGCATAATTCGATGAGATCCCAGATCTTGTCATAACGATGGTACAATATATACCAAATATCTGCTGATAATATTAAAATGATATGAAAGTTTTTGGCGAATGAATAATGGTGCCATTCATTCAAAAACTACAAGAATTCAATTAAATGTTAACATTTCATAACAAAACACTAGTACCATAGTATTCTCACTACATACAATCAAAATAAAAAGAATGAGAAATCTGACCGCTATCAGTAGGTAAAATGAGATGGGATTGATGATATATCAGTGCGAAAATTTTCTGACTGGAAAAATAAAAGTAACAGTGGTTGAATTGCTAGAGGTCTTGATTAAAAAATCAAGCAAAGTAATACCAGGAATAGAAATGCACTTGACCAAAGTTAAAAAATGATATGAAAAGGAGAAGGAAGGACAGGAACGGGTTGAAATGAAATGTACGGGCGAAAAGCAGAGGAAGAGAATGAAATTGGATGGAGCAATGATACTTAATCGATAGACAAAAAGTGGCAAACGAATCGAACCAAAAGCTCAATCAACAACAAACAGAGCAAAAAATGGAAGCGCGCTTCTGGCTTGCAGTTCAAGGTGATGATGTGGCAAGGGCAGGAAGTTGCTGGTGACATCAATGACACAGCCTTCCATAACAATTGAATCATCGCATCACTGCACTGTACCGTACATTTGACGACAGCAAATAGGGAATACACTACAAGATAGGAAATGTTAAGTGTGAAAGATAAATAAGCAGACATTACTATTCAAGCTTCTTACAAATCGAAGACAGAGAATTATCGATTGACTTCTACTCTTCTTTCGATTTTCGAGTAATTCAATATAATTATCTCTTTTCGTCTAGCAATCGCTGAGGATTTTATGGAAGTTACGAGAAAATTTTGCCATTGTATTGATAATATATATAGATTAATTTATTTGTTAAATAAGATGGCGCATTTGGATTTAGCCAATTCTCGCTCACCAATGTAACTTATGCAATTATTTTAGCATAATAAGCTTATATTTCATTTGATTTTTACAGTTCCAACATTTTGGAGATTGACATTTACATGAGAGATATTTTCCACTTCTGCTAGCATGGCTTATTTCAAACCTAAGTTTCTTTTTCCTCAGCACTTTAAATTAAGGTCAAAAGACTATAGTATATTAAAAGTATATCTAATCCCATCCCATTTCACAAGTATCACATTCATTCCAAATAAAAGCGTAAAAGTTAAATTAATGTAAAGCTCGAAAATATAACGATGAGCCCAATGATAGAGGAGAGCTATTATCGCGCTAATTACCAGTTGAATTTCCTGTTTCTAGTAATCGAAATAGATCAAAGAAATATTCCGAACTAGACACTCGAAATTTTCAAAAAAAAAAAAAAATATTCAAGAATCTCAAACCTCTTAATTCAAAAAAAAAAAAAAAAAAAAAAAAAAAAAAAAAAAAAAAAAGGAAAATCAATGGATATTACATCACATTCACGTATTCTCAACAGATAATTGCTTCAGTCTTTGAACCAATAATTTTAAGAACTTGCAAATCACGAAATTACTCACTCTACTCACTTAGTCAATAACTTATATCTACGAATCAAGACTAACTCCACGAAATATATCGATTGATGAGGTAGAATAACCTATAATAATGACGAAAATTTAATATGATTTAATATTTATGATTAAGATATGCTTAGTTGAGCTCAAATATCCTTAATAATTATAAAACGAATAAAATGGACTATAAAGTTACAAATTTTGATAGTGAAAAAGATAATGCAAAACAAGAGTCTAAATTTTTGCAAAAAACCTGGTATCAATCATACCTTATTCCTCTCCACTGTCCACTGAATTATACCTGGCTATTCAGATAGTATGCCGCTGACATCATAATATAAATTTTTTTACCGTATCCTTCCTGCTTCCTATCATAATTTTAAAAAAGAAAATTTAATCGCCATGTACTGGGTGCATATATAAGAAATAACTGTTTTAAATCTTTAAAAAATTTAACTAAATGAGGAACTTTTTTTTGCCCATGAGAATCAATATCCCATAAATGCATCCTTTCAAATTTCGATTTCTTTTAACAAATACATGGAAGACTATCCAATCATCACTCTATATGCAATTTCAACTATTTCTGCAAAAAAATAGTCTTCTTTATTTCATAGATACTGCTTCTCGCATTTAAAATAAAAGCTATCCGTTCTAACAGGAAAAAAGTTCCCTTGGACTTTTTTCCTGTTAGAACGGATAGCTTTTACTTTTTTTATTTAAAAAAAAAAAAACGAAAAAGGACATGATTGGATAGTTTCCATGTATTTGTTAAAAGAAATCGAAAAAAAAATATGAATAGGAAAAAGAAGGTAAAAAAAAAAAAAAAAAAATTGTCTCCCAGGAATAGGAAACACAAAACAGTTTCCGTCATAACAATTCCCGTCAATTGCTTCTCGTTCTTAAATATCATTTCTAGTTACTCGACATCAGCCAGAATCAATTTCTTAGCTTTTCAAAATTAGATGAAAAAACTCTTTTTCAATTCAGAAATGAACATGCAGTGACCTGTAATGTCTACAATAAAATGATTAATAATACAACCATCTTTTTGGATATGATTTATCGAAAAATTACTACCCTCACTACAAAAAGGATTGGAAAAAATGGAGAAATGGCAAAAAAATCTTGCAAACACAAAAACGTATGACATGTACAAATCAGAACAATAATTTTTTATCGGCTAACAATTGCTTTTAAATTCAAATTCAGATTTAAAAAATGAAATTAGAACAAAGTGACAAATTCTTGTGGTATGAATATGTGAGGAACAAATGGATCAATGCATATGCGAAAGAGATTCCAAGACCAGATTTTCAAGTAATACTGAAAGGAAAATACACATTAAATACCAAAATATTTTACAGTAAACATTGTGAGGGCAAATATAATACAATCGTTTAAATGCGATAAAATTTGAATTCGAGCCTATCAATAAAAAGAGGATAATAAAGTAAGCTTGCTTTCAGCAGTGCTTGCATTGTTTATTTGTGGTTACTCGAGAGTTTATCATAACTTACAAACAGAACTCTAAAGTAACTGAATTCCTGGGGAAAATGGAAATGATTTTTTCTTCTTAACTATTTCGAAACCTAATGGGCAATAAAAAGTATTCTCTACTAATCGATATTGAAGGGAAAGCTAAATTAAAATTCGGATAACTATAGAATGTTCAAATAACCTTGCTTTAAACTGAGCCTTACCTATAAAATTGAAAAATGATTAAAAATAATTGAGTCAATATTTATTAGGCAAAATATCTTAGCAAGCTCTATCTTAGTTTGAATTTCACTTCCTCAGTGACGAGCAAGTGTATGTCATATTTTAGAGAGATGTAAGTGGGAACTGAAAAAACACGAAACAGAAACAATTATCCGTTTATAAGTACCCGGTGTCAGAGAAATTACCCGTGGCATCCGATATTTTGGTACCACTGGTGTAAACGTTATGTGGTCTCAGATTCTGTTGGTGTAGCTGAATCATATACCGTATCATTGTCGCGAGTTTCGGACTGCAATGTACATTGTCTATCCAATGATCCGGCACCGCAGTCACAAAAGAAACTGAAAAAGTGGAATTAAATGCACAACAATGACCCAAAAAAATTAGGAAATATGTCATATTTAAAATGATAATCCTCTAACATGGAAATTCAGTAATTATTCGAAATGTAGTCTCAATTTGTATGATGAATTTCTTAAGGATTTATTCTACAATAGGTCACTTACTTTTCGTATATTAATTTTTTCTGTCGCAACTACTAAAGAAAGATTCTGGACAAAAATCAAACATATGAAGTAAATTTTGCTCTAAAAGCAATCAATTCATGGCATAAAAAATTATGAAATCATTCCAAATATCGGAGTAATTTTAAGTCTTGGATAAGAATCCTGTGAGCATGCGAGCAAATAACAAAGTGACATTTGAATGGGTTAAATAGAAATGACTTTTTATGAAGCAATTATTACGAAAATTCGTAATCAAAATACAGGAAACGCTAACCGATCATGGCGAACAAATTCTACATTATGTCCTTTGTGACATGACTTGATGCAATTCACACAAATAGCATTACGATCTGTTGTATTACAACTTATGCATCTGTAAATTTATGCATTATGCAAATGCTTCAACTTTATATTATACGAGTTGCAGAATAAAAAGTCAAGCCATACGAAAAAATAATATAAGTCATGACTTATAACAGCTGAGAAATCTGATGAACTTCTAATTTTTCTCAGTGCCCATAATTCCCAATTATTTTACGATCTTTTAAAAACTGTGAATACGATGAAAAAAAAAAAAAAAAAAACCAAAAAGAAAAATCCCAAAATCATTTAATAAATTAAAAAAGACCGGTAGAAGTCATGCATTGGAAATGAAGTGCAAGAGCTTATTTTGAACAAGCAATGTCCCTTAGCAATCGTCCGATCAACAGCATTATGATTATCGTAAATGAGATTATCACGCATTACAGGACGAACATCACTTGCCAAGCACAAACCTAAAGTAAAAATATAATGACTGCATGAATATAATGAGTGATATAAAAAAATAATGACTACTAAACAATTAATTATAGTAAATGAATGATGATGACATCAGTTGAGAATGAAAAGAATTACTGAAAGGATATAAAGAATAAAAGCTTCACTATTGGTCTTATACAAAACAAACCTCCGAATTCATTTTGAAATAAATGATTTCCTTCCAGTGTTGCCGTGGCACCATTTGTGATTTCGATGCCCGCAGCACGTCCTTTATAAATCCGATTTCGCCGAAGAATAGGGTTCGAATCCGTTGATATCAAAACACCCGCCTGCGCATTACGATAAATTTCGTTGTCTTCCAACAAACCACGACCCTGAAATAAAAGTTCGGCTTTTTTTTCTGAATTATTAATTTATTGCGGTTAATAAGTAATTAATAAACTATCAGACGAATTAATGGCTGAATGTAAATAATTAATGATTAAATAATGATGATTAATTAAAATTCTATCGATCTGAAAAGAAAAAGTCACGAAAGTCATACGAAACAATCATCGAATCAAAAAATTAGTAGTATTGTCACCATTTTGTCAAATTTTACATCATAAAATTTCGCTGCAATTTTTGCTAATGAAAAATTGTACTATTAATTTTAATGAATAAGTCTTCTGATAATTTAGCAATATTATTTCGAATACTATAGCAAGCAATTTTGGAGAACCTTGTTTTGAATTCGAGAAATTCAAATTGAAATGCAGAAATCGAATTAAATTATCGATGAACAAAACTTGAGAAAAGAACCCTCGATTCATTTCTGATTAAATTAATATTTACCTTGTTGAATATACATATTCCTCCATCACGCCCATCGTAAATTTTATTACGTCGAAGGACTGGATTGCTTTCCGTTTTAATCCAAACACCTGCCATTGCATTATCGAAAATTTCGTTATCTTCCAGAACACCTTTTCCGCAGTTATAGACCAAGACACCTCCATTTTGACCACCCCAAATTTTATTTCGAGTAATTTTAGGATTTGAACCTGTTCTGCAAAAAAAACATATTTCGAAGACATCTAAAAAGAAATTTATTTTTATTTGCAAACCAAATCTAAAAATATTACATATAATTGGCAATGTTTCCTTCTCTACTTTTAATTCGCAATGTTTCCTTCTCTATTTTTAATTCTAAGTGTTTCAGAGAATCGACCTTAGTACTATAATTTTTCTAGTGCAATCGAATATTTATTCTAAATTCTGAATGTAAAAGAAACATTCTCGAGTGTCTGGAATATACACAAAAGGCTCTAGAATGAAAAGTGAAAGATGTTTATTATGATATTTTCATTAAACGATAATAAGTCGCTGCAAATGTGTGCATATAAGATAATAAGTTGCTGCAGGTAATTAAAAATAAATCCAGTAGCAACATTTTCTGGTGATAACTATTAAAACAAAAATTAACAGGGATACCTTATTTGCACACCAGAGTACAAGTGATTGAAGATGTCATTCTCTTCCAGTAAACCATGCCCATTATCATAAAAATAAACGCCAACCTGCAAATTCCAGTGAGTATTTTGAAGAGTTATAGATAAATACAAATGAAAGCAAACAGAATGTAGGAACAAAGAAATTAATTTATAAAATAAGTAACGTTCGAAAAATAAGTGGTATAAATCTACTTTCATGCAAATTTCAGACTTTATTTTTGAATTTCACCAATAAAGAATATTGCTGTTGCCTGTAGAAGTGAAAAAAACAGACTTGTTTGCCGGAATGTATACGATTTTTTCGTAATATCGGACAGGATCCAGTTGTTACCCAAATACCCGCAAGTGCATTTCCGTAAACTTCATTTTCTTCAATTAATCCTCGTCCTTTTTCATGCTGCAAAACGAGTTAAAACAGCGAGAATTTCGATGATATCGTGCCATCGATAAAATATGTCAAACACAAACTATTTGTAAAAATTTATAAATTTATAAAACGAAAATGAGTCTGCGATGAGAAAACAATCGATTAACACTGAAAACATAACTCCCATCCATGAACAGTTTCGTTTTCATTTGACTATTTATCCAAATATTGCAAAATGATTACTTTGATTTTAATTTATGTTAGCTCATTTTAAAGAGTTTAATTGATCAGAGAGCTAGGCATTTCTCTTATCGCTGTGTAAACAGGGAAAGGAAATTTTTGTGTCTTATTGTACGAGATAATGTAGTAGCATAACCAATAGTGCTAAATATTTGAAATTAATGAAACTTTAGAACTTAAAAATAATCAAATGTTCGAGTAAGTGAATATTTTCGAACTGTTAAAAAATACTGAGGAAAAAGTCTGAAAAAAAAAAATATCTGAATCTCTCCCCAAAAATCTATCACTCTTTTCAAAATATTTTTTGGCATAAATATGATACACATAGAAATTACAGATATCAAAGGAATCTTTTGAACCCTTTAATTTTTTAACATGGTGGTTAAAAGCAGAAATAGGATTCAGTTTATGAATATATCACTACAATTAGGATCTAGTTATTCTCAATAAAAATGTTTTATTCAAAGTGATATCAGTGATTACAGTCATGCTCAAAATAATAATTTTGAAAGTTTATATAAGAATATGAAATTTCTGGACTAGCTAAAATTCCTCATAATCTTCTGAAAAGCATCCCCACAGAAACATTAGTCACAATGTATGAAAAAAATTACCACGTATATGCCTCCATGATATCCACTATGTATTTTGTTAAGTCGAACAATGGGGTCGGAACCAGTACGTATCTGAATGCCTGCCAAATTATTCTGGTAAATATTGTTTTGTTCAATGAGACCACGTCCTTCGCCAAATACGTAAACACCACCCTGTTGACCCGAAAAAATTTCATTTTTCCGCACAGTGGGATCAGATTGTGATGTGATCCAAATACCAGCGAACTGATTCGAAAATATCCGATTTTCGATAAATTGACCGCGCCCTACAATACATACAGTTTGAAATTATTAAACATATCAAAGCAAATTTACATAAGGTCAAGGGAAATACTAGAAAAGTTGAATCAATCACAAAAATTCACCAAATGATATTAATGTAAAATGTACAAATCCAACTATGTGTTAATAAATTTTTCTGAATCCTACTAAAATTATTGTCTTACTTCAAACCAGTTTAAAATATTTCGTTACAAAAGTTTTTCTTCCGAATGAACACAGACTCGTCCCATTCAAATCTTTTAAAAGGAAATTTATCAAATTTAAAAAAGAAAACACAGAGCAAACTACCTTTTTCATGTATATAAATCCCACCAGTTTGTCCGTGATGAATATCACAACGAACAACAGTTGGATTCGCTTGATTTTTCACTTCAATTCCTGAGATGCGATTACTATGAATATCGCATTTTTCAAAATAACCCTAAATAAATTATACAGACAAAATAGGCTAAAAATCGGAATAAAAAATCATTTTAAAAAAATAATGTTGAGATCATTAAATTTATGAAGTCGATATCAATGGGATTACTACCAGTTCAAAGCTACCCATTCAAAGGTTATTTTATGAACATATTCTCAATCTAAATTTGTCAACAAGCTAATGATGGGGCTGAGAACTGCAAGCTATATATATTCAGGCATAACATAATTATTATTGATTATTATTCCCATGGAAAATCTGAAGTGATTTAAACGTGAATAAACTGACCATTCCGTGTTCAAAAGTGAAAACGCCAACGTCTCGGCCGTCATGAATATGGCAGCGTCGAAAATATGGATTCGCTTTATTTTTCACCCAAACACCAGCTAACGTGTTGCGTGCAATTTCACAATCCTCATATGTTCCAGTGGCACTGTCAGTAATGTAAATTCCAACGTTATCTGAGCCACATATGGAGCAATTTTTGATATACGGGTTTGCCCCTTCATGTTTTACGCAAACTGTGGCACCCCCTACAACACGAATTTTTTTATTCTTGAATGATTCTGTAAATGATTTATTTCAATCTTGTGGCACAACTGAATCATCATGATAACGTGAATTGAACTCTATGTTTTACAAAGAGCAAAGTATCGAAATTTTGGAAAAATAATTTCTTCTAGTCATCCTCGTACGATACACATGTTTATAGAAAAATGTATGACATTTTCACCATGTTCAGATTTTTTAAAAATGAATTTATAATTCAGTTCTTATCTAACTGTCATGTGAGGCTTAACAAATTTAAAACTTCATTTAATAATTTTAACATAATTTCTGAATTCAACAAACTGTTCAGAAAAGTGTTTCCGGATCTTCGTAGATACTGCTAGTCACTAATTCTGATCCACTATTATTTCATTTTTGGAAGAGTGAAACTCAAAAAACTTAGGTGGAATGGAGAGCTTCTTTTATTTTCGAAGAGTTCCTATCTTCACTCTATTCCGACGTACTAAAAGTTTTTTCAGTTTATTCCGATCTTAAGTCATGCACCATAAAATTAATTTTAACAAAATCATTTACTGAAAAATTATATAAAAATCTAAAAAATGAATACAAACCAGAACAAGTAGATGAAAAGCTGCAATGCTCAATTACTGGGCTAGCATAAGCGTTAACAACGAGAGCAGAGCAAAGATGTTGTGCGTTTCCTACACGCATTGGATCCAAGGGTGGTTCGATATACCTCACCGTACAAAAGCCAAGATATGCATATTCTGAACCTTCTACAAATGTCACCGTTGTCCCACTATTGCTGTCAATGATAACTGAATCTTGGAAATTTCGCGATGAACCTGTAACAAAAATTATTTAAGTATAGTAGACCTTAGATCACAAATGTAATCCGAGAGTTCCGGCAATATAACGCTTTTTCAAGGTAGACCAGTATGGAGGAAGAACACCGAAAGAACTCATACGGAAATGAGATCATTGATTTCAGCCTCAAATCATTCCATTTAGCTCATCAGTTGAATATAAAGTCAAATAGATTTAAAGAAAAAGCGGACCAAATTGAATTTCGAAAACTCAACAGCACCAAATTCATCACATTAAAATCTGTGTTAATAAAACTTTTGCTGATTCAATTACTATCTTTTTTAATTAAAATTAGAGATCGACGTGGTAATTTAGACCAACAAGAACATGGTTTAAAAGATACATTAAGAGTGAAGTCACTCCAATTAATTTTCACACGGATAACGATAAATAAAACCACGATTTTGACCTTCAAAACTGCTAACAAATCGAGACTTTAACTGTTTCCGAAAAGCGGAGGAGTCAAACCTGCTCCGATAATCTGCAGTGGTGTGTCGACCACAAACTGCGTCGAAGTATACATTCCTTCATGTAGGAAAATTAGCTTTTCTACTTCATTTGGAAGTTGTTCACAGTGTTCGATTGCGTCACTGAGGTTTTCAAAATGCAATATGTTACGTCCGTCGTGACCTTCATAAATATGAGCAAAACCGCGTCTTACATGAATACCTTGCCGCTGAAGAAAAAAAAATAAAATATGACAGTGCTCATGGTAAAAAAGTATAATTAACTATATATTTCCTCACTTCTATAGATTCCAACTAAACATTATTGTGATGCGCTAATTCCTTGACAACATTAAAACATAAAGTGTTCTCAGGAACTTATAAGATATCAAACAGCAATATCCCAATACTTTTAACGGCAGAATTCGAATCAAGCAACTTCAAGCATTCTACACCTGCATATTCTATTGAATACTCACCAACTGACGAAAACTTTCTTTCCATGGATTTACAGTATCTTTCCAACGACCTACTTCCCGAAATTCGAATTTGCGTTGTTCAGAATGATAAAGAGGTATTCGATATTCAAAAGCTTCTTGATAAAGTATTTTCCTGAGAATGGAAAACATGAAAGCAAGAAAATATGCTTTATTTTAAGAAATTTAGAAATGTTACCTTCACAAATTCGATTCAAAAACTTTGCTAGAGCAAAAAAGTGACATTCTCTAAATTGATTATCATCGTATAGCGAAGGGAACTTTTAAACAAACCGAATAAAAAATAATATATACTGACGACTAAGATATAGTGCTCAGATTATTCTCATAATCGGAAGATGCATTATCAGTTATTTCTTGTGAATAATATAATGTCATGACTGCGCACACATTTCTCTAAATTAGTTCACGATCCTAACTGATATATCATAGCATTTTCTCTTATTCAAATGGCTAACACAACAACTCATTTGAAGATATCCACGATAGCCTTTACGTATGACTTTACAATGACTCATTTCCCATTTTGATAAACTATATTTTAAACCATATTGTTTTGTAAACAGTTATATATATATATCAAACTGCATTTGTTAAACAAACTGAAAAGCTAAAAAAATCATGTGAAAAATTTGAATGTAAAATCCTTTTTAATTTCAAAGACTCATGAATTGTATGAATTTTCTTCAAAAATGATATCCAAACTTACCACAAATTTAAATCATTTGATAAGCGGTAAAAACGACGCGATACAGCAGAACATGTCAGGAGATCGTCTTCGTAAAGAAATGAATAAATCTAAAAATAATTAGGATTTACTTATTTTTAAAGTGGAATCTACATCCTAGAAAATGTCGGACTTCTGTACCGTATATAAACAATATGAATACTTATCACACTACTTATTAAATCTGAACATCGCATAAATTAAGCTTAATTCTTACATACCTTCATAAAAATTTCATCTGGTAAAACATCAATTGAAGAGTGCGACGAATAACGCTCTGCAGGTAGATCCAAACTAGAAAAAAATTATGATTAATCCCAAAAGAAAATGAAACGACTGAAACACCTCTTATATGCAACATATATGCCTTTTAACTTTCCCACACATCTGGAAAATTATGTATGAAAGCGAAGATTTTCAAATCACTCTTTTATTCCAAGTGATATAAAATCGAATTTCGAAAACAATCATTTCAATATCAGGAAAAGAAATCAATAATAAGAATTCACTCAAAAATACCTAAAATTTGAATTCACAGTATGTAATAAAACTTTATACAACACATTAAAATTCACCGTCCTATTTCAATAAGTTGAGAAAAATTGTGGAAAATAAAAACATCTGCCATTTCTTATAAATAATATATTTCACTGTAATTCCAGTTTCATCCCAAGCACAAATTTTAGAAATTTGTTCTTAAAAATTTCTCTTGAAACCTCCCTAAATCAACTCCGCTTTCTTATCATTCTTCCATTTATAGTATATGATCAAGTAATCACTCATCTGACAATTTATTTTTTAAACTACAATAATCGCGATGTACCTGCTTTGCGCTTCAGTCAATGGATCACCCTTTATTCGTTTACGTAACGGTCCCACTGATTTCTAAAAAGGAAGTGAATTATTCCTTCGCAAATACAAATATATGTTTTAAACCAGATTCCGACGAATCTGCGAGAGATAGGAAAAACCAGTTTTTTTTTTTTCTCATATTTTGTTTACACAGGGCATATAGATATGTATATCAATCAAAAAACAAATCTAAACAGAAGAAAAAGCCGTTCAAAACTAAGTGTCCATTTTTATCCAAATATTTGGAAAAAATTGCTAGCAATTAATTATTAACCAAACTACTAGCAAACTCAATAACCGGATGACCAGATTCATCCATTAACTTTAGTCATTCTTTTAGATTGATGTCAAACTTTTTAAAGTTGTTTCATAGAATATCTCATTAATCCACGATTTCGATTAACAGAGAACAAAAGTGTACTGTTCAAGCAAAATAATCAGCCATACAAAACCCATTTCTAATATTGGGATACTGGGTAAATGGGGCAACATACAACAAATGAACAAAAGAACTGTTTGACCGACACTGTTCAAATAGTGATTCCTTTGCTAGATTCATATCTCTCGCTTTGGTCATAAAAAAAGAACTTCATAGAGCTTTCCAACAGATGAAAATGACGTGCAATCAACTTATCAGGATTTCTAATTTAACGAAGAATTACTCAGATATATAATGCGCATTCCTAATGATTACTGGAAACAATCGAGCTTCACTTTTGAGAATCAGCCATTCATCGCTGTCCACCTGCTCACTATACTACCAGTAGATTAACTATATCATCTGATTTCTCTATCAACTGGTAATATAAAAACATGCGTATCAAATGTGCATTTTTCGTACTCAAAAAAAAAAAATGCTCAATCTAGTGATCATTCGAACCTTTTATGCATTCGATGTAAAGTGCAATTTAAAACGAGTTTTCAGCAATAGCAAAATGAATGGGAATAAAGAAAACATTGTTTATTTTCAGGAAGAGAAACGCTGAAAAATATTTTAAAAAATCACCCAATTTCCACTTTTTCGGCAAGTAGATTTTTTCTCATTCTTTTATCCTAATAAGCACATAGAAAAGAGGGACGAATTTAGTAGAAACGAAGAAGAAGCAAGGAATGAATGAAACATTCGAACGGAATATGGAAGATATAAATAACATACATAATAGCAAGCAATATGAACAGGAAATGTCTGATCTTCAGAAATGGTTTCCTCGACAACTAGGATAAAATTCACTAAAGTGAAAAACTAGTGCTTTAAATCTTCTAGAAAACTATACTAAAAAGTAAAATAGGATTATTGAGCTTATGGATGTATAAAATGTTCCAAATGAGATAATAAGTTTTTTTTGGAGAATGATGACTACCTTTAGAAATACAGAATATGCATCATCAGTACTGGGCCTATTAAAAAGAAAAAAAAGACTAATTCGAAAACATTTTAACAACTGAATTTATCTAGACAGCGAAGATTATTAAGCAATGTATCATCTACCGAAAAGTTTCACTTCAACTGTTTCACAAGTAATGCTTTAACAAAAAAATATCAATCGGCTAAGATATCAATCATTTCGATCGGCCTAAAAAGTGGAATATTTGCTTCAATCAAACAAGCATCGTCTAAACTTAAATAAACTTATGGTTTTTGCCACAACATTTTCAATATGAACATCACAGTACAATGACAAATACTGCTCCCAAATTGGCTGTATTAATCAGATGAAATAATAAAAATAAGAAGCCAACATCTTTGTGTTCTCCGCACGCGAACCGAGAAATGAGCATAACAATTTCACATGATAAACATAACCCGAAATGATTCAATTTCATACGAAATCGAAATTTCTGTATCCAAAATTTTGTCCTTAAAAAACTTAGCATATCCCTTCTAATCTCTGTTTCCTAACATTCGTTAAAAATGATTTCCACATAGGAAAAAAAAGCGAAATAGTAGCTTATAATCATCCCATCTTTAAAAAATATGAAACATACACGAAATTCTTTTGGTGATTCATACATGCTAGTCTATAAAAAATATCAAATGTATGCACGAGAACAGGAGATGAGAAATTTTAAAGCATTTTATCTTTAACTTGACTCTCTTCTTCCATCTTTTTAAAAAATCACTATTGCAAGATCAATAAATCATTGGATTAGTATATATCAGGAATACTCAAAATTTTTTTGACAAGAAAAAACTCCTGATTTAATCGATTTTATAGAATTTATCTAGTGTATACTGGTAGTGTCAGTTTGCGCTGCTAAATCCTCTATTCTTTTCCATCTTCCATACGTTGTAGTTTAAGTTTTTGGGTTTTGAGAAGCTCTTTCGATATCCACAGCAATAAGTATATCGCTTAGCAATTATAAAAAGTAGAACTCATGCAAAACAACAGTAAATTGAGAATGTTTTTTGCGTATTATAATCCTGCTTCTTATAACGTATTATAACCCCGTATTATAACCCTGCTTTAATTATCGTATTATTTGCGTATTATAACCCCCGTATTATAACCCTGCTTTAATTATCAAATAAAGTCAATTACCTCATCGGCTGCTGCAGCTATGCTACTCGTAAAGGAACTATCCCCTTCGTTTTGTTGTAAAGATCGGCGACGACGTAATTCGTACCTATATAATACAGAAGTTTTGACTTCATCAAATGGATAACTTCAAAATAACCCGAATCGAATATGACAATAACTTTGGCAGCTTGCTAATTACTCAGGTGATAACTAAAATCTGTCACGACTTATGTTCAAAAGTTCAAGGACAAGAGCGACAAATTTAAGGTTATTTCCAACATTCTAAGTATATAATGGTGCAGTAAAATGATTCACGATGCCAACTATTAAAGCTGCATAGCTTTCTACAGTTTATTAATTCTAATGTTGCTCTCTTTGATCAGCCTTATTTCAGCAAAAAAAAAAAAAAAAATATTCAGCTAATAACTGCGTAGTGCAACAAATGTTTTTCCTAGTTTTTGAAAAAATTTCTTGTTTTTTTTTTCTTGGAATTACAAGAAAAACAAAAAAAAAATCATTCGTCACAGCAATATCTTCTTAGCTTATGTTACATAATTTACCTTTTCCTAGCAGCCATATCGGTGATATCTGTTTGTACAGGTACTGACTGGAGGTACGAAACCGAACTACTCACTGGCGTTGATGTTTGCACTGTCGGCGGTTCCGCAGGATCTGCTTGTCCACTATTACGGCGCCGCAGCACTATAATTTGCGGAAATTCAAATAAATTAAGTGGTGAAATCAAAACCTATAGTAACCTTAACAATCTACAACCAGGATGTCAGACTCTTTTCCCAATCACATCATTTGCAAATAAAGAATTCTACGAAAATAACTGGAAAAAGCAATAAAACGCACGGAACCTCAACCATATTATTGTGCTTTTTATTATGTTGCATGACAGAAATGAATCCTTTTGAGAACTTTATTGATTGACGGAACAGAGATTCTTCGTTTCTGTTATAAGCAATTATTAGAGAATATCCAAGTAAATTGATCACTGGGTTTTTCTTTGTCGCTCGTAGAGAAGAATACTGCTCAACTGAATTGCCGAACTGCTGCTACGCTGCGTCGGTATGAAAACTCGAACTCCAACTGTTAACTGAACTGGAATTGGAACCCAAACTTCACCCGAACTCCAACATGGACTCCAAAATCCGAACTTTTAAATCCTTTCGAGGTTTCTTCTCCTTTTCTGATCTCCAAAGTGTCGCCTAATGATCGGTCGACCTCACTATGTTTATTTGCGAATTAGAGTATATTGGCGGTAAATATGTTTATCGGATTGCTGGTCCTTTTAAACTATATCGCGCTCAATACTCTTTGTTAATAATGATTGTAGTGGAGCTATTTGGCTTTTAACATCTCTTGTTTATTATGATCGACATCTTCCCGCTGTTTGACCTTTAGATATTTCCTATGTATATCTAATTACATCTTTCGGATTTTTCCGACACATATTATTAAAATTCTCTGACCGACTGAATATTCTTTTGCTACAGAGAAAAACCCATCTAATGGCAGCCAACACTGCTGATGCATATTTTTTAAAAATTCGTAAATTATACCCATGCTATGCAAAGTGATCTTTCGCTTTTTTCCGCGAATTAAAGTTTGTCGAGAAAGGCTGATCGACAGATTCGGAGTTGAATCGTTTTCTCCATCCGCCATATACCATAAGTAATTACCTTAATTGCATAATATGCAAAAAAGGAAAAAGCATGGTTGAATAACTCAAAATTATAACATGTACTTTAAAACTATAAATTTTATTACGTCCAAAAGATCCGATCTTGAATATTTAACTGTTTCTCTTCCAGTTGTCTGAAACATCCAAGATCAAATTTCTAATATGTAATGGAATCTATAATTTTAAAGTACAAATTATTGTTGTAAATTATTCGGCCACACTTTTCTTTTTCGCAAGAGACATTTCCGGATTTATTAAAATCCAGCCTTCAGAATCATTCAGGGCTTAAACCAAAAAATGATATGAGGGATGACAGCTATTACTGGATGCTATTTCTACCATAGGATACCATCTTTGCGAAATGTTAACATCAGCATTGCAAAAGTGCTGTAATTTAACATTTTCTGAAAATGTCTCATGCTGTGTTGATCCAACCTAATCCTGAACAACAGCGTAATTCTATCAGAAAAAAAAAAAAAAAAAAAAAAAAAGAGAAAATAAGAAATAAAACATTTATAACGTACAAAAAGAGAGAAAAAAAGAACAGCAGTGGAGTGGTCGGCATACATTTCAATTAACAACCTCCTTTTTTTCTAAAAAGAACTGTAAAGGATGAACTAGCTCAACAGGTTTTTTTTTCTCCCAACTATCTCTCCTGTTTTATTTCCTAATTTTGAGAGTGGCGAGTTGGAAAAGAAGGGAAAGAGACGAAGTTAGCAAAGGAAGAAAATGGATAAAACGATATAAGCTTCTTGATTCATGCACCAACTAATGCTAATGATAAACATATTATGAGTGTTTCTTAATACAATGCGAGATTTACTAATAGTTTTCTGATAAGGATTCCTATCGATTGTGATTGGATGGTTGCATGTCTTAACTATCGATGGGCATCATTTTCAGAGCACAAGATTGAGATCATTTCCAAGATAAGGCATTCATTTTTCCCATCAAAATAACATCAATGTATGCAATACCATGCACTATTATAAATATTAGAAATATTCATTAGAAAAAAAAAAAGGCATCCTAAAAATTCCTTTTCCAAACATTCACTTTACCAACAAAATAATGAAATATTTTAATCCTATTTTATTATTCCTGCGATAAAATGAGTATTACTTTCGATACCGACATGACCTTTCTTGACGATTCTACTGTCTAATAAACTGTAAAAAATATTTTTTATTTTAATATAGACTAGTTATGAAGTGCCGCATACAATTCTACAAATACAATCACTTCTCGCCTAACCGTATCGGTCTAACTTAAGATATCCACTCGAAAATACACTGAATTAAAAGTGTAACAATAAAAAAAAAAAAAAAAAAAAAGAAAAAACGCATTAAAAAAATGCAATCCATCAATAAATGGCAGAAGACTCTGGAATAAACTGATGAGAATCAAATGTAAGGTCCATAAATGACCGGCATGATTTATTAGGAAGACACGACAACTGCGTTGCAGAGCAATCTTACAAATTCTGAAAAAATCCAACCGTATGGATGAATGAATGGGTCAGACGAAATGAATGAATCCATAGGATGTGTGGAAGACCTCTACATGAATATGTATTAAAAAAAAAAAAAAAGGATAAAAAGAAATTTCCTTGGACAACTACATCGCCAGACAGACGCGAAGATTAAATGGAACGAGCAATGAGTGTCGCTGCCTTCAGGGAGATGGCACTCATCATTTCAGCTTTTTGGTAGCGAGCGAATTCGTGATTTGTCAAATTCATCGTAAGTCATGTCGGATGGATAGAAAATAGTTCGAGAAGTCCGAAGCATCGTTTACTCCAAAAAAAAAACCCATTCTCTCGCCATCCATACACATTGGTCACCCGAACAGCAATAGTAAATCTTTCAACATAATATTGAACTAAACGTACACTGTACCAAACATAGACACACACACACACATAATACGCATGGAAAAGAAAATGAGAGCTATCGAATCATCAACATGACAACTAAATATATATACACATATACACACACGCACACACACATACATACATACATACATACATACATACATACATACATACATACATACACACACACACACACACACACACACACACACACACATACACATACACATACATGAAATCGATAGATGCCCTCTAGCGTCGGTAGTAGGATTGATGGCACATCGTATACAAGCCTCCCCGTAAACAGGCGTAAACTACTACTGCAGGTGGCAGATTTGGACGGAGATTCCAGGTCAACCAATGGAATTTTATGAATCGCTTCTTTCCCAGAAAAATCTACCCTATCTCATGAACCTAGATACAGTGCAAAAGTTTGGGTGAAATATATGCTTTGATAGTATAACATCATAATTCAGCCACTAATAGAATTGCATGCGATGGCATGACATGATCATTTTAGAATGGGCAGTTTATCGTGATATTCAAATATAATTTTCTAGAATATTTATCCTTTCATTTCGTTCATATCTGTTCAAGAAAGGAAGTTGCTCGCCAAAGATATCTTCAAGAAGCTTGCGACTTGTCCTAGAATTTCCGATAAAATAGCCTCAAGCAATTTGATCGTAGGGTAGATAGGGAGACTGCGCAAAATTTGCATTAATCTTACAGCAGAGTGTCACATTTATACATATGTTTATATCATATTCAACAATTTTATTTCCCATTCTACCAGTATAAATCAAACAAATATATTCGAAACGTTAACTTAATCATCAGCAGTGTCGACTATCCTGAGGGAAAAATGGTAGGAAGGAAAAACGTTTCTGATCGTTTTTCATGTTTTAAATAGGTATTTTTGAACATCTATTCTTTTAGAGCAATAATCGTAGCAAAATTTGCGACGATCAAATTGTACGGATGAAGGAAATATTTAAGTGAATACAATAACCATAGTTTTACCCGAGTACTCCCAACAAAAATCATTGAATGTATAAAGATGATATCGACCAGCATCTCTCCAATATTTCCAGATCACATGCTACCGATCTCCAGAAACTTTATTTTACACACTGAGGTCCGTTAAATATTGACATGCCATGGAGAGATTTTGCGAAGTGATGTTGCTTTAGTTGTATTTTGGTCGTTTCATATGGCGAATGTTTATACCAATTTTTTTTAGAACATATGTCCGGGATTCTGTTGTTCTTGTTTTACTCTTATCAATAAGGTAGTTATTAGCATAGACAGAAATCCGAAAATTGCGCTTGCTGTGTAATATCATCCTATAGTGAAACTAATTCCTATGTTTAAAATGTATTGACAGAATACATAAGAATTACTTCGTGATATATCACTGGAATAACTAAGACTGTATAAATGGATACCTATGTGAACAGGTAGTGACTGTATATGAATTAGACGAAAATGTTAAGTAGGAATGAATATACAGTCATTATCATTTTTGATAAGGATCTGATTGATCTGATCTGATTTCAGAAACGCTCAAATTTTTGTGTGGCTGATTCCGCTCGCTCTTCTGAAGATTTGTTTTACTGAAGGTGAAAACCATAACGGAAAGATAATGATCAAGACTGATGTGAAGCCGTCTGAAAAAGTGCGGAAATGTCGAATTTCACGGAACAAAAAGCGGCACTGGAAAAAGGGTACGAAAATCGAGGATGCAGAGGATTTTCTTTCTAAAGCGAAAGTTGATGCTGGTGAAGGTATGTCGAAAATATTCATTAATTTTGAATAACGTGCACATTTTGGAAGAAATTCAAAAGAAGACGTTTCTGTGATTAAATTGATCCTGATGAGTCCTTCATAGATTAGCTTTACAACTACTTTTAACTCACTTTTATTACAGTGAATACAAATACTTTTAACTCACTTTACTACTCCATTTCAGCCATCCCTTCGTGGAAGCAGTGTGATGGTAACCTGTTTACTGTCGATAGGGAACCGGATCACAATAATATTAAATTAACAAGACGACAAATGGCAGCTTTGATGAAGAGATTAAAAAAGACAGAGTTAGTTGATTCTCTTTTGTAATCTTTATGAGTAACTTTATATTGTTCTACTTATGGATAGATAAGGTTTGATTCTTGAGAACTTCATTACTTTCAAATGGAACTATAGCAAGTCCATGTCCAAGCAATAGCAGCAAACAACTAGATTTTTATCTTTACTGTGTTTGTCTGCAAAGAGGAATTTTTTGTTTTCTAATTTTATTTTAGACCTGTGGTCGAAGAAAACAGTGTATGGAAACGACAGCTGAAAAAGACGTTTCTGGAAAAATCGAAAAAGCAAGTCACAGTCAAAGCTAATTTTCCAGAAAGTACGGCAGCTCAGGCTCGAAAACCTTATGATCTTTGGGGTATGATTTCTTATGAGCAAAGCTTTCAGAAAAATTAACTGATCGTTTGTCGTAAATAATGTATTTCGAGGTACTGTTAAGTCTGATTCCATATTTTGTATTTGTAGAGAATTTTCTTTTTATCTACAAAGAATGGTAAACTCCTGGCAGAGAAAGATATCTTTAAAAACATAAATGACATATTCTTATCTTGCAGAAAAAAACAATGGTTGTTGAAATTTATGAAAATTTTAGCAACATATACATTCTAATGAACTTTCCATTCGAGAATGTAAAGAGCTTAGCAAGATTTTAGCAATTCGGATTTTTTAATTGCTATCATAAAACAGTTTTAGATTTTTGAAACTATTTATCGTTTATTAATTTTAATTAATTTTTTTGATGACTTAATTTTTATTGCTTATTTTTATTGCAATTTTTTTTTTTTTTTTTTTTTTTTAAGGTATAGAAGACCAGCACTCACAAAAGGAAGTTTCGGTAGCAGAGAAATACTATCTTTTAGCTACCAAAAAGAAGTTACCACAGGAGCCGAAAACTTTGAAACACATAACTAGTATATTACAACATGTGGAAGTTGCTCCAGCGGGTGCCTCATATAATCCGCCTGTGTCCAAATATTTGGTATATAAAATTGGATTTCTACTATTTTTTAAGAATTTGAAGTGGAGACTATATACATTTCGATGTTTTCCTAAAGAAAGAATAAATGTTTTATTGAAGCTTACTGAATGATCATACACTTTTTCACTATGGCAAATGAATTTTTTCAAAATTTGGTCGACTGCTAAACTAATGTTTTGCATTTCGATGCTTCATAATAATCCTTCATAATAATCAGATTTTGCTTCTTCTTTTAATTTTTCCTTCCATTTTTCTCTCCATACTGCATCATACTTGAATAATAATGATTCTCAAATGTCGATCCATAATATTATGGATGGAACGACTCTAACTTTTTGATTGTTAACGTCTACAACTTTGTGGGACCATATAAGAAAGTCGAGTTATCAGACTACATGTCAAGCTGATTAGTGAAAGTTATTGAAATATTGTATCCTAGGATTATATTACTGAAGCAGCCGAAGAAGAAAAAAGAAAAATAAAAGAAAATGAAAAACTGGAGCGTCAGCTCGCACTTCTTGAAGAGAAATACGCCACTCGGGTTTGTATTCTTTATTTATTGCATTTTCATCTGTGGCGATTGTGATTTTCACTTTCATCATTTGTTGAGCAATATTTCAGGAAGAAATGGAATTGGAGTTAAGGGCAGGTCTTGATGATAGCGATGATAAAAGTGACGAAATTCCGGAAGATGAGAGTGAAATTAAACAGAGCGACAGTAGAGGTAAGTGAAGGTTTCCCTTAATTTAAAAATTTTATGAATTCACATTTTTCTTATCACTTTGTTTCTCTACCTCGTCTAGAATTATTTGAAGATTTGTAAATTCGCTTTTTTAAAGAAAAAAAGCCAAGAATTAAACAAAAAACAAGGAAAACTCGCTATTTGGAATATATGGGACGAAAACAAAAAGAAATTGAAAGTACATCTACATTTCAGAAAAAACAAATGCATCTTATTTACTCGTGAGTATTTCAGAAATCTATTGATAAAAATTATGTTAATCAAAATTAAATCGTTGCTTTGAAAACATATTTTCATTTTTCCAAGACCGTGTTTTTATATCCAATTCTTTATTCATAAATTATTTTAGAACTCGGAAATTGAATAAAGAAATCAGTAATGAAATACAAAAACAGGAGGAATTTGCTGAAAAACGAAAGGAACACAAAGTTAGTTCTTAGTTCCAGTCGTTTAATGGCTTTTTCTTCTACCTAACGTCGAAATCATTTTGAAAAATACTTGATGAAGCAAGAAAAATCCCGGATTATTTTCGAGTCTGAGGTCAGCTGATAGGATAGCATATGGACTGGTATTAATTATCATATTCGTTTTTCTTCGTATGTTTTTCAGATGATCAGAAAATTTGCTGGTACACAACGTTTGGGTCGTGGAAAGTTTGAACTATGCGAAAAATCTGTTTTACTAACTGAGGAATTGCCAGGCTCTTTGCGGGAACTAAAACCGCAGGTTCGTCCAATTGTAACGGAAATATCATTTTTAGTCTTTTCAGTGCCTGTTTTAGTTTTGTGTACATTAAAGTTGTTTTCTTTAATTCTCCTTGATAAACATCAATGATTGCATCCGCTGTATTAAAATTTATCTTTTTATCATTAGCTAAATTCTATTCAAGTTCGAAATGAATTTGTGGTTTTCAATATTCTTGTTGAATAAGCTTTTAGCAGTCTTCATAAATACAATTAGCTTTATAGTGAATCTGAAATACAAGATTTCATGTTTGACTGATGCTATGCATATAATTTTTTACAGGAATATTTTTTTTCTCGGTCATCCCTTCCTTCAACTAATGACAGAGTCAACTGTTACAGGATAATATTTTGATGGAACGTCTGAAGAGTTTGCAGAAAAGGAATATGCTTTCGATACCAGGAGAAAAGCGACAAAGAAGTAAATTGAAAAACAAGTTACGAATTAAGGAAAGAGAAGATAGGAAACATCAAGAAGTGAAATTTGGTACACGTTTAATATGATACCGATACAACTCGTTCGGTCATTTTTTTTTTTTTTTTTTTTAATTTGTTCATTTATTGTTAATTCAAAAAACTGAATAAAGAAATCGCATAAATTGATAGCAACATCCTACAAAGAACATCATTAAGGGATACCCTTATTGTTGATAAATTTAGTTTCAAAATTAATCAGGAAGGCTGTGTTTCTAAGTATTTAAAAAAATTCTTCCTAATAAAGAAAAAAATAATCGGGCTTAAATGTATGTCAAAGAGGCGATTAGTGCAAGCGAGTTTTTTAATCTAGACTAATGACATTTGTTGTTGGAGTTTGGATTCTGAAATTCAGTTTTGGTCACGGGTTCTCACTAGATCTGTCAGTGTCAAATATTGAAGAGGAAATGACAGTTGTGGAATCGGTGATAGATAACAGGATGGAGGATAGCCAAATTATAGAGTATCATCGGATGTTGTGATTTTAAATACAACTAATACGTTTGTCATGTAACACTCTCCATTATTTTGCTCCTTATTTTCCTGGACTTATAAGTGTTTTCCAAAATTTTAGGATAGTTCTTGCAGCAAAAGGTAGATGATGCTGAATATATAACTTTTATCATATTAAGATTTGACTGCTTTGGCATATTGGTCGCATATTTCTGCATTTTAAATGCAAGAATTAGTAATGTACCGAATGCCATAATTAGATAAACATCTTTAGTTGCAGAAAAAGAAGCAGAATACAGTAGTAATTCAAATGGACATGGAAGTCATGGTTATGCTACGTCTGAAAAATGGTACCTGCTGGACATCAGGCATGAATAATACGGTGGATGATATGTTATAAATTGCGCACTAGCCGAACACAACAACCAGATATGATGATATAGTGGTACACGCTTCTCTCTCTCTCTCTCTCTCTCAAGACTAATAACTGATTGTGCAAAAATTAGAGAGGTTGTCATGGCATAGTTCCAGTAAATAATGATCTTGATGGTATATAAGAAAGCATGGGAACTGGATTGTAGTGATGGAATATTTAGATAGAAGAGAGGATGAAGGGAGATGAAAGAGATGGGATTTTTAAGTCGAGCGGGAATGTCCCAATCAAAAATAAATGATATTGTTTGTATGAGAGTGAAAGAGAGAGAAAAGAAGAAATAATGATGACCCAGTGACCTGATTTCCAGAATTAAAATTACCAGGTGAGGTGGTAATTTTCTCTAATCATGTATATAGGTATATCTGCCCACATTATACGAATTTGTGTTGCCTATTCTCCTTTCTTCATCTCTTAATGCTGTTCAATCCTTATTGAATGATGACTACCTCAAAGCAGACTTGTGATTTCATTCTAGTTCCCTCGGGATAATGAGCACCTCTAAAACAGAGCATCATTATCCAAACATCAACAACAGCAATGGTTAGCAGCTTCGTAAATCAAACTAGAAATGTTGACTTATTCGGTTTTGAGAAAAATACTGTTGTAAATGATTGGAAATGATATACCTTTTAAATTATGATGCAATGAAATTCATTGTCTGGAATTCTCAATAAATTCAACCATTGAAATTCAAGTTTCACGTCTCACGTAGTTGTAATTTTTGAAGAATTTTGAGCATAAAATTCTTTATATACGGTATATAAGGATGTAAATTTACTTACCATAGTTCGAGAACGAATGGCTAAAACTTTTCTCAATAGCTGGAACCTTTATCCACGGCACACTCTTTTAAGTTGATAAATTTTTTTGATGATATAATTACCAATCTTTGAATCAAGAAAGAATAGCTTATTGGCCTACTGATAAAATACTGAAGATTTTGAGATTAAAACCACTCCAATTTCTCAAGAAAAATGTCACTTGCATTTCTAATATATAATGCGTAAACATATCTTAAGCTTTAAAAGACCAACAAATAATATCTAATTCAATATATAACGATATTAATTATCCTAATACTCATGCGTATTTAACAGATAGCATTTTTGTTAAATAAATTGCTACAAGTTGGATTATTGATAATATATGAATTATATGAATGGAGTTTTTAAATTAACAAATCTTAAATGAATAAATGAAATAAAATGAAAATTCAAATGAAAACAAGCCAAAGAATGCAAAAGAAGGCTTATAAGTTATAAAAAATAAACTGTTAAAGATTTGAAGTAATGAAAGTTGCTTGTAAATTTTAATTTCATTAGCAGTGGCTTTAATATTATAGTTTTATAGTTTTAACTAGACTTGAATTCTTGAATGATTTTTTGACACTGATATTTCGGCAGCTAAGTTCAGCAGCAAATAAGTTACATAATTCAAGTGAAAACGAAAAATACTATATGTTGAACTTTTCAGTTCAGAGATATAACAGCTAATTATTTTAAAATATTTAGGGCAGCAACTACATCGCCAGAATTTTTTTGTTAGTAAAATATCACCTTCTGATAATATTTTCTTTGATTCATATACTATTCTAAAGATAACCTGTGAGACAATCATAATTATTTGAAGCAATAATATTACTACTAACAGTAAGTTAATTGTATATGATGAGGTACAATTATTCCTGAATTTTCTACCCGACTGATATAACTTTTATATTTATTTCTTCGAATCGCTTAATCAAAAATTGGTATAATAATTTTTTTCGATTTTTGTTCATCTATTTTCAATAATGGAAATTTATAGTGGTTTTACACTATATTTTTCAAAACTAATTTTGGCATTAAAGATTTTTTTAAAAATGAAAAGATGTAAATAATGATCCATTTGATGTTTGCAAAATTTCTATAAATTTAAAGTACTATTCGAAAATTTCCTGTTTCAATAGTAACCGTAAATTGAAATTTACACCTTGTATCTGCTGCACTAGGAATAATTAATTGACTGTTCGAAAGAGGCTAAAAATCTTTTTTCTAGCCTTTTGCGAATGGCTACTTAAAATGTGCAGAAATCATCTGTCACCCTAAGTTGTTGCTATTCGATGAACTAAATTGAAAGTGAACATTATCAGCAACAACTTAGTGGAGTTTTATTCGTGATCGAAAAAGAACGACCAGTCTGTATCTATCGGTTTACATGCATATGAATGTGTATGTAAATGTATGTGTACGCATCTGTGGTGTATGGTGGGAGATAAAAGTGAAAATCTGGGGAAATAGGTGACCGAATTGCGAATATTTTCCCTTTCATTTTGCATTTCATTTCGAAGCGTCGAAACGAATCCAGCAATGACGTCCTTATCGCACCCGTTGCCACATTTTCCCATCAAGGTATGTATCTGTACGTGTTTGTGTATCTATCAGCTACGGATATCACTATCCGCGTCACGCAATCATAACAAACTCTTTTCACTGAATTTCAAATTGTTAATATCCTTCATTTGAATCAGACGTTCATAATTCAATTAGCATTTCTTTTCCTTTTTTTTTCCTTTTTTTCTTAACGACATATATTACGGACAAGGTGAAATATTATGTTACAGTTATTTAAATTAAATTGTTTCAACTATAAAGGAGCTAATTATACATTCACCGATTTTACTGCTTTCGTTCAAAATTGATATGAGTATATTAGAGAGATAATATCTGAAATAATTTGAAAAATTAATCTATAAAAAATATTTCGTCATCGTTGCAACTGTTTTTGACATTCTGAATTAATTTAAAGAACAAGTGACTCATCTTCGATATGATAAAAAAAAAAAAAAAGAAAGAAATATTGCAAGAAAATGGAAATTTGTACGGGAAATTTTTATTAATGACCTAAATTAATTGTTCATTAGTGGATTATATTTAATAACTAATCGCAGTGTCTGGTTTTTATAACACTTCCAGATTTTTTTAAGTTACACTATTCCACTATCGTAAAGTTCTTGTCATTTGTTTTGTTTAAAAAAAAAAAAAAAAAATACTCCCTTAAATTGTCATAATTTTAAAAGTTGAAATTTTTACTGAAATTTATTTCAAAATCAAAACAAAATATTGAAGTCTCATGATAAGCACATTGAGAATTTACATTGGAATACACATTCACTCAATAAGTGCAATCCAGGAATTCTAATTCATTTTTCTCCATGCTTTTTTTAATTATCAGTCTTCGACAATTGTTGGATAATTATCTGTGCAAAAATCCTTATGATACTTTTAGCTTTCAGATAGAAGCAAGCACAATAAAATTTTCAAATAGTTAAGCCCCATGAAATTTCATTACTACATATCGTTTTTGTTTCTGTTCAAAATATATCAATGAACAAATGTGAAAGATGATGGAAGACCAGATCACGTCTGGTAATTACACCGATAGTGAAATTTGCTTTAGACGCAATATATCTCGGTGATTGACGGGATGAAAGTAAGACGGAACGTTAATGAAAAGGAAATTAAAGAAAAGGAGAAACCGATCCATTTTCGTAATATTTGGTGCCACCTTCCCCATTGGATTAAATCCAATAATGTTCCATTCCCACTGGCTCAAAGAAAATCAAACCTCCGAACATTTCATGAGCGATTGTTCTGTTTTGTTTTTTTTTTCCTTCTGTTTTTATTTTAAATTAAAGAAGAAAAAAAACCTCACAATTAATACTTTCGAACAAAAAGCATCATGTTGAGTGTAATCGATTTTGATGCAATCAGTTCATTTAGTACTAATAGTTTCATTTTTTTTTTTTTTTTCCTTTATAGATACTGTTCTTTTTTCGTGATTCATCAAATACCAGTTTTTCTGAATGAGTTTTTGAAATTCTTTCATTTCTTATGTAATTCTGAAAAAGTAATTTTAGCATAATCATTACCCCAAACTATTTTAAAGCGTTAGGATCATCATCGTTAGTGATTATAAATTCTTGCATTTAAAAAAATAATTTAATAAAACATTTCTTGAAAAATATTCCTAAAATAAATGTTTTTGCTTTGTTAATTGCCATCATATAATGAGCGAAAAGAAAATAATCAAGTATTTAAATTAATTTCGCTTAATTTAGGTTGAATTATTTTTTACTGTTCTATCATTTTCTTAAGCTTTTCCGATAAATGCTTTATCTGACAATATAGATGCGGGAAAAAAGCCTGTCGTTTGCTATTCTGGTAAAAACATTTGCTTGTACTGATTGCAAGGTTGGGCATTAATCTTCATTTCAGCAGTGATTATTTGGTTTATTCATTAGTTCAAGCACTTAAATATCCTCATTAAACAATCATTTCTTTTTATTTCTTTACATATTTACATACATTTCTTTATTAAATCCTTTTCATGTTCTTTAATGCATATATTTTGAAAATATTACTTAATTATAACTTAACTTATTTGTCTTATTTTTTCCATTGGTAATTTTACTATACTTTCTAGAATTTCCTGCCATACGATCTGTCAATATACAGTACCATGCCACATCTATCGCATACATCTTTGATGAGCCCATTGGTCAATCCATTTGTACCCTCAAATATCCTCAACCTGTTTCAAGAAGATACGAAGCAATCCTCCGGGAAACCATCATCTGGCGCTACCGTATCTGCCTTACGACCACTTCATATTTATGATCCAACTGATCCAATTAGTGCCCTTTCTCTACCTCGAACAACAGATTTTAATCATTTAAAAAGCGATAGAGCTATCAATGAACAATCTCCTTCTACACAGGTCTGCATTTTTTTTTTTTGCATTTTTCATTTATTTAATTTTTAAAATTAGTTCGAGAATATTGATATGCAGGACTTGAATTAAATATTAACATCTTAAAGTCATGAACTGCGACTAAATTTAACATTCAGTAGTTCTCGAAATTAAGTCAAATTAAATTTTAATCATATTTTGAAGAATGTTTAGTTTGACTATAACAATTTCTTAGTTTAATTTTCTAACTTTATTTTAATTTGAATTTCACTTGAATCTAAAACAGAAACATCATTGCTTGCACCACCTCCTTGTTTACATAATTTTCGCATGTTAGGTTTTGCATATTTATATTTTCTGATGCTTTCACTAACAAATCAATTTGAAAATTTTAAATCACCCGAAATCTATACTTTCCTTCTCTTTTTTCACATTTCTTACCACATATTCAATCTTCTATCCAGATTAATTGTTGCTATTATTAATATTCTCAAGTAATCATTCACAGAAGTCATAAATTTGAGGATTTTTTTTTTTACAGTTGTTTTCTCTGACCCGGACAAGATCTGAAAATTGATGTATAGATTAGTTCTTGATTAGGAATAAAAAAAATCTCTTTTCTATCTATCGAAGAGTTGTATATGGATGATATGGGCAACTAATTTTATAGACCTCAAAATCGTCATTTGACTCATTACATTGACTACGCCTTTATTGTAAAAGAACATATTTAAATAATTCAACAGATGTTCTGAGGGGGAACTTTTGAAGCTTAGTTGTCAAAAGCTTCCAAACTTGGATTAATTGTCAACCAAAAATAGGAAATACATGAATAAAATAAAAAAAGATTGAGCCGAATTATTTTACAATGTTTCTTAGACTTTATATTATAAATCGGTGTTTCGAAACCTCACTGCATGAGTTCCGAAATCAAAATGTACACATTGGTGTCAGTAGGGCAATCCCTCTTATCCATCACCCTTCCTGAAATTCATTCTTTCTCATCTATCCTTCATTTCAAATTAGTCTTAATTCCTTATTGTACAAATGAACAATGATTCCACCATTCATTTTCACCTAAAGACAATCGGTTATCTTTGATCATATTTGAAATCAATTGAAACAGCATATGAACAGAATTTGCTTTTTGATTTAACTCAAAAATTCCACAGAAAATTTGCAATGAGATAGAAAATGTTGGTTTCATAGAATTGATTTTTTTGATCCTTCTCACTTTCTTTTTTTTTTTTTTTTTTAATCTCATCTTATTTTCAACGAAAAAATTTTAGAAGGAAAATATTGAAAAATGAAAGAAGCTTTGAATCCATTTTATAAATTTTAAGCGAATATCTGTTTTCCATATTGAGGAAAATGCATGAAATATACCATTTAATAGATACTGCGAGACAATGGATGACTTCTGATGGCAGTGAAATCAGAAGACTGCTTTGAAGAACGCAGAGATCCCATCTTCACTTAATTAACATAAAAATCTATTCTTATTTCAAGATAAATTCAAACAGCCGAAATGACAAATAAAAATCTGCATAGGTCGTTACATCATCAACATCTGATACTGACGTGATACCTACACAAAGTAGGGTAATCGTTCGCAATGAAACAATCCAGAAGAAAAAAGAACCGATCAAAGATGAAGCATATTGGGAACGACGTAGGAAAAACAATGATGCTGCCAAAAGAAGTCGGGATTCCAGGCGGCAGAAGGTTGTTTTAACAGATCAAGGAGTCTAACATGTAGTTATTGGATAGTAAACCTGCTAATAAAAGCATAATGATAGTAAAGATTATTTTTTGGTATAACTGATATTTGATCTTCCACTATATATATATATAGATAGATAGAAATTCACATATCAGTTATATATATATATATATATATATACATATATATATATATATAACTATACCGTATATTTTATATATGTATATATATTTGGCGAATTGAATGATTAGAGGAGTTGTGGGACGGAACGTCTTCAACCTATTCTCAAACTTTCAATGAGTATGACGTCTTGCCTGCATGAATGAGGCGCAAACATTAAATGTGTGTTCCAAATGGGCCATTTTGGGTAACTAGAACTGGCAAATTGGCCATTTCTGGTAACTAGATCCATTTCTGAGAGATGAGTTAAAGCATAAGTCTCTAAAGTTTATCGTTGCAAATTTTAGAAATTTCCAGATGGAATGCACTTCGTTCTTTTGACGGACAGATTTTATTAGTGGTTTTTTTTTTTTTTTTTTTTTTTTATTTTGTAACTTTATAAGATTTTGAAATCGATTTGAAATTCAAAACAGACAGGAAGCCAAAGTGCTTTCCACAAAGACAATAAAAAAGAAGTGCCTGAAACGGAAGATTTCAACAGTTGCTATTCAACTAGTTGATGAAAGGACTAAATAGATGCCACGTGGCAGGTAGAAACCAATTTTTGTACGAATTCTAGATTTTTAAAATCTTTTTCTTTTTCACGATTTTTATGATATTTCCATTTCCAAGTATTTCATGCATAAGCAATTCCACCACGACTAATTACTATGACTCATTCAGGAAGATGAAATGACCCTTCGGGTAGCGATGCTTGAGCAAGAAAATATTCGTTTGTGGCTGGAAGTGGAACATCTACGAGCAGAAGTAGATCGACTTCGAGTGCTAGTCCTCTCTCCGCAGACAATAATCTCAACTCCAACAACTATTTTACATACTCCTCAACCTGGACAGCAACAATTGCAACAGCAATGCATTCCAGTGACCTCTTCTGTAACCTCGATTGTAGCACCTTTATTTTCCTCGTCCCCTTCAACGTCGATAACTATGACTAGCCAGTGATACTACTACTATCATGTTTCTTCAATAGTATTTTTTATGGTGATACTCAATGGTGCACCCAGGATTTTATTCCGAACTTTGCAACTAATTTTTTGGATATATTTCTTATTTGCAATGAAAATATTTGAATATTTAACTGGTGACGTGTATTTAGTCTGAGATGTCGCAAGTGATACTACGATATCTGCATGAATGCTTAAGTATATATATTGTTTGTTACAGCTATTACAATATTCTAACTTACGAAATATATGTTTTGCGGGTTTCTATTCAGTAATTAGAAGTGCCAATTTCTCTAATCAACGGAATCATGGGCTTTTTTCTTTTCATCACCGATAAGGAATTGACTCAGTTTTGAGTCCATCAATGAAATAGGAAAGAATCGAGATCATAGAATATCATAAAATTGGTTATATCCCAGATCTAGACAGAGCAGGTGATGAACACATTTTTTGTTTTACAAGCTAGCAACCTTCTTCTCATAGCAACACTGTTACTAACTTAAATTTATATTAGAAGAGTTGGAATTGGTCGCTAGTGTTAAGTATAATTCTCTTAATCACGATATCACATTTGCAACCCAAGTAATTACTGATATTTTGTAATCATGTAGACTACTATGAAACCTTTCACTACGCAGGAACGAACTAAAGCATCACTTCTGTAATTTTTTCATATCTTCTGTTCACCTCTCTGATTTGAGTTTAGTCTAAATTTTTCCCCCATCCTAATTTGTAAATCCAGACTTGAATAATTTTTTATTTTTGGGCAATTCCAGAGAATTTCGGAAAAGTAAGTTTAGAAATCGAAAATATCAACGGATTTTGATTCATAATAAAGACTATCAATAGAATTTCATGCTTGCATTATTTGGCCTGACAACAACATGTTTTATTGAAATTTACATCACAGGAAAGCAACAAAATTTTTAATTTTCAAAACCATTTCGAGATTCTTCTTTTTCACGCTAATTTTAGTTTTGAAGAAAATTTTTTTTTTTCTTTTTAAAAAATTTTCAACGGTATTGTCCTTCTGAATTTTTCAAAATTTTATGAAAAATAACGTGCAATACAGTTCAATTTTTGTAAATTCTCAGGCCTGTGCATTAGTAATAAATAAAATAAAAATGATAATACATCCTCAGAACACAACGATTGTTGCATAGAAAATTTATGTCATAAAATACATGGATGAAGGAGCAGGGGTATGGTGAATTAAAGTACATATGCATGGATATTCCAGTCCTTTCACTTGATTTAGGATAGGAACAGTAAATAATGAATAAAAATTAATACACATGGTTACAGATTTACGATTTCGATCTTTTAAACAGCAAAAATTCCAAGTTAGGATATTTGTCCTGAAAAGTCCAGAAATCAAATTTAACTATAAATATCGCGTCATAGAAGTTAGCCCATTATTAATTTCAAAACTTGGGATTTTTTATCATTAATAGGGTATGTCAAAATTCAAAGTGGCGCGAATATCTGAAGAAAAAATTGCTACTCGAAAATTATGTAAATTAAGTAAATGAAACTGTAAGAATTTTGTCAACTTATTAAAATTCAATCTAGACAGAACTTTCGATAAATTAATCGATGGCGATTTAAGTAGAAATGTAAATTATTTACGATAGAAGTTTAAGTGGAAATGCAAATTATGTACAAAAAAATTGCAAGGAGAAAATATTCAGAATTAACTGATACAAAAAAGTATTGACAGCTAAGTCAATATAAAATAAATGAAATTTGAGCTTCAGTTGCCATTATCCAAAACAATCTGAATTCTTTTTTCAGTACGGGAAAACCAGTGAAATATAAAATAATGCATTAAATTCATCCACTATCAAATTATCAAGAAGAAAATTGAAAATTTTAAGGTCTAGTCAACATTTTAATTTCCTGCTATCCGAGTTTTATATCATCTCCTTCAAAGCAATCAATTATAAATAATTATATTTTCAAAAATGAATAAAAAGCAAATATTCAAATCTACAATCATAAAAGTAATAAGGAAAAATTGGAAACTGTATATTTGGAAAGATAAGTAAGTGGTCTTTCCTTTCAAAACCTGGTTTTAAATGGTTATTGTGTTCAAAGGAGTATTCTGAAATCGGGCACAGAAGTTGGAAAATTTGATTATTACATCTGAAATGGAATATTTGGATAGCTTTAGTAGTTCTCCAACATAACTACCTCTTATTGAAAATATGAACAAGAAAACTTGATGTATTCCGTCATGAAATATTTAAAGGATCTTAAGACTGTATCGTTTTTCATCAAATGGAAATTGCAGCGTTTCGATATTTCAAAAGTGTTTAGCTTAAAGGAATGCAGGCAAATAAAATAGAAGAAACTCTGCAGGAGGTGGAATTGACATTCGCCAGACAAAAATATTGCACAAATGAAGATTTAAAAAAAAATTTTTCCATAAAGTTAACAAAAAATTTCAGTCCATTCTCACTCCCTCATCAACTTCCACAACGTATATACCATCCGGACGTTGCTTCTGGAACCTGAGATAGAAACCCCATCGACCGCAACTGACTGCTAATTTCATTTTAACAACATCGCTCCATAACAAACGAGAAGTTATTTTTTCTTGATCATAAGCATTTAGAATACATGGGATGGCCATTCCTGGCTGAAGTGTTGTTGTTTTATCCTAAAATTTCGAAAACTGAAAAATTCTCAAATTTGCCTTTTTTTTTAACGTTTTGTTTAAATATTTATAAGCAGTACGAACCTAATAACATTATTCTAAGGTATTTTATAATATGTTTAATTCACTGCTTGAACCATCAATGATTTCGAACTTTTAAGATTTTAAAATATTGATTTATTTCTTGATTGAAACCAACCATTTGATTTGAGGAAGTAAAAGTTTAAAAATTTGAATCTATCAACGGAATATATTGACAAAAGAAAGCACTGTTATTTGATTCGAAAAAATGATAAATACCTGGTCAGCAATTGACCATAGCATATTATGTTCAACCCATTCGTAATTACCATAATCAATGTAAAATACTTCAACAACATTTGAACAAATTGTTGTTATTACTGCCCGAAATTTGGCATCGAAACGTTCGCAATATGCAATACACAAGGTGCCAATGACCTATGTGAAAAATTGATGAGTATGAGAAGGAAAAAACTTGATTAATTTACAGTGAGTAGTTTACTCGGGTATATTTCGCTCTCGCTGACGTAAGCAACAAGTAGTCATTTTTTGTCCGGTAAATATGTTAATCATGTTAAATATTGGAAATATTGAAACGGTACAATATTAAACTCAAAAATTCCTTCGATGATAAGTCATGAAAAGATTTAGTCTTAATAAGTAGCTGCAAAACCTCTCAATTAATTTCACTTCTCCTCATGCTTTCTACAGAATGATACAAGCCGTGCCATCAGATGTCCCAAGCAGTTCATTCAAGCAAAATACTTCCATTACCATTTCCGTATTAGAAAGAGGAGTATTGGCAATCAACGAATCCAAATGTGTCTCCAATATTCGTTGACATTCATCTGACTGTATTTGCACAAAGAATAATGGCCATAATGAGTATGATATATCATCGTCTGATCGTGCAACTGCATATTTATGTCCAAATTCCATATTTATATGAGCAAAATAAGCCTGAAGATTATTCCTTTCATTACACTAATTTTTTTGACAACCACATGAAAATACTAATTAGAAATATATTAGAAACTATTCGCTAATATTCAAAATTGAATTGAATTTCCAAACTTAATAAAATTTTAAATTTTGAATTTTTTTCAGAATAACTTTATATAGCTGTAGTATGCTAGACTTCAGAGAAGCTAGTGTTTAAAGTACCTTATATTTTAATGTAACTGCAAGCTCGTCTTTCTCATCATCGTCCGATATCAATTTAATATCATAATCCAGACTTGAGCTATTTTCCGCCTAAATTTTAAAAAGAAATTTGCAGAACTTGACTTATACTGAAACTGTCGATCTCCTTCTCTAATAGTTTGACCCTCTGCTATGGATATTTAGTTTCAGCCATAGTTCTTATTTCGAATAAAGCAAAAGTATTTCCATATTGCAATAGGGCATATTATATGGATACTAAAACAACAGAATACTGTGTCTTCATTTGTTCTGTCTTTGATAATACTGATGAAAATTTGTTAATAACATTAGAAACTTAGTCAAATTCATCATGAATTCTTCGAAAATTCACTTGCCACTTCAAAAATATGAAATTATTTAATTTTATGTAAAAATTTTACTACCTTATTAAACTGTAAATATTCGTGTGAAAAATTCATTCAATTAATAAAATTGATCCATTGCAAAGCGCTTTTCAAATCTAACCACTTGTTTGACGCTTTCATCAGAATCGCTACCATAAACCAGCTCATCGTCAGACGATTCATCACTCGTATACAGCACCCTTCCTTTCTCATCACGTGGCTTCTCAATTCTTTTCTTTTGCTGCAAAAAAATCGATTTATCTAAGATGCTTATAAGGAGCTTATCAATAGATAGTACCACATGTAGCATTTTCACTCCACTTGAAAAAAAAAGAAAAAGAAAATGAGTAACTGAACAAAAAGAATTGTTCAGTCATTCAGAACAAATAAAAATGCTGCGTGCGCACATCACGTTGACTTTCTGAAGCGGACTGTAGTATAATCTCGTCATTCATTTAAGCTCTTGGATAAGTGTGATAAGTGACAGGAGAATGATGGGATTTATTCGGAATATTTTAAGTAATGACAAGTTCATACAATGATATTTCCGTAAAGTATTTAAATTGAAAACAAATAAGAAATGGTCAACATTTTATGAAAAATTTGGAATCCCCAAATATTTAGAATTAAAAAAAAAGGCAATTATAAAATACCTGCGCCTTCTTCATTTCCTTAGCTAAAAGCCAAATATCTGGCGGTATCGATTGGCAATAGCTCGTCAGATGACCAACTTTTCCACAAATCCAACAGGATTCCGGTATGTTCTGGAAAAGACATGGGAAATTATTAGAGGCAAATTTGAATCTATAAAAAATAAAAATTTATAAAATATGAACATCGACAATTTACTTGATCTCGTGCTTCTTTAGAAGTTTTATCAAGTGCGACACTATTAGAATCTTTTCCCTTTTTGCTGTTCACATTTAAATATGCTGTAGGAGCGTCTTTCTTTTCTAAAATAATATAGTATGATGTTGGTAAATGTAAATCTTACTTAATTCAAATTAAGTTAACCTAATCATTGGATCTATACTGAATAATCGTTCAAGAATACTAGAAATGATTTTCTAGATTTGTCAAGATCATTTTTAGAACCATCATTATCCAAAAACTACGGAGAGCTTAATATGAATGCAGCGGAAACAATTAAATCTGAAAATGAATAGATTAATTAAATCGTTCCAAAAAATTCAGAAAAGAGAAAGCAAAACAATGTTTAATATTTACTCTGAGTTGAAGTTGGAATAAACATTGAATTCGACTTCCGATTTGTCATTTCTTCACGTTCGTCTTTCTGAAAAATAGCATCGTGCGCTGCACTGAGATACTTCTTTATTAATATAGAAGCAATCTCCATCACACATATCTTAGTTATTCAATAATTAAATGTCAAGAACTGTGTCATTTACTAAGAAATCCAAGCTGAGAACCTATTAATAACAGCAGTTGAATATTAAAAAAAAAAGTGTGAGAAATGCAACATATACTACCAAAAGTTTCAAATAAATTGTGAAATATACTGTGCCGCGACAGATTGGCTAAATAGCCTGAAACATCATGATGGATCAAAAGCCTTGGTTTAGAACAGCCTTAGGAAGCCTCTTGCATACAACTTTTACCATCACTAAAATAAATGAAAAGATCCATATGTTGATGATAAGGACCAACCGAAGATGACGTAGTTCTAGTAGATTCATCGGACTTTTCGGAAGGTGGCGGCAACAACTGGCTTTGTGCGCCATTTTTCTTCGAAGATTCAAAGTCTGGATAAGAAAGAAAATAAATTTTTGAAGGATTCATTGCTGCCATTTATAATTTTTACTTTATTCGAGTAGGATAATTCCTAGAATTTTTATCGAATGGTCGATCGATTTATCTCTTGGTTCATCTTAAATATTTTATTACTTTCGTATTTTATAAATGATCGAATTATTTGCACTGATATCAACTTCTGTCACACAAAATTATAATGCATCACAAAATTCTTAGTAATCCGTATTTCTTTTATATGATTTCCAGAATATTAAACTCAAATTAAAGAAATTCGTGATACAAACGATTAGATTAATGAACAAAGATCAGTCAAAAACTATCGGATGCACTAATAACTACTGCATTTCAATTGTTGTAGTTGTTGTAACTGTTTTTTTTTATGATTTACCTTGAAAATTATTCATAATCTTAAATTTTTCGGTTTGTTTTATCTGCTTATTGCATCGTTTAGCAAGCTTGTCTTCAATAACTGCTTTTTTTTTCTTGACCTCAATCGTTTTCTTATCATACAACTTCTTGTTTTCTTCTAATTCTCGATTTGTGTATTTATTAGTGGCAGGAGAGGAGGACCGTGATGAAAATTGGCTTTCCGCGGTGGAAGGTGTATTGGAATTCTGCATAAGTTATAATCTTTCAGTTGTCAAAAATTTTATTTTGAAAAAAAGTTTTAAAAAAAATCCTCAGGATTCGAATTTAAAAAGAAGAAATGAATGTATAGATTAAAGATTCGCATTTTCAAAGAGATGCAAGTAAATTGAAAGAAATTCTGCGCTCCGAATCACAAACTAACTTTATGAATAAATAGATTTTATGAGAACTAGCATTACCTTCATTCGAGTGACTGTTGCACGGTTTTATGAACAATGCATTCAGTTTTCATGGTCTTGGATGAAACTGAAGAGGTTACCTTGCATGACGAATGAATCGTCGATGAGGAATTAACAGAAGTTGTCGAGGCACGATCTGAAGGTATGTGAGTAAAAGGTTGCTTCGCGCGTGATGTTGAATTTGGAAGGTAATATGAACTGGTGAAATAATGCTGCTTAGTATCCATGTACGCACCACAAAAGCGATACGATCTTGAAGTTTGATTCTCAACATTGTGTTGTTGTGAACATATTGCGCATCCTGATGCCCGTACTTGTTGTCGTTGTTGCTGATGATATTGTTCAATATAATTGATATTATGTCGTTTTACTGCAGAAACACGAGGTTAAAACAAATATGAAAAATGTTACTAGGAAGTAGTAAATACTTCATAATTAGATCATTCGATATGATTCTGCAATAGATGCCTTCCTGTGATTGATATAATCTATCGCATATTTATTGTCAAGAAAGGGTTACAAATTTCGTTAACTTCATTTAATCTACCAACTATTAAACTGTTAGAAACAGTTCATCTATTTTCCACCGAGTCTTTCTGATACATTAAATGCAATTTGTCTGCAGAAGCAATTGATCAGCCTCATTGCAGCCTATCAAAGATGGTATATCATTTCAGTCTATGAAATACATACACTCAATTAGCATTGATTCAAAACTATGAAATGAAATATGATTCATTAACTTTTACAACAATAAATTTATTTGTCCAACCAGAATATTCGGTGAAAAGATGTTTAAAGGAACAAACCTTGTTGATTCATATGATTTGTATAGATGTAGGGTTGATGGTGAGACTGAGGTGAATGATTTCTAAATCTGTGATTGTACCTGTGATTTTCAGTGTCATGGAAATAGCAATGCCTGCTTGATGCTAAAATATTTGGTTGATGTTGTTGAATATACTGCTCGGAATATGTAACTGCTTGGCATCTAAGAATAGCAAAATTTAAATTAACCCAACTTATACTTTTAGAATGAGTACCATTTTTCTGTTTCAACCGTAAGTATTACCACTGATCATCAAGACGAATTCATAAGAATATCGATGAAATTATATCTTAAATGAACTTTTCAACGAACTATTGAGTAGTACCTTGACAAAGCTTCCTGTCTAAGTAATGACGAATAAGTACCACAGAAAATCATATCATTTCCATCAGCAGGAAATGACGATGTTTGACTTTGTGTTCCATTCTGTGGTGCTTCTTGCACATCATCGTATTGATATGCATGCAGCAATGGAAGCAAGTTCGAGGCATCATTGGTCAGCTGAAATTACTATCATTTTTACACAAACTTATTCCGCTATGAAAATAAATAAAGTGGAGTCATAGATGATTATATCAATTGACTCCGCAGCAACAAGAGCCTAGATTTCTCATCTCAGTGAAAAAAACTAAGCTTCACTATGACTGTTAGTTCAGTTCGTCTTTTTCCACGAATGTTTTTGATATTTCAACGTGAGATTGATCCATAATATTCTGCTTTACGAACATTTAAGTGTTGAGCCAAGCGAGTGGATTCGCTTACCTGTAGGTTACGGAGGATGCTGAATAATTCATCGACACGATCGGATATTTGTGCTAATTTCACACTAAACTTTCTGTCCAATGCTTTTAGACTGTTTTCAATTTTCCTGGAACGGCTTATATTTTTTACATTTCTTTGTAATAAATGCATTTTGTCGTACATAAAGTATGATTGTACTACACTGATGTAAGCTACTTTCCTTGAAATTGTATTAATTTTTACTCCCAAGTTCCTCATGAAAGCCAACATATATATTATGCAAATATCAAAAATAATTGCTTCTAATATGGGTGAGAAAAAATTTGAAAATTCAACTAGAAAGAAGAAAAAAAACCAACTGATTGTAAAACATCGGCATATGAATTGCTGCTGGAAACATTGCTTTAACTTTCACTGAATTATTCTTGTTATTAGTAATGTTGATATTATCAATATTATTAGTATCCAAAATTTCGTTACTTCGATTGATCTCATTGCTATAACCTGATATTAGGAACTGTGAATTATCAACTGATATGTTATTTGATGCGTCTGGAGATCTTGGATATTGAAAATCAGCCTGGATATGCATATCAACAGTTGCAACATAGGTCGTCTCATCTTCTTTACCAGTTATTTGAATAACATATCGCTCATCTACCGCGAGCTAAAATAATTAATTGTCATTTCAAATAATTATTTTAGAGTTAATTATCATCAACAATCAATTATAGAATGCTATTATTGTTCATTATCTTGTCGGTGTATTTTCAATTCTAAATCATTTTTATTAATAACATCCCGCTGTCAATATTTCAGGAAATCTTAAGTTTTTCTTTTTACTTATGACCGGCTGCTAAGATAATCATGAGATTGCAACAAAAAATAATCCGCATTAGAGTATTTTTTTTTTTGATCTATATAATTATATCCTGTTCAGTTACGAAACCCCAAAAGTTTCCTAAATTATTCTAATACTTTTTTTTTCGCTTAATTATCCAATATCTGTTGTGATCAGCTATTCTATGCTAAAATTATCAAAGCTATTCCAGTATTATGGACAGTAGCATCAGTGCATTTCAAAGTAATTGCAAATAAAGAAATACAGGCGATATAATCACTTGTATTCCATCTAACAAAAAATTAATTAGTGTCATCAAAAAGAATAACACCTTTACAGCATAAATCCCATATTCATCTGCATTTCTTCGATTTACGATGCATTTAAATGCTGCAGCAAAGATATGCAAAATTGCTGGAGGCTAAAATAATGCTATTTAAAAGGACTTGTTTAACTTATATAAGTAAACAATTCGCTTGTAAATAATTCACTTATTACTCGCAGTGCCCTGCAACTTCTGGAAATATAGGCTTACTTGATCAGAGAGATCGAACAGATGATGAACATCGCAATACATCGTCTGGCCATAATCAATCAGAAATATCGTACAACAGCTTTTCTGATTATCAAAATTGCTAGCAATCGCGCTGAAGCAATCGAATTAATTTGTTAACTAATTAAGGAGAATGTAATCAATTCTATATAGAGTATTACAAAATAGAAGAATCCAGAAATAATCAATTGCAGATAAGTCAGGAAAAGAGTATTAGATTCCATTTTCTATATATCCTGTGAAATGAATGCTGTAAAGATAAAAAGATTTGAATAAAACAGGTGATGCATCATGAAAGGATTTTATAAACTCTTTGAAAGCACTCCATAAATAAATCTTAATTCATATGAGGAGGACTTTCGCAATTTGAATCCGAAATCTTAAATGCAAATTCCTGTTATTATGATAATCTTGGAATTAGAGAAAAATTGCATGACTTAAATTATTCTCTTTTTTATGATCTTTTTTACCTACAATATTGCAAATTTAACTAACCGATAATAACCGGGTTGCTTTCTTAATGGGCGTTGAACATGCGCAATACAGGCTAACGAACGCCCGTCTTCAATATACGGCCATAAACCATTAGATGGTAGTTCTATTTGCTTAAAATTCAACTTTCAATTTGTTAACATTAACTAGAATAAAAGAAAGACGTGAGTTTTTCTGATTATTGCTTTATTCTCATGTTAAATATTAGGAGAGATAAGATTAAGATAAATTAAAATATCACTGATAAGCATTGGTGACGTTGCAACGTATCAATGGATTGAGAAAGTAACTGACAACGGATAATCGGATATAATAAAAAAATTTACTACAAATTTAAATAAATACATCTACTTCGATTTTTAAAATATTTATACATCGGTTCAAGTACATATAATTACTCAAGGAGATTTAATAAAATAGATAGTATTCTCTTGAATACTACGATATTTATTGAAATGAGAGAGAATTCTTGAATACTAGAATATTTATTGAAATATCTCGTGAAATCAGAAACTCTTACGCTAGTTTCGAGTCTTATTTAATTGCCAGTCTTTTCAATTTTTAAAGAATATTCGTTTTTTTTTCCTTTTTTTTTTTCAAATCTGGAAAAAAAACCTTGCTAATGATGGAACAAAGAGAAACATCACGAAGCCAATAGAGGCCTTGGCTGATCTTTTCGGTCACTTCTACGGTCAATATAACTGGTAGCGGATATTCCAGAGTAAAACCGCTGAATGCAAACAATGACGGACAATATGGTGGACAAACTGAGTGATTCAGAGAAGTAACTTCTGGTACACCCTGCAAAGCAGTTGATTATTAATGATAAATGTTAGCCTCCGACTTTATTCAATGCAGAATATCTTTGACATGATCGGGCGAAAAAAAGAAAAGAGATATGAGCAGATTTTTGAAATATCTTCTAATGTTAATCATTGGAAATAACCCTTTCTATTAAGTTGTCGGTAAAATAAATTTTACTTAAGAAAAATTATTTATCTGAGAAAGAAAAATACGTCTGAAGTTTGAATTTAACAACATCTTTGTTTATTATTAATTTACTAATTGTAACTTATCACTCAATTTTCACCATCTGATCGGTAGAAGTTGTTAAGTGACTGGTACAAATTATCAAATATCAGTACGATTAATGAGTTAATAAAAGTGTTTTATTCTGTTTTATCGACTGACTATGCAAAAACGAAGTTTTTGCTATTTAAATGTCTTAAAATGATTTTATCAATGGGATAACTATATGTATTGGATGATGAAGTATCAAAATTGACAGCGATAATTGAATTAACTGAATCTTTCTATGCAAGAGATATGAATCGAAATGTAATGAGTTAATAATGAACAAGAATGTTGTTAAAATAACCAAAAAATTTGATTTAGATATTTTATCGCACTGTGGATACTAAACATTGAATTTTCCTGCTATCTCATTGCGATATGATAATGTTAACCTATAAATTTGAATTGTTCGAAAGCAGGTATTTTAACTAATTATTTGATATGATCGAAGCGCCATCATCAGATTTAGGTTGGATCTATCCGATACATAAAAGGACAGGCCATTTTATCAGCCTTGCAATTGCAAAGTTTCTTTTGATCATGAATTTTCAAATGAAAAAGTGCATTACCCATTTGCAAAATATTTCATCATATAGTGATGTTCCACAAAAGATTCGAGCCAGAAGAGGTGGTGGATACAGGGAATTCGCAAAATTTGGATAATGGCCATCTTTCGACAACGATAGAGATTGGCCTAAAGTCAGAAATTTGCAAATGTAGATAATTCTCAAATAACTACTTGTCATCAACAAAAAATTAGTAACAATCACAATTTAAGTTTTGCATTAATGAAACAGTAGTTATTTTACTTTAATAACTTATTTTGAGTTATTTTCTTATCCTATCTTTATCCCAATGTTCTGAATTATTCTAGAAATAATTTTAGCGTTTTATTTTTGATTTATAATTTCAACCGGTGCTTGTAATGCAGTAGACGATCTTCAAAAGATATCTTTTTAGAAATCATGGAAGATGAACTTACCTTGATAGGAAGATGATAACACAAATAGGCATGTCGAACCGACGTTAAACATCGAGAAGTGATCCATATTACAGCTAACTGCACCCTGATAACCTATACGACACTCTGTCAATACCAAAGGTACCGCCATTGGTGGTATTGCGTGAAGCTGTGTAGGTAATATATAAATCGATCGTTGATCAATGAATTCAGTTTGTCCAATATCGATTAGATACATCTGAAAAATGGTGCATTGCAAACTAATCTCTCAACCGATTATCATTTTATTTTGTTCCGTCATTAATTTTCCCGGAGAATTCAAGATACATTATTAAAAGATACAGGATGCAAGATAAATATAGTAAACACAGTATACTGAACTACGGAAAGCATAAGCAATATTTAGATTAAACGAAATATGATTCGCCATCTTCGAGAATTCAAATTTGCATTTTGATTTCAAGTTTGTTGTTATTCCTGTTTATTTGAATCTATCCGATACTGTTCCCATACTGCCAAAATTCTGTCAGAATAGATGGTATGAGAATCACTGAATTAGGATAGTTCAAAATATAACGAAACACCTTTCTGAAAATTTCAAAATCGAACGAGGGTGAGGTTATTAGCACATATCGGTTGTTTAAGGACTAGTAATCCCCCCACTGCTGATAATTAATTCAAAGAACTGATTTGACGAGATCGTTTGATAACTTGAACCATGAGTTCCTATGGACTCTTAGGTCATTACTATAGACGGAAAGTGAAGAAGGACATATTATCTGTAAATAACCTATCATAGTCGAAATTGACATGTGTAAGATCTTTGACAGCCATGATCAATTATTTAAAGATTTAAATCTTTAAATAAACGATTATTCGGAATGGAAGTTGAGTTTGACGAATATGCATGCTGTGACAAATGAAAATCCGTCAAAAATTCAATAGCATTTCACAACTCAAAAGTGATCATCCAAAATACTGCAAAATTGATTTCAAGGTTTTGAAATGAAAATGACAACACTGGAAAAAGTAAAGAAACAGAGGTAAGTAATGTGTGTTAGATGCTATTAATCGTAAAATGCAGCAATAAAAATAAGCCAGAAATCAAGCTTCTGTGACCATTTCTCAATTTTTTATGAAGAAATAGTCTATATCCTTAATAAAAGCAAGGAAGATTTGTTAGTGAAAAAAAATGTTTTCTTTGCAATCAAAAATCTTAGCTGTTTAAAATGGAAACCTTTTGGGCCAAATATGTTGTTTTCCGTTTACAAATTCGAATAGAACTGTTGTTACGATTGAATCTCGCGATGAATGTTACAAGGAATAAACTATAGAGAAGGCATAAGGATGAAAGTGTTTGGCCTGTGCTAAAATGTCAACGGTAATGAAGACAATATAACAGAGACATGGATACAAAGATGATGAATTGAAATGCTTTATATGCTCAAAATTTTAAATGGAGTGATCGATACAAAACAGAATCGCGAAAATACTTTCTAAAAATGAAGCTGAATTGGACTAGGCTCCGTAAAAAAAAAAATCACTCATTCCAGTATGCTAAAAACTATTTTGCAAAGCTCCTCAAGAATGAAACAATTAACAGAATTTATTATTTCAAAATCCAAATTTGTTCACTTTGAAATAAATTTATGCATTTGTTAATTTCCAAAAATTTCTAAAACGAAGGAGAAATATCAACCTGCCATTGTGTAGCCATTTGCCAATTAAAATACATATGAGCACATACACCACGAGCCAGAATATTAGTGCCTTGTCGACGTATTAAATAGACTTCGCCTTTAAAAATTACTCTGGATTATATTCCGGATATTTAATTCTCTAGCATGTTGCGGATCAGAAGGTCGATAGAATTCTACACGAATGTCTTTCAGAAACTAATTGAAAAAACCACCAAAATTTAGAAAAAAATCACTAGGATTTATAAGCTAATCAAAATAAATTTCAATTAAAATGTTAATCTTGCTTTAAAAATTTAAAACAAAAAAAAAAAAATAGAATTGCTTACCAATATTAATCTTATTCGGTGCTGCAAGACAAAACATTACGTGTCTATTTTCGAATAAAAAATTTTCCAGTGTAATGCATATCTTATCCAGATTTTGTGGTCTTACATACAAACAGTTCTCCTTTCGATTTACATTTAAAATGATCGCTTTCAAGGGATAATCGTAGGGTAACATATAGCTCGGATTGGAAACAGTATTACAGCGTAGCCTTAGCAGCACTGTAAACAAACTAATTAATTTGCATAATTTGTGTAGTTAGCCAAATGTAAAGTAATGATAGCAAGAACTTTTTTTATGCCCTATTTTCAAACTGAACACTAATGTAAAAAGGTTGGCATAGTTTCGGAAGCCTTTTTACAGTTCAACAAACAAGACGAACTTAGCTCAATTAGAGCAATGTAGTGACTACACCGTCCCAATCCTTAAATTGATTTTTCAATTCGCCTGTTTAAAAGGAAGCTCTAGCCATCGCTCATACTCAGCGATACTTTCTCTGTTTGCTTCAAATTTTTTCAAACTTTTTTCGAAATATTTCTTGAAATATTTCTAATCATTTTCTTGTTGCAACAATCTATCTTTTTATCGTTAGAGAAAAAAGATTTGCGACAAAAATGATTTGTTGAATATACCCATTTTTCTTGAATTTCTGTCATTTCCACGTTTAAAAACACAGCGTGAAGGTAGGATGCAGTCAACAGTTTCATGACTTTCCGATTTGCAATTTAAACACCCTAACCGTTCTATGCTTGAATTTATCGAAGCAAAGTGATGATCCTTGAAATAATAAAAACTTTCAATTAAATATTCAGCTATTAATCAATCCAATTTCAGCTTTCCAATGCTGTTGTTTTGAAAAATTAATTCAGGTTTGAAATCACATAGAAGCGAGGCAAACTAGCGAATGAATTAAATCATTTGTTCAGCATCAGACATTCTTCACGTACATCTTTTTTCGATTGTTGGACATCTTCCGCATTCAACAATCAAATTTTTCTTATCAATTTCACTGATTTTGAGATTTTGTAAAATCAAAGCATCTTTGAGCTTAAAAAACTGAATTTATGATATTGAACTCACTTGATAATATATGTTGTCTTCCAGAAATTCTTCAATCCATAAGGCTCTGCCCCGTGTTTTCGAAAACATTCCTATTTTCTTGAGACGTGGTGGTACACACAATGTTGATCTGAATTATTCGAAAATGTCAATAACTTCGTTGACTGAGATGTTGCTTTACAATGCAATAATATAACGCTGAAACTTTGCACAGACATCAACATCAAGGAATTGAATTGGTCATTGAAGTTTTTGTTACAATTAGCAATGAAAAGCAAAAGAAAAGGAGAAAATGCTTCTTATGACCGTGAATTTTGAATTAGGATAGAATGCAAACATATACCACCAATCCAAGGTGTGTATTCAGACTGATATCAATAGAAAATGTGGAGGGTAGACCTGTTGACCGATAAATCAGTTAGTTAGCAATTCAGTATGATCATGCACTTTTTCCTGAGGAGTGCATTGATACATGCAAATCACCAGTGATTGCTGGAAAATGTCTACAGACTGTCTGATAGGTTAAACTACCGAGAATAGGTAGATAAATGAATGGAATAAATCGAGAGATGGACAGATAACTGATGAATGGATGAATGGGACTGAAAAGAATAAAGAAAATAAGTCGTGAAATAAATTATATAAATCCGAAAGAAAAAGGAACAAAAAAAAAAAAAAAAAAAAATCGCATACACATTTGGAGCAACAAACGAGAATTATACGCTACTCTATGGAAATTCTAGAAATTTGCATAATCCATTGCATCAATTTTTTTGAATGGATTAAAGGTATTGATAGAAAAAAAGAAACTGAAAAGACAAAAATTTGCATAGATGTCAAAACTTGAGATAGAACTGTCACGAAATTTTTGATTGAATTGAAATAATGAAACTCCACTGTTGCAAAAACAAATTCTATTCAATTCAAAATATGTATTTGAATGTTTTTTTTTCGTAAAAATAAATATTTTTATGTCTTTAAAAAAAAGTTGCAGATAGAAATATAGGGTATTTTCCGATTTCCCATGGTTCACTATGGTATGATGACCTAGACAGTTACATGTATTGCTCAACAACTTGTTTTTATTATATCGCAGTAAAAAGTGTTGAAAGTATACACCATATATTCTCCTTTTTTCTTCCTACTAACCTGTCACTTCATCGATAATACAAAAAAATGGAAGTCAATAATTCATAATAATGTTTTTCTATACCGGAAATTAGAAATATTAATTTATGATTTATTGAATTTAAAATAGAAATCAAAATGAGAAGAAAATTTTTTATTGCGGTGTGACAGTGCCATGCAAAATAACTTCTACAGCTTTTTATGATTCTATCAAAAATTTGCTTGCTAAATCTATTCGAATAATTAATTTGGAAGTGGTCGATAGATCAAAATCCAAAAAAAAAAAAACTTTCAAATAGAATACTTAATGATCTGTTGAATTAAATTAACATCAAGCATTGATCAATGAACAGTTGGTATTATTGTTAAAAGAGGAAAAAATTCCGGTAACTCAAATCAATATGTGCCACACGAAACAATTCGTTCCATTTAAACAACTGCTTTCATTCTTGGATCATGAAGGTCCCTGACTTTAGTTCCACTACGACCGAATATTTAGGAATCACTTCATGCTCAGAGGATGAATCGGAAACCTCGCTGACTTTGCAATTTCTCAGGACTGGAAGTAAGATACTTTTCGGTTCCAAACAGAAAGAAATAAGACGTAAATTTTATGATATATCTAATCTATGGAGAAAACTTTTTCTTTTTTTTTATGATCTCTTCATTACACTTTGTCTGAATAAAATGCATTTAAACTATCCAGGCATGCAAATATGGTTTTTTCCTTGTTTTACAAATCTTATAATTGATTAGCCCAATTTTGTCTAATCCATTTTAATTATGAGCCATGTTTTCGAGTGGCAAAATAAAATAATTGCTTTCCCACGTTCGAAAGGATGACAGCTTTTATTTTTTGCTAACTGGACTTGACCAAGTATTGCTGCGAATCAGTCTAGTTAGTTTTTAAAAAAATTTGAAATTTGGGGGAAAAAAATTTGATCACTCGTAATCTGTAATTGTAATTTGAATTGTAATCCAGTTGGATCGGGGATTGCTTTTTCTTGCTATTGTGACTCGGCTAGGTCAGCAGTAGGTGTCGGAAAATCTTCTATGTTTTGTGTGACAGAGACGAATTTTCGTGAGGAAGTTTTCTTGATTGACGCAAGAGTAACTTTTCGTAATAAACAATTACCAGAAGATATCCAGTCAAATTGATCACTGAGTCATTCTTTCCCTCGTCGCTCGTATGAATGCTGCTCAATTGAATTACCGTTTGTTGCCGCTGTGTATCGCTTTGAATTCCTAACTGTTGCTGTTGCTGTGTCAGCGTAGGAACTCCAACTTGAAATTGAACTGTAGCTCCAAATTTTGTTCTTTTAAAACCTTTCAAGGCTCCTCCTCTCTACATTATTTCCATCGCATCGCTTCATGATTGCTTGGCCTCGCTTTATTTATCCATGATTTGGCGGTAAACATGTTTATCGTTCCTATGTCGGGCCACTTGACCTTTAGCATTCTTTGTTTACGATAATTGTCATGGTATTATTTGCATTCGAGGCTTCTCCTGTTACAGTTGTGAGAAATGAAAAAAAGTAGGTATATCTTACAAAAACGCGTCTATGCGAATGCAAGTTATTTTCATAACTTTAAAGTAATCTATGGAGAACTTGCAACGTTGTTTCAAAAGTAACAACGAACATTTACATTTTTGTTTATACTAGATTTGCTTTAGTGATGAATAGCTTATCAAAGTTTTTGTTTGGTTTTATTTGCAGTGGATTCTACTCTTCCATTAAGTTCTGGGTAGCAAAATAGAACTTAATTCATTGTTCTGTCCATTTTCAGTCTCTTTATCTATATCGGTCATCTTAGTAAAGTAGGCAAAAAAAATTTTTTTTGCAGAACGAACCAAAGCCTAATTTTTGATTAAAAGAATCAAACAAGCAAATTTTCAATCTCCATAAATTCTTTTCATTACGTGATGTTAACTCGTTGATCCGTTTTATGATATTCGTGGAACATCTGGTAGTTAAATTCCCGGAATTGAAAGTTCATGATATCAAATATCCAGTTATTTTCTAGTTTGGAGCTTTACACTTCATGAATCAGTCCGAATTCCGTGGTTTGCTATTTCGATTCAGTTGAAAGCTTTCATGTCAGCATCATTTTAGTAATATCAGTTTCTGACAATACTGCTAGCTAGCTTATCACCCGGAATTATTCATCATGAACTCTCAATAACTGAAGAAATAGGCTATAACTAAATTAAAAAAAAGAAGGGGTGCAGTATAATTGGAAATTGTCAATAAATGCGCTTCAAATGATAGCTTATTTTTTGGATTAGAGGACAGAAGAGATTGAGAGATGCTTTCTTCCATTTTGAAATGTGAAGTAGTGGTCTACCTTCTATATTAGTCTCAACGTAGACTTCTTTAAGAGTCAAAAAAAAAAAAAAAATGCGCTGAAACAGTTAGTGATACTTCGATTTAAGCTTCAAAAACTTTCTCTGTCTCTTTTTTGAGAATGAGAAAAGAAATGGATAGCTTTTAAGAATAATTTGCCAAAACGAATTTTTATTTGCATCAAAAAATTGAATTTAGTTAAAGCAACAAAAGAAATTAATTCATCCACTAGTTCGCCGCCCTCCTCAGAACTTTGATTTGAAAAGCCTCGCCTAACTTGGAACCAGTCTTGCATTGTTCTTTATTCATGACAAGATTCAAAGTTTAAATATTCATTTTTTTTTTATTTTCTAAATTTTTAGAAGCTAATTATTTTATTTGTAATGTTATTATTACATAAAACAAGAAATATCTATTTCATGTTGCATGCTGGTACTTGCAAATCTTTAATAAGCGGCAGAGAGTTTTTGAAATTTTCATTTCACTTAAGCTTATTTTAAATTCCTATAGATTTTGTTATTTTAAATCTTTATAGAAAAGAATGTTTTATTTTTTATTTTTTTGAAAATTATTAAGCTGTCGTTTTTTTTTTTTTTTTGATTCCCGCAGTTATCCATTTTTCTAAAAAAAAATAAGGAATACTATTCAACTATTTGAAACTTCTGGCTTTTCAAACTTTCAGAAGCAAAATGGATGATAAACATGTTTATTTTGAGAATCAACCCTGAAAATTTTTATTTTATTCGACTATTTAAAACTTCTGACTTTTCAGACTGTTGGAAGCAAAATGGATGATAAACATGTCTATTTCGAAAATTAATCCTGAAAATTTTTATTTTTTCCTTTTTTGCTCAAGAAATAGAGAATTCTCGAGCCCAACTGGAAATGAGTCACACTGTTTATAAATAGATTGCTTCTTATATTCTTTAGCAGTCTATTGAATGTTGTGCTGAAAATTGAAGATTCAGTATACTAATCCAATTTTCATTCTCAACTTCTGGATTCTCAAAATTTTGAAATTCATGAGGATCTTATATGTATTTGACAAACATGAACGCAGGAGATTCATTAAATGAGAACGAGAGCAGAGAAATTCAGTAAATGACAATGAGAGTAAAGGAAATTCATTAAATGAGAAAGTCTTTATTTTAAATTTTGCTTAAAAATTGAATTTATTCATTCCACTCAAAATATATGGAACGAAATAAAATTAAGGATTAGGACAGTGACTAGAAAAAATGACATGAAATCTATTTTGCTATCTTCTATTACTGATAGTTAATGGTTCGAATTATGCAATATGCTTACAAAGTTAGTTTTTAAGTCATTTAAGGCAAATGCTTAGAAATGTCGTGTTTTTCACAAACTTCATAAAGTAAAGAATTAAAAATAGATATATCAGTCCATCTTGGGCTTCAGTTTTGAATGGCATTTCTTGTTTTAAATTTTATCAATATATTTCAGGATCCATTTCTCATAATTTTGATTTCGTACTTGATTCAGATGTTGACAGAAGCAGTCGATGAATAGTAAAATTGGCCTTTTATAGCGGATATATTGCATGTCTTTTTTTTAAAGATGAAATTACTGCAAATAGTCGTCACGATTTATCCAATATCATTCTATAAAACAAAATCATTTGAGAGTATTCGATGCTATTTCACTTAGTCTATTCAATTTTTTTCTTTTTTTTTTTTTTTTTTGTGAACAGTAAAATTATAAATTTATTATTGTTAATCGAATCAATCATAATGAACACATAATCGTTACTATATGTACAAAAAGGGTATTTAGTCTCAGAAAAATCATTTTGTGCGCAATTTAAAAGTATGCAAAATCGATCAAAATTTATTAATTTGAGAAGTGGAAAGTTATCAAGATCATGCTAATTCAGTTTGATGAGTATAAAGATATTCCAAAAATACATGAATCATACCATATTTTCTTGCTCTATAAATGAAGCAACTTTTATTATTTTGTAAGTTAACTCAAATTATGTAAACAATTAAGTTTTGAAGAGTAGTTTAATATTTCTATAAAATGAGTGCTTGTATCATAAATTTTAGCGAAAACAAATAAGTGATCTAAGTTCTCCAACTTTGAATGTTTTCAAGATGAAGAAAAAGAAGACGAGAATCGTCGAAAAGTACTTGTTGAAGAATATTGCCGCTTATGATGCTATAATCCGAAATTCTACCGTAATGCGATATCAAAGCAATCATTTGCATGAATAATTAAGGAGAAAACTTGAAAAAGAACCATCGATACCACAGAAGTTCCTTCAATTTTGGTCTAACGATATGCTCTTAAATATACTCTAGAGAATTTATCCTGAAATTTGCTGTCCATTTCATCATTCCTTTCAAACAGTGCAAATTCAGGCTATGCTAGAAGCACGCACCTCATGCATATTCATCTAATTATTTTCTATTAACATTTGTTGCACTCTTACGAATTTGAAAAGGTTTCCGAAAAATTATTTTTATTCTCGAACTTCTTTACTTTTATATTAGAACAAAATAACACAGATAATCTTTACCGGTCTCCATCTATAATTCTAAAATTATCCGTAAATTATTTATGAATCATTTCAAAAGTAATGAGAACATATTGGGAATAGTCATTTGCGAGAGAGGAAAAAAAAACCAATAATTTGTGTGTGAATTATGTGATGTGTATGAAGGAAATTTGCAAAGTTTTATTTAAATTGATATCTTTTACTCCAGGGAATATTGTGAAAATAGGCCGGAAGATGAGTTCAGGAAGATGAGTTAAAATGCAGCCATTTAATTTACGGATTTAGGAAGACATCGTTGAGTGGCTTGGTTCTACGCCAGATCTTATTAATGCTTTATTTTGATGCATAAACAACTCCAGCAATTGAATCACTGAAAACTCTCATTAAACTTCTTTTAAAGCCTAATCATGCGTATTTCTATTTCCTCATTTTCATGTTAATTTATTTGATAACGGTGTAATTTCATCAAATTTTGCCTCGAGTTATTCTTTAAGATAACTTATTTTCTGCAGAGCAATTTTCATTTCGTCAGTTTAATACTTCCTTTTTTTATCACTTGATACTTTCCATCATTTATTTATATATTACCAGTGTTTATGTTTGTTCACCATATCATTAGCGAAGTGCCTTCAATGCGTCCACGTTTATGATTCTGGACCATACAAACTGCATAGATTCTAAATGTTTCATCAAATTACATCAATTAAGGAATGATATAAGTCTATAATAGAAAACCAATGATTCACAATGTGGTTGACTTGTGAAACGTGAAGTACCCCAAGTGAGTGAATTATTTTTTCATTGATTTATTTCATGCATCATTGCCATTGATTTTTTCATTATACTTATCCATTGAAACTTGTTATTTATTCGTAAATCATCCATCGAATTTGAATTTTCAAGAAACATTGTGATCAAAATCGTGGAATTTAAAAGACATTTTTAGATTTTTAGTTCTTAAATTTTCATTAAATTTGCTCCATTTCAATAAAATTTTGGCAAATCGTGTGAAATGTACAATTTTTCTTCTTCCAATTTAGCATACCTATAGCAATAGAAAAGCCTTAATCTTATTTACAGAAATTTTATTCCATCAATTTTCAAAAATTGCACAAATGTAGCAAGCTGATGATCCTCATTCTTCCAAGAATCAAATCTAACATTTTTGCAAATAGAAATATTTTTATATCGATTATGAAGTTCAATGAATTATCGAGAAAAACAATCTAACGGTCCCATTATTTCAAATAAAACTTGCTGTCATCTAGAAATTCTAATTTTATCGCTTGCTATTCACAAAATAATGAACTCCATTCTATTAAATCATTTTTATCAGAATTTAACGAATAGATGAATTATTCCGTATTATTGATTATGCAGATTGTTTCTATACATCTATATTGAAATTCAGTTACCATCAGAAAGAATTGTACATAATCGAACGATCTAATTTTGTCCTGAAGTAATTTGTGATAGAAACTATCGAATCTGAAATTTTGCTTGATCTTTCTATCACACAGATCATTTTTTTGTAAAGCGAACACTTAACATGAAAATTATTCAACAGATTTTTTGTCTCATCATTATGCACCTCGCATCTTAATCCAAGATCCAAGAGATTCTCAGTAAATTTTTTATGTTATCTCAATCTGAAAAATACAAGAAATGAGAAATTTTTCGGCTACAATAGGAATCACTACGATAATCAGTTGCTGCATAAAAGGCAAAAAACAATGTATCAATTCATAGCCATTGCAAATATTACTTTCTACTTTTTATCAACAATTTTTTTTTTTTTAATCTTCCAAATTCTACTAATTAGTTTATGCGCTGAATCTGTTTTTTGGCACATTTTCATTTTCCGCCATAATTCAATCCTTTTTGCTCCTTTTTTTCTTTTTTTTAAATTCTCACAGTTAAAAATATTGGAATAATAGAAATATTTTGAGAATTACATTAAATACTTGAAGAAGAAAAGGAAGAGTTAAATCAATATTGCTTTTTTATTTTTTTTTTCTTTGATTTTGTCATCCGAAGAATTGCCAAAGCATTCTCATACAAAAGATGAAAATATGGTTTATAAGATAAGAATTTCGGGGAATTTTTGCTTTGAAATTAAAAATTACTGCTACAAAGGTTTCTACTCCATTTCAGTATCAGAAGATTCGAAAAAAAAAAATACCGCACCTCTTATAGATGCAGCGATTATCAATGCTAAATATCCAGTAGAGAAGTGCATGAATCGAAATGTGTGTTGGCTCAAAATCTGGTTCATGCCGATTTAATAACCTAGCTTCAACTGAATTTGGTATTACCAGGCATTTGGTACACTTTCTTTATAATTTTTTTTTTATCGAGATGATCAAGCACTGTTGGCTAAATAATTGTTAATCACTAATGAATTTTTAATTCCATATTTCTATATTTCTGCATTTACATGGAAAAAGTGCAGGTTATGAAATATAAGTTTGTTCGAAAAAATGACAAAATTTATAATGGTAGAGTCTGATGAATTTGATCATCTCAGTATATCGACAACAACATAGGGTAGGATTTGACATTTCGATATTTTTTGTAACATAATAGGATAATCGGGATCGGTAAAGGATGTGGGAATAAAATATGCAGAATTTTAATATCAACTTATTAATCAAACTCACCTTTGGTGTAGTAGAAGAAAATATGCCAAAAATATGATAGATTTTCTGAATATTAAGACGATAAAAGCTAAGTGGAAGTTTTGATAATTTAATTTCAGGTTCAACATACGGCTCTACCGCACATCGCTCTCTTACTTGCTGCTATATGCTATATGATTGTAGGCAGCTTATCATTTACAGCATTCTGTTACATTGATGATAATCGGAAGATAGATGGCAATATTCTGGCTGAGTAAGCATAAACAAATTTTTTTGCTGAACTGAACCAGTCAATCTGATACCTCCACTTTTCGACCTTTCCATCCTTGCATCACAAAGAACGATTTGACGATTGAAATCTCTCAAATTTGAGAATCCGAAAGAATTCATTGTAACAATCAATGCATGCTGCACGAATCTCTAATACAATATCTTTACTAGCTTTGATTTTCTAATATATTTGATTTGAACATGAAAAAATATCATGCAGAAATTATGATTTTTCAAATTTTCAAAAAATCACAGTTTGAGAGTTGAGGAAATGTGATAGATTTCAGAATTAAGCAAAGTTTAATTGTTGAAACAATTCGACCGCGGTCAATGAAGAAACGAAAGGCAAATCTAGAAAAGTCACTGGATAATTATGTCTCCAAGCTTCATACAGTATTCCAGAAATACATCAGCCGGTCGTTCATAAAAAGGCCCATAATAGTACTATCTTTTTTAATTGACCGCAAATACATATTCATAAAGATTTAAAAAGCATTTGAAAATGATATAACACTTCTACAGCACCAGGCTTTCTTAGATAATGAAATTTGAGGTATTTTATGAAATTGATTTTGAAGCACAATGTATTTTCAAATAAATAAGGAAATGACGTAATTTTAGTACAATATTAGTATAAAATCATTTCAGCATGTGATCTTCCATTTACTTTTGTTTTAAAGGTAGAAAGATTGCATGAAAAGGAAGAATCGAAATTGATATGGAATTTGTTCTTTGCAGCAACTGCTCTGACATCTATAGGTGTGCTTTTCTTAATTTGTCTTATTTTTATAAATGTTTTAAACTATTCTAATGATTTTTTTTTCCCAAAATTGATGTTTTTTTGAAAAGAAGTAATAACTGTTTTCAGGATACAGCAATAATGTTTCGGATTCACAATTCGCTCGTTTGTTTATTATGGTCTATATATTCATTGGTGTTCCATTATTTATTATTACAATTACTGACTTAGTAAGTTTTTTTATTTAGGTATGGTCGAAATTGTAGTAAAACATTTTATTAGGATAGTTGAAACGACTGAAATTGATCAATTTTGTGTCGATTTAAGATATTGCATGAAACATAAAACGAAAAAATTATATTTGCTTTTGTAAACCAAACGAAATGGAGGATTTTCAGCATTTCTATATCATGGTCATTTCATTTCAAATGATCAAGTCATCAAAAATTTCCAGTTATGTCAATTGTTAAGGTAAACTAAAATATCAATCCATTATTTCCAGGCCAAATTTCTTCCCGAATTTATCAATCGAGTATATGCAGAAGTGCTAAAGTATAAAGTTATTACAAGTCGTAAACTTAAAAGTCGTTTCGAAGTGCCAGTCGATGAAATTATTATTTCCGGTGCTGATGAAGAAGTATCTTATTTATTTAAATGGTGATATTCCCAATCTAGATAATAATATTCAGGAATGTTGGTTAATTAAGAATCAATTTTTTTAATCATTATTTTAATAATATATATAGAATTCGGATTTTTTTTCATAACTATCGGAATATTTTCAAATTTTCAGAAATTTTGATTAGAAAATCAGATATTTTTTTACAGGTGGCAGAATTTCTATGGACTCATTTGGAAAATGCACATTTTGTCGATGTACCTTTCGTTACAATTTATATTTTATTATTTGGATATGTAATCACTGCAAGTTACCTCATTTCATGGATTGAAGGATGGAGTATTTATGATGGTCTTTATTTTATTATCATCTCCATGCTTACCATTGGTTTCGGAGGTTGTTTTCTCGCAATCTCTGTGCTTTGATATGCTGCTTCATGTTGAAAAGATGAACATATTGTTAAATGAAATTTTATTTGAAATTATTTCGAAATTTTTTTTTATTTTTGTTTTTCTCAAACTGCAGATAATGCAACAGATCGATCAGCAAATTGATGATCAACTTAACTTGAAGTTCATGATTGATTTCTTGATAATATCGTAAACTATTTCAGATTTAATACCTCGAAATCAATCATTCATACTGCTCACATTATTCATCGTGTTATTCGGGTTAATCTTAGCTACATCATTTATTGATGTAGTAGGCTCCTACTACATAGATCGATTGCATTTCTTTGGACGTAATGTTGATCTTGAGGTATCTCTTTTCCTGAAATTTTTTAGACAATCTTATTTTACAAAGAGTCAATATGTAAGTCATATTATGAATGCCACAGTTGTGTCAAATTGAATGAAGACAATACTATACGTTTTTCTATATGAAATTTAAGAAATCGCTAAAGTGTAAACTGATCGCAGGATTCGCTTGAATGGCTCAAAAAAGTGCAACAAATACGTTTGATCGCAATGAAACGTGAAGCGATGCGTAAACTGTTTGAAACCGTCGCTGCTCTGCAACATATGGGAATCGGTTCGAAATAACTTATTTGACATTTGTTATTAGCTAATTAGAATGAATCGCAAACTACATCTGGTCTTATTATACTGATCATAATCTTTGATTTCGCATCTATTGATGAGAGAAGGATATGTATTAATGGACTATTAGTTGCAAATTTGTGTTATGAGCTTCTGCAAATTGCAATCGTTTGTATTTATTCTGCTTTAAATGAACTGTTCTTGTTGCTACTGCAGTAATACTGATAGAAGAAATATTTACAGATTACCGGTTACGAAGAAGCGAAAACGAAATAAAAAACAATGTGTTGATGGGTATATTACATTGTTATATTTACTCATCTGATAAATTTACTGATATTAGATTAAAAGTTGCTTCATTGATAACAAACCAATGGATAGATTTAATAGTGAAATAATTAATATTTTTTTAGCGTTTTTCGAAAAATTGATGACAAGAACAGGAGAAGATGAAAATATTTTCAAGATTGCACGAATATTCGAACAGATTGCATTAGAAACTATTTAGTAATTAATTTCTAACCTGTATTCTCTGTCTCTATCTATTTCGTATTTTTATAGATCCTCCTAGTCCTCCACGAAACTTGAGAGTGATTGATTCGACAGCAGATTCTATATCCCTACAGTGGGATTCTCCATCAAGCGAAAACAAAGAAGAGGTCTTCTGGTATACGGTTAGTTATAAAATAAGGTTAGTATTCTTTTTTCCTTATTTTTCTTCAAAATTCTTTAATTTTGTACTTTCATTAGTATTATTCAGTGCTTGTGCTATCTCTTCACACAGATTTGGAATTTATTTATAATTTGGTCGGTTTTAGAACACCTCGAAATCGAGATAATCCAGTAACAATAATTGAACATATCAGCACTAAACAGTATGTAATCACGGGTCTGCGTTCCTTTACTCTCTATGAATTCTCGGTTGCAACAACAAGCGAATTCGGATGCAGCAGACCGATCACAAATTATGAGTATACTGGTACATTTCAAAACTTTTTCCGTCTCTTTTTCAATGTGAAACAGTGTAATTCTGACCTTGAAACTGGCTCCTTTATTTTCGGTATCTATAAACTTCGACAGAATGGCTAGACGACGTATGTTATTTTAGCACCACTTGATATATGATATGGAAATTATCAGTTTTAAAAAAAAAATTTATGATTTCTCTAATCAACCTTTGAAAGTTGGTTTCAATTATTTCGAAAACTTTAGAACCATGCACTGTTCCACAGTCTCTATCATTGGAAGCTCTAAGCTCTGAAACAGCGACGTTTGTCTGGAATGCTCCACTTAAAAATATTGGACCTGAGGTAAAATTATTAGTTATGAAACTAAACTATAATTCTTGCTATTCAAAAGTTGAAGTTATACTAATTCATTTTTCCAAAATACTTTGTTCATATTGTTCAACAATTTGTAAATTTTCCATTTATTAACTATGAAAATGAGGTGAAAAACGAGACATTGCAAATTGATAATTACTTTGACTTATTTTCTGAAGAGTTATAATTTCTCGTCTCGTCTACTTGCTTTTAAGAAATTTTCAAAAGTTTATTCATTAGAGAGATTGGCTTCTCTTCTTTAGCTAATAGTTTTCAAAATTGATGAATATATGAATAAGAACTTATGAAATCTGCATATTTTGATACACTAATTCCTTTAGAATTACACAGTTCTACTCAGTCAAGAGCCGGCACCACAACTCTCTTCTTGGCAAAGCTATGATTGTGGTGAAAACAAACGTTTTACAGCTACCGCACTTTTACCAAATACCAGGTAAGTTTAATAATTCATTTTATGTTTGTTGTAGTAGTTCAAATGTAAATAACGATTTATATAAGTGAAATAAGTAAGCTGAATGAGTGAAGTGAATTGATTTCTAGCAATGATATGAAGGAAATTTGGAAAGAATTGGAAAAGCTGTATACAAAATTTGTTGAAATTTTCATAACATGTACATGGAAGACAAGACTATCATTGCGATCGTAACTATATTAAAACATTTTGTTCACTCTTTTTAGATCCGATAATTTGAATATCAAGTATTAAATGGATAATTATGCATTATTATGTAAAAAAAAAGACTACTAATTCTATTAATTGTCATACACTAAAATAGCACTTTTTTTTTTAGGTACATAATATGTGTAACAGCGCGACAAAATTTTGGTTTAGCAATGTCGAAAAGTTTACGATTTAAAACGATGAATTGTGAATCATCAAGCAATCTGAACATGCCTCTCATATCTTCGCTATAAAATTAACTTTGCTGCTATGATACTTACACCTCATTTATAAACTTCCATTAATTGATTTCTTAAATTTTTTTTTTTTTTTTAACATACGATTCGCCCATCTCATTGACTAGTATTTTCTCAAAAACTTGAAAAAATCCTTACTGCATTTGTTCATAATCCAAATTGACAAGAAAATTAGAGACTGTTTAAATTAGATCTTCTGGACTAAAACTTCAGATTCTTAGTTTGGGAAATTGTTCGTCTATTATTATTAAATAGTTATGAAACTAGAGAAAAGAATTGTTCAGTAGACCAAAATTATCAAACATGTGCTAGTGATCTGTCAAACTTCAGTTCTATTCTGAAACTATGAAAAATAAAGATCTAGAATTTTCTATGAAGCCTTTTTATTTCTAAGCCATTTCCTTATCTCTATGCTCTATTCTCAGGTAAATATATCCCTTGTACTTTCTATCCTATTCAATATGTGGATTGATTGTATTGTTTAAAAGTAGTGCTAAGGGCAGTACGATCAATACGTAGCATTTGACATCATTTAGATGATATTTGGTACTACAAAAACAGAAGGAATTTATTTTCTGAATTTCAGTCGGACACATTTTCAAGCCATATACTATGGTGGATCACAAAAATTCCATCTGCGTGTGTTAATGATAATTTTTTTGTATCCATCTGATCCATCGAGAGTGTATTTGGCAAAATACTTTTACTAATCTGAATATCTAATTGAATTTGGAAAATTTTAATATAATATGTGTTAAATTCACAAGCTACTTAGTGATCATCTTACATAAATTTGATGATGGTTGCATTAGTGCACGACCTTCCACAAAAATTGCAAAATGATTTATACGCTCTTGTTTATGATCAGGTCTTTGCCAAAAGACTTCATTGCTAATAATTTTATCAACTCCCATTTGACCTATAAACATATGCGAGAGGCTAGATTTGGCTTATGAAAAATAGACACTTGATGAATATCCTGCTGTATGGCTCTATTTCAGTAAAATTGCGAAAATATCGCGCTAAATGTTTGAACAATTTTCAATTTTTGCAAATAAATTGAGAGATTTCCAAAGAAAAAAGTAAAAATTGCAACTAAGATAACATGAGATGCATTCGAACGATACATTCATCTCGAAGAAAATAATTAGTGTAAAGATGGCCTAGATTATTTTAAAAACTATTGGAATCAAGTATTTTTTAGTCACAGTAGCACCTGGAAGGTAAATTGGAATTTGAAAAGTGAAAAGTTTTAATGAAAAATCTTTGAAAGTTCTAGTGGCACATATCTGCAAGAGGCTTACGATATTTGCATGAGAAATCAGGAGCAGATGAATGCCACTTAGCTATTTTCATCATTTCCGGCATTTCGATCTATCTTATCATCGGTGATTATGCTCGCTTTGTTGCCAATACAATCCTTATCGTGGTACCGATCCTGCTCACCTATGTTTATCCGGAAGAGAAACCACCGTTCGACAAGCTTTTCTATTACTGGTAAATAAGTAATAAGTTTATCATTATGGTTCATTTTGGTGCAGAAAAATAAACCATAATAATTTAAAATCTAAAAAAAAAAAACCATAATAATTGAAACCACAATAATTTAAAATCTATTTGCGCAGTGATATGAACCATAATAATTTAAAATCTGATGCAGCTTTTACGATCGGTATGGCTTATATTTCCTTTGTTATCTTTGATTCTGAACTTGAGATATCCACATGGACATGCAAGAGTTAAAGCATTTCCTGTCATTTCATCAAGAGATTCTTTTTCAATAGGATATTTTGAATTTTTTTAAAAAACATTTCCACTTCAATCATCAGTTTTTTTTTTCCTTTTTTTTTTATCAGTAATCATTTCGGTTTGCGTTCTTTCAACCTTGCAAAACTTTTGCTTCACGAATTCTTCTTTATTTTCCCTGTAATTTCTAAAGTTCTGAAATTAGAGAACTTTTCACTTTTCTAAAACTAGTTGATTAAAAAGGTAAATAATTACATTTATTTTCAGGTCTATATACATTATTACAACATTGTTTTTTGATCCGAAACCAGAAGATAAAGGCAGCTATTACTGTATAAAAATGCTTCTATTAATACTGTTACTAGTATTTCCCGAAAAAGCTGGTGTCACATTATCGAACCAGTATGTTAGTATTTAAATCTCAGGCTAATTTTCATCCTAGCTTTTCTGTCCTACATTATGCAGAATCTCAAATATTGAATTTTTTTTTTTTTTTCAAGTACAAAGTAGCATATATTACGGGGAAAAAAAGATGCGTCGATCTTTTATTCCACAATAATACATGCTACTTTATACTTTAAAAAATCTTATAACAGCAATTTTATGTATCTGAATAATAACGTACTTCAAGAAACGATTTCTTTAACTTTCAGTTTGATAACTTTACATAACATTTGCTTGAAGTTTTTTTGATGACAGTTAAATGAAGCATTAGCCATCCGAACATATTCAAATTTGCAAGTTGAATTTAAATTCGAATGCAATCGATCAGTTGTAGTTTAGCCTTTGATTTCATAAATTTAATTCTAAAAAGACGAAAACAATCATCAAAAAGAAACAATGACCAGCTCAAATAATGATTTTAAAAAAAAAAAGATACTTCCGGTCGACGATTTTCTGATAAAGAATCTCAGTTATCTGCTAAATTTCTTGCGACAGAAAATCAAATTACTCGCCAACAACAAGTTCAAATTATGAAGAAATCTCAATCTGACGTTAAAACTGATTTCTTAGGAACAACTCCAATCCCATCTCCAGCTTTATCTGCAAAAGTCAAAATATTTCAGCAAAAAAATTTCAACATTATGAAGGAGGAATTCCTACCCATTCAGCAAAATCAAATTCCTTCTGGAAAAAGAGAAATTCCTCCGCTTGTTCCATGAAATGAAACTGCACTTAAATTCAGAAACAGAATCCTTCAATCATACTAAGGATAAATTTCAGACTACTTCAGCACAGAAATCTTTGATTGTTCCTGAAGGTAAATCCTTTGCTTTCGTGAAAGAATCCCGAACTGCTTCATCAAAGAAATCCAAGTCAGTGAAGAAGTGTCAAATCACTCGACCTTTAAAAAAATTGCAGGTGCTTCAAGTGAAGAAATTTACAGATACTTCTGTTTTGAAATCTGAAATTATCCCTGTACAAGAATTTCCGATTGCTCCTATAGAGAACCTTCAAATTTTACCTCCAGGCGAACTGCAGACCGCTCATGAAGAGATACCTCAGCCTTCACCAGTGAGAATTTCTCAATCGAAGCAAGATAAGATAACTTTTGCAAAAGAACCACAAACATTTTCTGCAAGAGAGCTTCAGTTTACATATTCTAAGGAAGATGATATCCCACATCCTAAGATTGTACAAATTGCCCCCAAAAAGGAATCTCAAGTTATCCAAATAAATGAACCCCAAACTACTGTCATTCAGCAATCTCAACTTCCTTCTTCGAGAAAACCTAAAATCACACATTCCAAGATTGTTCCGATTATCCCAGTAAAGAATGAAAAAAGAATAGAAGAATTCCCTGCTGATTCTAAGACTGATATAATAGATCCTGCGAAAGAGCATCATATTGATTTGAAAGAATCTAAAGGCTCTACAATGAGGAAATCTAAGATTGGTCCAGATAAAGAAATTCAAATTGCTTCTCTTAAGAAATCTGAAGTTACTTTTTCAAAGGAATTGGAAAACTTTAGAGTGAAAAAATCTATGGTTAGCTTGAATAAAAAAAAAGTTAAACTATTTCTTGTAAGAAACAACAAATGATTCTTGAGAAAAATCCAGATTATTCTTTTAGGAAATTTTGAATAAACCTCAAATTTAATTTAAAATTAATACAAGAAAATCTCAATTCATTTCTGTAAAAACTTGTCACGAAGGGAGTTCAAAAATTTTTGCGTAGAAGATTTTAATTGTTCTACGGAATGGAGAAGTAAACAAATGATTCTGAAGGAGTTTCAACTATTTTATTAGAAGAGAATTTATTTCTATGAAGGAAAAGAATTTTGATTTCTATTAAGAACGAAGTTCAAATTATTTATTTGCGATTGTCTCCAATTCTTTCTGCAAAAATAGTTGCGAGTGTTCCAGCAAAGGAATTATAGGCTGTTTTCAAGAAATCTTGAAATACTTCCATAGATGCACCGTCCTTAAAAAGAAATTCCATTTTGATTTTAAAAAATTCGAAACTTTTTTCTCAACATTTATTATTCCAGAATTGTTCCAATGGAAAAATTGGATCAGTAATTCCTTCGTAACAACAACATTAATTCAAACTATTAATTTATTGATTTTTTATATATTGAGCAATTTAAACAATGTTGAAATGCTAGTTCAACTGCTTTTTGTCAAAAATCAAAATTTCTTCTAATGAGGAGCCTCAAATCACCCGTTTTGCAGGAACTTCAAGATGTTCCGGTAAGAGAATCTCAAACTATTTCAACCGAAGTACCTGGAATTATATTTGCAAATGAAGTTCAACATGCACCGTTAAGGATTTCCACGATTGTTTCTACCAAAGAATCTCAACGTATTTCACACAGAGAGATTGAAGAATCTCAACTTGTTCCAAAGCACGAATTAAAAACAGTTCCAGTAGAATCATATGTTCTTCCTGCAGGAGAATCACAAATTCCTGCGGTTTCTGTCAGGGAAATCTCTCATGAAAAGGAGTCTCAAGCCGTGCCAGCGTTCGAGATTGAGACGCTAGTGCGGAATCCTTCTGATAATGAGCTTCAGGCTTCTCCTTTGAAAAAATCTGATACAGTCATAGAAACACAAACCCAAATTAGTCATTTGAATAAAGTAATTAATATTTCTGAGCACCGATCCTTACCTATTTCCGATGCATCCATTAATCTCGAAAAAAAAGAGGATGCTGCAGCGAAGATTTCTCAAGATGCTTCTGATGAAAAAAAAACTGGCAACATCATTACGTGGATTGCAATTGGGAAAACCGTCGTTGTATCACAATATGAACAAACTGAAAAGGTTAATTAGTTTAAATTTTTTAATCGAATTCATGAACTCCCAAAATTTTTATAAGACCTATGAGACCCATGAAATTTCAATAGGGTAAAAACTGAAGCTTCATTATACTGCTCAACAATAGATTGAAGAAATCGGAGTGAACTTTGAAACATCAAGCAGAATAAAAATTAAGATGAATTGATGAAATAAGATTAATCAGAGCGGACTGAATAAAATTAAACTTTCACAAAACTGAAGAATTGATGCAGCTGCATGATGTAGAAGCATTATAATTTATATTCTTCAGTACTTTTTTATTAATAATATAGTTAAGAAAGAGACTATTAAATGATAATGACTTAAGTTTTTCTAAAGTTATTCAATTCAAATTCTGCTCTAATATTTCCCAATTGTGCTTCAGCTTAACAAATCACAATGAAACAATGAAAATTATCGAATGTTTTATGTTATGTATTAGCATGTTAAATAAATTATTTTGATTTCTTCAAATAATACAAGCGTCCTAAATGGTAACTTGCTATCGGCATTTTTAATCAAAAAAAATTGTATATGTGAGCATGTCTGTGCTAAAAATGATGCTGAATTGTAAAAATCTTCTTCTTATCTACTCGTTCATTAAGTATTTAATAGTTTGATTTCTACTAATACGTATTTTTTCATCTTCTTTGACATAATCGGTAACTGTCATACTATTAGATTTTATTCTTTAAAATGGAGTAAAATCAACTGCAAATTTTTCAAAATCAATTGATGCAAAATTAAGTCAAATTTTCCAGAAATTTAATGCTTGATACATTCTCAGTATATCGACTAAGAATACAAAGATGTGACAGATGAGATAGCTCTCATTAGCCACAATTAAAAGATGATAAAAAGGAATGAAGTTGACATGATTTAGGAAAAAAGAGCTGTTCAGCTGAAAAAGTTTGTTTATTATAAATTATTTTTTGCTGTAGCACAAGCATGCATGCAACTTTTTGATTGGTAAGGGTGGCATAAAAATAAAATGCAAAGTTCTTCATCTCATTGTCACTTTTTGTTTAAACGAATGACGGATGCCAATAACACGGACGAATTGCTTAATCATTTACGATCATTTATTTTTGATCAGGTCGTGTCAATAATCGATCAGATATGCAGAATAAATCAAAAAGCATTGCTTGTTTTGTCCATTTATTTTTGGACTTCTTCTCTGATGAATGAAGTTAATCGATCGCAAAGCAACAACTATTAAAATCAGCATAAGATAATATAATTTAAAAATTTGAATAGTTATTAATAGCATAAGAGATCATTTTACTTCGTGCGCAATTTGTATATTAAAAAATTTGATATTATGAGTGATAAAAGTACGAATTTTTAAAAAATTAGTCAAAGTACTACATTTTTCAAAGTACTACATTTTTAATTAAAATTACAGAAACATATGACAAGTCGTGGATTACGATTTTTACATAAAAAGACGGGTTTAGACGAGTTCAATCTGGCAGTTTTCATCAGTAGTGTCACATCTGTATATTTAATAATGGGACAAGATGCTCAAATGTTGTCAAATGCTATTTTGACAGTGACGCCAATTTTACTTACTTACGTTTTTCCAGCCGAAAAACCGCCTGCGCCACAACTTCTTATATATTGGTATAATTATTTATTGTTGTTTTCATAATTCGCTTGATGTCTGAAATTGAAGTTTTGAAAGTCCTTCAGAAGGATCGAAAATGTAATACTTAGTATACGTATTCTGCTTTTATTACTGATTGTCTTCTTCATTACATATTATTGCTAATTCTTAGTTTAAACTTTTGTTCATTCGAAATCTGATTGATTATTCAAATCAGATTATGTCCTTCTAATTATTCATTTAATATGATTTAAAGAAAACTTTTTAATTATTTGAACAATTCTATATAAATAATACTGAATAAATAAACATTTATACAATCAAACATTAGACAGATAGTTTACAGACCAATACGCTACCTTTTTGATTAAATATTGAAACCGTTTCCCCGCATCGGATAGAAGAACAAACTTACTTTTGATTCTTAAGTCAGTGAAAAAGTTTTCAGGAGTGCATTTGGTCTGCTAACTATACTGGACTCTAATTTCAAACCGCAAAGTGGTTACTACTTTATCAAAGTAGTTCTGCTTGCACTTCTTTTCTTGCATCCATTTGATGGTGCTGACCGAATTCTTCGGCATATCCGACTAGTTTATAGCGATAGTATTAAAGATGAGGTTTGACACCAAAATTTTAACTTAATACTTTATCTTTAAAATTTTAGCGAAGTTAATTTTTAAGTTTTCGATTTCGTTTATTTGATGCCCAATTAGAACGCTTTGCTAACGTTTTGATATTTTCAAAAGATTTTTGTTTTATATTTGGAAAATAATGCTTTTCTTAATTTCTGTTTACTCTGAGATATAATTTTTTCTCTCGTCTTTCTATGCCTTTTTCCTAACATTTCTACCTGTGAAAAAACTGGAAGTATCAAAACTAAGAGAAATATAATTTGAAAAGATGTTTGGATTTTTAAAAATCAAAACTTACAGTCAGCTATAATTCCATTTACTAAAGAAGAACTATCACAATTGGTTCAAAAGAGTAAAGATAAACGATCACTGTCATCCGAAACATCCGAAGTAATATTTCTGTAAAACTCCTTAAAATATTCTAATATTAGAGGAAAACGTCATCATTAAGAATGTCACTTACATAGGATTTAAGCATTGAAAGGAATTAATAATTCGGTAATTCGATCTTCAAATCTCAGCAATCAATGAAATACTCTTTAACCAAATTAAAAAATTCATCTCAGCGAGCTATATCTTTATTTGCATCTTAAAAGAGCTTGATAACAGATTTTAATACTAAAAATAAATTATCGATTAATTTTCTAGATGTTATGAACACCGATAAAATATGCCAAATATACTAAAGATATAAGTGATCCATGATTTCCTGATTGATAGATCAGTCAGTGGTTTGCTAATTCAAGCAGCCTCTCTTATTATAATGTTACCTGCACTATCCATTTCAAGTAATCAGATACGATATAGATCACAGTTTATAACTCTAATGCAAATGTCTCTTCAGATGACCGAACTAAGTGACGAAGAAATTCGTATGCTACAGAGCGATCAGTCTGTCTTTGATGGTGGTATTGATTACAATTATATGTTCTCTTTCCAAATTTAGATTTGATAAAAATTGAAGAATTATTAAAAAAAATATTATATATTCATATTAAATATTATATGAAGAACAAATAATTATTACTGAAAAGAAAATATTATATATTCGTATTAAATATCATTTCAAAGATGAGAAATTAAATTCAGCTTGAAAATTTGCTTTTTTTTTCGTCTTTTTTCTTTTTTTTTAGTTCCAGAAAGCGCGAAGTCAATGTTATTTCACTCCCAATTCAGAATCAGAGCTCAAGATGTCACAAGTGCGGAAAGTTTAAGTATAAATTATAATCCGCATGATCTAACATTTGAACCAACGAAATATTTGGTTGGTTTAAATCAATTTGAATAAGCAACTTCTTATCATCATGGTATGACTTCACTTTTAACTTGGGAAACTTAAACGAAATATCTGGAAACTTATTATATTTCGAGAAATTTTAGGCTTCACAAATCAGAAAAATGTTAATTCTCTTTGGATGCCACAAATCTGATTATTTTCAGGTTTTTAATGCTCCGTTTGATTTCGAAAATCTAACGTACGCCATACGTATTCGTAATACATCAACAAAACATATTGCATTTATCATTAAAAGCAATGCAATACCACGCATTTTAGTAGCACCACCATGCGGTATTCTACCACCGAAACAAAAATGTGATATTGCAGTTACTATTAAGGTGACAATATCATTATAAGATAAGTTTGGAAAGAAATTCAAGATATCATTGGAGGAATTAATAAATCTGTCTTATAATATGATATCTCTATAGAATTACTAGCTAAGGAGATATTATTTCGAGAATCATGAAATGTTTATGAAAAATTGTCACATCTATTCTTGCCTTGATTGCTTATATGAAATTACGTAATCCTTATCATATTGTTTTACAGAGGATGGATAAATTTGTCGAACAATTGGTTAGAAAAGATCGACTTGCATTTGACTATGTATTTTGTTCGCCTGAAACAAAGCTATTTAAATTCAAATTATTACAGGTCTACATTTTACTGTGAAATCTCATAATAACCTTTGAGCTTACTTATATGAAGGTTCATTTTCAAAAATAATCCTTCTCTACCAAAGGCCATTTCATAAGAAGAAAGTTCATGACATGTTAGGATATATATCTCGAGATATTAGAATTTGAAACGAAATTTGCAACACCTTAAAAAAATGGAGATATGCTTAAATGTTTGCGTTGTTTGTGTCTAATAAATATTTCAATAGTGTTTATTTCAGAATGAGATGCGACGAAGGAAAAATATTTACATAAAGTATAATTTATAACTGTCAAACAATTGAAAAAAACTCAGACAAAACATGCATTGTTCCATTAAAAAAACTTTCCGATTACAATTCGAAATACATACTTTTATATAAGCTGCTGCACTGAACATCCATTTGGAATCAAAAATTTATGATTGGCATTAAAATCATGGAAATTCGTTATAGCTAAATCGGAGGAATCAAATTTTAAATAATCAGTTAATCAATGAGAAATTTACGATGAGTATCACGAGCTTCTCTTGAAAACTCATATTCGAAGTGAATGATCAGCTGAGAAAATAGATTAAGAGGAAAGCAGAAATGAATTAAAACAAACGCACTTGATTTCTGACTATATCTAGAGAGCTTCTTCCAGATTTTTTCTTATCAGAGTAGATTAAATCAGTATTGATTTTAAATTTTAAAAGGAAATTTGCCGATTGAAAAATAATTACAGGAAAACAATTGAATTATCATACAATTCAAGCACTATTTATACTCGTAATATTTCTAGCATGTTTTTATAACAAATTGATATCCAGTCAGGAAAAGCGGCTGCCCAATGCACTTGATTAATCTGAAAAACTTCGACTTTTGAAATATTCAAAAAAAAACGCTTTAAAAAAGACTAATAAAATATATTTAGTAATTCTAATATCACTTGAATCAGTTGACCGGAAGATACCTTATTGTGGATAGACATCTTTCATCATTAAGAGTGGGACAATTTGCAGAACTTTCATGGAAAGTGATAGTAACTGAACAATAATTGATATTGCAGTCTCATTTTTTCAATTTTTGCTTTTATTAATGAAAGTTAACATAACTTTTTCGTTACTTTTGAAATATGCAATTAAATCTCATTTTAAGAAACGAAATGCCGTACCTCACCACCAGCTTGATAAGCCAAAATAGGATCATCAACAGGTCGAGGCATCATATGAATATCCCAAATTAATGCCTGACTATCACCACCTGAATCGAAATTAACAAAAAAATCAAAAAAATGACAAAGATAAGAAGAAGAATAAATGATGTTCAATGAGGGCAGGAGCTTCCAAATTTAAAACTAAATTTTCTAATTCAATTAAAAACACAGCTCACCTGCTGTACAAATATGACATGAGGAATGTGGTGCCCACGCCATGCCATTTACGCGTCCACGATGATTGTCTAGTTTTGCGACAGGTGTGCAAGGTATGCGCACGTCGAGAATTATTACCTCAATAGAAACTAATTTAAATTTATTTCAAACATACATTTATTAAATCAGAATAGGATATATTCCTTCATGTTAAGGTCATTTGTTCTCATTCCTTGTTTTGATGTCACGAAATATTAATATATCCTCTAATATATGCTAATATATGATACGTAGCAAATTAATTAGATCCATTATAAGTAGAATGAACTAAGCAGATTATAGCTAAAAGTAGAGTTAAGTGCGAAAAGTAGTTATTAATATTTTTAATATAATTGCTATAAAAAAATGACCATGGAAAATGAGTAAAGCAAACTTCTGCAGAATCTTGAACAAATGTAGCGATATAATTGCAATCTTGCTTATTACATTCTAAGCGTAATAATGGAGCATGTGATGGTTCTTCGAACATAATTGTTGAATGCTCAAGATGACGTAAATCAAACATTCTTAGGCTTCCATCGGCTCCTGAAAAACTGATAGTAATGAATAAACATAACTGATCTATTTCATCTACTGACTGCGTGGTTATTTTATGTCTAATCATAATGCTGGAAATTTATTGCTAATTCATAGAAAAAAAAAAAAAAAAACATGCCAACACTAGCAAATATTTCGCGACCGCTAGCCATCCTTGTAAAGGCGATATCAAATACTTCTTTATCATGAGCAATCAGTTGTGTTTTTACAGTACCTTCCGTTGATCGTGCAACACTGATCGCTTGACCGGTCTGAAAGATAGAAAAAACATTAATTCCTAATTTTACCTATCTTTTCTTTTCACCAATTTTTTTTTCATGATAAATAAAATTGAAATTCAAGTTAAATTCATAGAAATTAACCTCGACTTGCCAAATGGTGCATGTTGTGTCGATACTTGATGTGCCAATCAAGCTAACATCTATGTCATTCCAATCAAATGAAGTCAATGGTGCACAATATTCACTGCTTCGATTCTGAAATGAAATGGGAAAAACTTGTTTCAATTTTTAAACATTGCATCAGCAAAGTGTTTTATGTCAACTAACACTCGAAGATTCAATTAGATCTTCAAATATTAGTCGACATAAAACATTCAATTTGAAATCTACTTATGATTTCAATATGTTTTCTAACTCAGGTTTCAAAGCACAAGTTTTTATATCTCCGGAAATGTATAGGTGCCTAGCAAAAAAAAAATTATGTTGCTCAAAGCAAAATGTGAAATTAAGATTACAAATAGAGATGTTAGAAAAAAGGCTTCTTTACGGGAATCCTGCTTGTTTTGAAATTTCTAGTCTCATTCAAATTATCTAAGGTTGCAGTCACATATAATTCATAACTTCAACTGATAGTCAACAATAATTGGACTAGAAAGATGAAATACTAAACACTTAAACATACGTTGTTAAGAAAAACTTCAATCTGTGCGCCATCAGCACCACCTACGCGCCACAGTCGCAAATAATCTCCGGTTGTAGCAATCAAATCTGGATATATACCTTTCTAAAAATCCTATATATAGATATTTACATTGCAAAAAAAAAGAAACATATGTATGTAAACAATAATTTTTCAGGTTGAATCGCATTCTACCAAAACCAAAAAAAATTATTGAAATTAGGAGTATATTACAAATGCATGATTACCAATTTTGGAATTGGCAATAATTTTTTTTCTAGTATACATAAAAAAACCGAAAAAACAAAAGTTGTTATTTACTGAAAATGTTTAAAAACAACCTGATCTGGAATCCACATCACTTTTGTAGCTGGATATGGATGATCGAAGCTACCATAATCGATAAATTCACCAGCGTCTTCATCAAGCTTCACTATTGAAACCTTAAGTGACTAGAAGTACTTCTCAACCTTTGTTTAGTCTCTCATTTTCTAATGAATTTATAATAATTAAAGCAATTAATACTTCATATATATGAAAGTTCATCTTTCATTGTGCTTTTCTTTTCAATTCTATGCGACACAGATAAATGCAATGAAAAATTAACAAGGAATGCACAGCAAAATTATTTCAAATCGAAAAAATGTGAAGTTGATTCTATCTGCAATGCAACCAAATAACTTATCTTTCATTGCGGTGTTGCATAAAGTGATGCTTTCGTCTAATTTAAGTTTAATTTTAATTGAGCTTATTACTTCAAAACGCTTTATTAAATTAAAATACCTTAACACAGTGCTTAACCTTTTTTATACAAAAACAAATATATTTTCTTCTGAGAATGAAATGAAGCAATAGACAAAAAACCTTATTATTGTATTCTTCAATGAAGCTAGCTAATGCCAAGCGGAACTTTTTCGCCGGATCGGGATGCTGAGACCAACCTGTGGAGTACAGCGTATGCGGTGCCTCATATTTATAAACTTCTTTGTGCTTGGAATTTGAGTTCGATACGCCACCTATAACTGGTAAATGCAATTATCAAAACAATTGTCTCGTACAAATATTTCAATCGAATATACACACATTTATGCTTATTTCATCAATAAATACACATATAATTTGCTGTTGACGTAAATGTGAAAATTTCCAATTGCACATCAATGATTAGATATAAAATATTATCAAATATACAAATATCATGTTCGAAGCAAAAAATACGGCTTACTGGACTGACTGGGTCCCATTTGAGCAATCTCGTTACCCATAAGCTGTTGCATAACATGAGATAAATGTTGTGTGATTGCCATTAAATTTCACCCCAAACTGATAACAGTCTATCTTACTACTGCTCTGCAAGAGAAAGAATAGTAAGAAACTTAAAAGAATTTCGAAAATTATACAGTTAAGACTAAGAACTAGGGATAAAATAACTTATATTCGCTCAGTCAATACAACACCAACATGCTCTTAGTTTATCGATGAATGTTTGAAATTATAAGAAATTATGTAATAAAATTGTAAGAAATATGTAATAATTGAATAACTTAATTAGTTCAGATGGCTTAGGTAACCACTAAAATAATAAACAAATAGAAAGTGAAAAATCAGTACACAAAAAATTTTATTTTCCAATACAAGTTATTACACATTTACAGAAACATTCGAACTCAAAAATCTGAAGTACTAAGCATTGAGAAACATTAATGGATGAATACGTTATAATGAAGGCAAAGAAATCGTGGAGAGTTTTATCATTAATTTTGCAATATACCGTAAAAAAAGGAATATGTATGATGCCTATCACAGTAAATGATGAGAAACAATAAAATAGCCAAAACTGCAATCAAAGCAATAAATCCCATACATTTAATTTTGTGGCTTTTGTGACCACTGTTAATTCTCAATCGTTTTTATGGCAAAATTATCGGTTTTCGGAGAACATGTAGCTAACTGTTCCGTTACAAATGTTTTTGATTAGAGAAGAATCTATTAATTCTTCTTCCACACTGAATATTAGTTGTAAATGCTTTAATTTAAATGATATATCAGAATAATGTGTCAAGCCACAACTTTACCAATTATTGAAAATTATACGTAGGGCAAAAGAGTAGGGTCTCAACAATGTAAGTTTAATATTGCGTTCAATCACCATAATATAAAAGTAAACTGAAACAACAGTTAAAATAATCCAATAACAGATATAAATTAAAAAGCTGAGAAGGAATAAATAAAACCTAAGCTAGACAATCATAGGAATTCGAAGACTATTTATTTTCCAGTAGTATTATCTGTTTCCTTTTAATGAATGATTCATTAAAAGACAGCAAAACGAATAGAAACATGCAAATGACGAACAGAATAAATATTAGAAATGAAATATCACTGAGTAATCAAAACATTGAGAAGAATAGCATCAATATTTTAGAGGAAGTCTATGACAAAAGAGCAGAGATAAAGACGAAAATTTTAAGTAACTTAAAAACTAGTCGGTACTTTAAAATCGAGCGGAATCTTTTCAAACTCGAAGAATTTCTAAACATTTCCCAAAACAAATGCAAATCCAGTCTATTTGAGAAGCTGACCAATGTACTTGATTCACCTGAAAAAAAAAAAAACAATCATTTTCGATATAAATGAAAACAAAAATGCAAATTATTTCCATAACAATTCTAGAACCTAGATTTGAACAATATATTGCCACCAACTTAGCTGATAAATTAAGTTTTGAAGTTTTGGATAAACAAAGAATCTTCTGACAGTTTAGACTATTACGATAAAATGAAATTCGGGAATGCACATATTTAATTAAGAATTTAAATTCCTGAGATAAACTACTCAAAAATCGTCACCAAAATATTTAATTCAATAGCCTTGACGGATATTTTCCAACTGGATTCCTACACTCAGTTTTTTTGGGTAATAACATAGGGTTTATTAATAAGTACTGAAAATCCTTCGACTTTCATTATTAATTAGATGAGGATCTGTGACAGATAATAAATTATTCATTGCTGTTAGAAGAGCAACCAGTTAAAAACCAAGAGAAATTTAAAACATTAAAAACTAAAGAAATAAATTGAAGTGCTTTGAATTTTTGGCATTAAATTGTGTGAGTTTCTCGCTGAAGAGAATTAACACAATTTAGCAACCAGTGCTATAAAATATATTTATTGCGTGCAGCAAAAATTACCTCTCCTTCAGCTTGATAAGCTAATATTGGATCTTCAACTGGTCTCGGCATTGGCGAAATGTCCCAAATTAAGGCTTGACGATCATCCCCTAAATTGAAAAACAAAAAAATATCAAGGGTATTCAAACTTCGTAACATCTGGAAATCATTAAAATTAAGAAATAAGGAGCGAAACCGACTCAATAATCCAGCATCATTAACTTAGAGCAGATATATTTGAGATTTAAACCTAAGACCAAATATGAGAATAATGAACTTTAGATTTGTAAAGATTAGGCAATTTTGATACCGCAACAATTAAGAACGGAAATCTTAAATATTATATATATAAATCACGTTGAAATTACCGGCTGTACATATGTGACATGAAGAATGTGGAGCCCAAGCAACACCGTTTACACAAGCGCGATGATTATGAAGCCGAGCAAGGGGATTACAAGGTACCCTTATATCCACTATTACTACCTAAAAATATACACATAACAATGTCAGCCTGATATGATATTTGAATACATCCCGTAACTGATAAATATACTAAGATTTTAATTGCTGACAAGGCTTGCAATCTGATATACTAAATTTATTTAATTCCAGATCCTTTCTGATCCTGTTAAAAGCTTCCACAAAATCTGCCTCAACATATTCAACAACATTAATTGTCATCTTTCAGAAGAAGATAAATATTCGGAGTTCAGTCATGTTAACTTCTTTCAATCACAAAAACTCTTCTGATTCTCAAACGAAAGAAACTGATATAAATAAATCAGAAAAAGCTGATCATTATACCTCAGCAGAATCCTGCGCAAAAGTAGCTAAGTAGTGACTTTCCTGTTTGTTCCATGCTAGTCTCATCAAAGGTAATCGTAACGGATCTTCATAAACTATCGTAGAATGTTGCAAATTTCGTAAATCAAATAATCGAGCGCTTCCATCCGCACCTGTTAATTTTTTTAAATAACATCTTTCTGAGATCATTAATAGCCACTTCGGAAATTTTCCCTTTTAAATATTTAATTCAGCAAATATTCTCTTGACTAATACGGGCAAAATTTCCTATAATAAAAGTTTCCTGCTATGTGCTTTATCTGTTGAATACAGGAAATTTCCGAGAACTAGAAACTAATAGCCATATAGAAGAATATTTTAATATACATGCTTTCTTAATGGTAAACAGCAAAGATGAAATTGTTTTCGAAGAAGATTTAAAAGCTATGATTTTAATTGCATACCAACAGTAGCAAAATTATCCCGCCCACGATTTATTCTCGAAAACTTGATATCATGCACTGGTTTATCATGAGCTATTAATTGAGTTTTAACACTGCCATTAGTTTTTTTGGTCTGAGCAAGTGCCTGTCCTGTCTGAAAACAATATATAATATAAAATACTATATCACTGAGGACAAATAAATAACTCGAAATTTCCCACAAACAGAAAAGATCACCTTATTTTGCAAACTTAACCCCTTTTGCAAATCAAATCCCGTCATAGATCTTGTAAAATAATCATATCAAAATCAGATCCACCATGATTTCCGTGCATATGACTTCAAGAGATTCTATACAAATATCAGTTCTAAGCAATGGAATTGAATTATAAAGTGTAAAATATAATCAGAATTATGCATCAAGTTGAAACAGTATGATAAGAAAAACAAAATAAAATTAAAATTGCTAAGATCCTGAATTTTTTTAATCTGCTCACTTCAAGTTGCCATATGGTGCAACTCATGTCGATTGAGGAAGTACCAATCAAGGTTGGATCAACATCATTCCAATCGAAATTCGTTAATGGTCCAGAATAATTTGATGCTTGCTTCTGTAATTTTAAACATTCTACATTCTATCATTTATGACTGTTAATAGGACTACACATGGCTACACAGTATTATTGAAAACAAGCGACAAATATTGACCACGACCGTTTCAGACTCGCTTATCTTTAAATAATACCACCGATGTTTAAGCACTCCAAAGTTATTTACAAGATCAGTTATGCACAGATACAATCAGTATGATAACAAACATTATTTAAGATGCATTCCATCATTACAGAATTTGGCTCTACTCGATAAATTTTCAAACATTCTCCACTGGTTGCCAATAGGTCAGGATAGGAATCCATCTGGAAAAGTGTATATAACATAAATAGTGAGAAACTGATAAACTCTACTTCGATAAGCAGACAATTTTTTGAAGGCACATATCTTACTTATTAAAATTCTCAAAAACTTTAGGTTCGAAATGATACGAACCATATCTGGAATCCATTGAATACAATTCGGAGGGAATGTGTGCTCGAATGAAAGCTTCTCCACAAGCTCACCTTGTTGCTCGTCTAACTGTATGACTGATACCTATAGATACATTAGAAATGAAAACAAACATGAAAATTAAGACAACTATACAAAAAAAAGAAGAAAATTGACTAAATTTGAAAAAAAAAAAAGTTCGGAGAAATTATTACAAAAGAAGAAAGAAAACGAGAGGAATTATCAAAGTTTGCAGGCCATTAAACTTTTGCATAACCTAATCGACATTTAATAAAGCAGAATAATTCTACAACTCGATTCTTGGGGGGTTTTTTCACAAGTGGGCACACATCTATCTTTTCGATAAATAGAAATACGCGTTAAATTTAGTATTTAAATAATATAAAAATCAATAGTTAAAGCAAAGAAATATGAGCTGTTAAGAAATTTCTTTTTACATATTCCTCACTGCTGTATCCATAATGTTAAATAAATAAGTTCTTTGTTTCTGTTGCACTTTTTGAAAATTTTGTAGAGTTGCTGATTAAATGAAGTGCTCTTATCCTAGCTTCCCCATCATCTTATTTTATCACATTGCTATTTGTTCACAGTTTCCTTCTTTTTTTTTGCAATTATTATAAACACTAGATATCATCTACACAGTCTATCAAGTGTTTTATATGAAAGTTCTTGAAATTTACTCCTAGGATCCTCAGTATAAAACAAGATCCAGAAAACGATTCCCTTAGCTTGTCTTTCCTAATCTCAAATTTCATCGTTTTCAGCTCATTTCCATTCTTGATATTATTTCCTATTATAATGCTTTTTCTGACGATAACCGATTATAATGTTTTACATTAAATTTATAAAAGCTTAATTTTTGTTGAAAGATATCAGTGAGATTAATCTGTATAACTTCATTTTTTATAAACTTACAATTCGGTGCAAAGTCATTACTTCATTGTTAATACTGTACAAAAAATTCTACGCTATTATAAAATTTAAACACTAACAACGAAGGACGAAACAAACAGAAAATTCAATTTAAACGAACCCTATTATTATGAGGTTTATCTTCTACAACACTACCAACAGCAATGCGCCATCGACCCTCTGAATCTGTTTTATTGGACCATCCAGCCGCGAAAAGTGGTCGAGTTGAAGTAAAACGATAAATCTGGCGACGCTTCGGTGGAGCAGGAGGAGCTGGCGCTGCAATCGTTGGTGTTGAGGGAGGAGCACTTTCGATACTGTTTGGTCCTGACGGCCGAGATACAGCGCTATTTGTTGCTATTGCTGAAAAATTAACGATGAGACTTTCATCACAAGTGCTTAATTTCAACATTATCATCATCATATAATTTCAACATTATTATCGACATAATCACCAATATGAACTTATTTATAATAAAATTATTTGTAACTTGAGCTGCAAAAGAGAGAATGAAACTTTAAGATGCATAAAAAACATGTGATTTAAAAAAATTTTCTTTCGAGAAACCAACGGAGGTACTGATACATTTGACTGACGATATATGTAAGAATCTGGATGGTAAATCCATAGCTTATCTTTCAGATTTTTATACGCCCTAGCACATGTATGGCGACATTACGAATGCTCATTCTGTTCCTTCAAAAAGAATGCGTAACTCACAACAGTTATCATGCAAGAAAAAAACTCAAAAAAACAAAGAGGTTAAATTTTTTGTAATAATCTAAAAGCTACTTTTATTAATTAATGGATGCTACTGGCAATAATTGCATTATCGAAAATTATTCTAGTATTCATGGACTATTGCATATATTGCTAATTCCTTTTATAATAAAAAAGCTTCAATGTTTAGCTTCAGCAACCTTCTAAGTTTTAGCTTCTACCTTAGTTGGTACAATATACTGATTCAAGTTTGGATAACATAGTTATTTTGGAAGAAAAAATACGTAACAGATCATATTCTCTGACACTACAAGCGGCCAAATTTGTAATGTGATAACGATTAGATGAAGATATTGTCTACTAATTCAATGATCCCATTTTGGATTTAGGATCTCAACAATGAGATATCAAAATCCAGTCTAAAATACCTCGTAATCTTATAACAATAAGTAATGATAACGATGATGCTAGTAAAATACATATGTTAATTATATACTAACGTGTTGTGGTTGTACTAGCAATTTGATGATTCGTCGTTATTTGTTGCTGCAAGGTTTGTTGTGAACCGGTTGTACTGGTTGCAACTGATGCAGAATTCCCTGATGGCGTTGCAACCATTTGTCCAAAACCGTAAAACATTAACACCAATGTTTGTATGCTGAAATTATGCTCCTACAAACAGTCATTATGCAGTGAATGAACTTTCTGCAAAGTTCTTAATTATGCATTGAGTATATGATGTGAATACACTCAATGCATATTGAAAAACTTTGCAGAAAGTTTATTATGCTAAAGAATAAATTTAGCCAATCAATCAATTAATTTACAATCCTTTGTTTTTATGAATACAAAACAATTTATTATAATTATTCGGGATGAAAAATTTCTCAGTAAGAACATGAACTCTATCCCGACTAAAAAATATAACTCTTCCTGAATTTCCCTAGTTATGATTAACATTTTAGTCATACTGTCCCATCAGTCATAACGCTATTCTTTATTTTCTTAATTAACGGTCAAAAAATTTGAGATTTCGGTGATGTAACCTTTGACTCTGGAGTGATATATGGGCGAATATAGCCCTACCCATCTTAGTATTATACTCAAAATAGTAGAAACACATGAACATCGGAGATTCAGATATCAAATGACAGGCAAGATCAACACCTGCAAGTTCAATGTAGGTGAAGGAATTGAGGTTCCAAGTAATTCAATCCATACCTACTTGAATCATTACAGCAATTATCCAAACGCGGCCCGCGGCGGGCTAGCAATAAAATGCGGCCTTAGTCCTCTACGTCATCATCAGTGCGCGGGTCACGGTCGGCATAGGATGCTGCGGGACTTCAAGGTCAGTTCATACCGTTGCAGAAATGCAAACGAAAACAATAACGTGAAACACTGCCGAGAGGTCCAAGCGAGCTGAAAAAGCCTTAGAAAATCACGAAAGCGATGTGGGAACGGTATTTAGAATCCATTCTATCTGGCAACATCTTCCATTCTCGTAATCTCTTGCACAAAGTTCACTTAAAGTCAATATTAAGGTGACAGAGATCATCAGTTCACAATAATTAGAAGACAGGAGGTCACCAGTCCACAATAACATAACTAGAATAAAGAAGGTCATCTCACAAATCCAAGATGACCTCAGCTTCCCCTCGCTCCATCCCTTCATTACATAATCAAATATACTGTTTTCTAACCACGAATTTGACTTACCCCGCAACATCTCCGATGAAAAGACTCAGATAGGGGCGAATTTATCAACACTGTCCTAATGGACTCAGCTGAACTATAAGGACATCATTGTCTGTTTCAGTTGCGGAGTCGAACCTATTGGTTACTGATGGCAGTGCATGAGCACTCCATTGCACCATCCTCACACTAATCTCGTCACATTTTTTGCTCATTTTCTTGCTCAGAAAAAAGGCATAATTAACAGTTATCGAAATTTTGATTCTACGAAAATATGCCTTGTGATCAGCATACAATAGTAGTATTATTCGAACTAGCCAGGTTTGAGTCGATAATCGAGAATTAGCTGAACTTTGATGGCTTTTTCAAGTAGCATCTGAAATTTGCATTTACTTATCATCCATCCTATTTCAAAACTTTATGCACATTTTTCATGCTTTGCACAATTTTCAAGATTCTCACAGTCATGAAACTTTGATATTTCGAAATTTTCTGTCGTGGAAGATATTTTTGACACAATTATTTTGATTTTAAGAGAATGCAAGAGAATCAAAGATCTTCAAATAATATTGCATAAATCTAAATAAAATGAAATTAAAATCATTGCTCAAAATTCTGTTGACAAATTTTTGTGTGTTGTGCCGTTTGTTCTGATTTATTGAGGCTCGAGCCTGAGTGCATGCAATTCACTAAGCAGAGTTTTACATCGTTTTTTACTAATAAAAATTAATGAAGTAACGAAATCATTGACATCAACAGCCAATCAATGTGGATATTAGAGTCTGATGACAGTATTCGTTCAAGATTTGTGTGGCTGAGCTTTTAATTGGTCATCTGCCATCATGCATCAAATGATCGGATAGTTTTAATAGTTTTAATGTAATAATATTAATCGCTTATTTATCCTCACATTTGTGATTTTAGCGCAATCATAAAAAATTTTTAAAACTATCAAGATTTTGACGAACGAAATCTTTTCGGGATCAAATTTACATAGTTTTAAATTATTCTGACTCTACCATTATATCATTAAGGACTGCCCATTTAAGACAGCATTTATTCCGATGATGCTATGTGAAAGCATAACTGAAGAAAGATTTCCTGGAAGTTGACAGTACCGATTGCTAAACCAGTTTACTTAAGTCAGGTTGAGCTATCGGTCAATTAATTAATCAAACTGAAAAACTAAATCGTTATGAAAAGTGAAAATAAAGGCTCTTTCTTCATTCATAATGAAATATGATACAAAAATATTGGTAAGATGCCGATAAATAAACATAAAAATAATCACATGCAAAAAGCAAACAAATTAAGAAATAAAAGATGACCAAATGACAGTATCAATGTGCAGTAAGTAAGAACGGCCAATAACTAAACAGTTGAGAAAAGATACTTGTTTGCTCGATGCTACCGTATTCGTTTTTAATTATCTGCTATTCAAATATGAGTTAATATTATACACTCGATAAATTTATGTATAATGTTGAACAAATTAGCGATAATGCTATTCCAACAATAATATGTTTAGCAATTGATTGTATCTTCGATATTATCACTAATAATTTTGATTGATGCCAGTTTAGCAATCATAATTGCGCTTTGCATATTGTCAATATAATTAATTTTTAGAGAGCGTCGATATTCAATGTCTTGAAGGAATACGACGATAAAGTGAACAAATATTTACCGGTTTGTGAGATGACAGCGACAGTAATCAATAATGGTGACATTTCTCTCTATGACACTATATAGGTTCAGTTATTATATGATAAAAAATTTTCTAATGCATTATATTTTTTAGGAAAAAAAATCCGTTTTCAATTAATTTGACTAAGTTGAAAATGAGAAAGGAATAGAAGGAGAAAGAGGAAGAACAATTTAACCCAAATACTGACCGGTAAAAATACTGCATAATGTTTTTTCTTAACTGAAAAATAAGTTTCATCTTCCCTTCCGTTTCGTGATCTATCAATCAATTCTACTTCCTAATCAAACGATTGTAACTGACTTACGATTATTTATAGAATTTAAGAGATGCCATAACTTCTTTCTATTGCTTGCAATAAAATATTTCTTAAAAAACTTTCGAAAGATAATTGAACCTGTTATCTATTTATTGTAACCAATTTACTTCAATCAGTCGCATAATTCTATTAACTCACTTTTGCATTCTATTGGGGATACTAATATAAAATTTATTTAATTGATATCTGTCTATCAAAGCAGTTTTAATTGTCATTTTTTTCGCATTTATTAAAAATTATGCAAACTTCAAGTATATCATATTTTTATACAAACTTTAAGTGCATCATATTATAAAATTTTGTAAAAAAAATATTATAACATATTTTTATTGTTATATTATTATAACACATTTTTATTTTTAATCTCCAAATTTACCATTTTGGAAGTTAACGAATGAAATCAGATATATGTAGTGATAGTATGGATAATTCAGTTTCGTTTATCGAGACTAATTGTTAGGTCCTCTTTTTTAATTCGATTATTTAATTTGCAGAATCCGGTTGCTTTGATTGGTAATTGAAGGATTTAATAGAACAATATGGAATTTCATAAAGGCAAAAAAGAAGGACGAGTCGAAATATATATGTAATGAACATTGTGGTATCCTCTTTGTGTATGAGTAATATGACTATTCACTTAAAACAATGGCAACTTGAAGCGCGTTGATTGAAAATGTCACATTCTAAAGCTCTGACATGGAATGTCAAATTTCTGCGATTTCCCGTATTAATAAAGAATTTATTTGGAGCGAAGAAACGAGCAAGACCTAACTTTCGATCCTCTATATACACTGATCTATTGATCTATCGATATCATTCGATGAATTTCTACCTGCTTATTATTATTTTCGCGGCTACTGAAAGTTCACAACGCTGAATAATGCTACATTAGATAGGGCGTGGTTAATAATCAGATAAACAGATCAGGATTCGATGTCCATCGAAAGAAATACAAGAAATTCGGGATAATCGTCATCCCGATCAGGAGGACGGCGACGACACCGAATAACACAGTTGGCAGTTGTAATATACATCACTAATGCTGCATTATAATCTTCCAATTTCATTTCCCTGATAAAAAATCATCTTCTCAGGCACGAACTGTTGTGATATCTCTTCTTCTTCTTCCTCAGTATCCGGATAAGAATCGACTTAATTTATTTTCATCCGGATTATGATAACAATCAAACTGAAATAACTATAATTTATTCAACTTATTTTGCTGCCAAATCCTGCTTTTCATTAATTTCTGCATGACCATTTTGATCTAAGCCTAAAATTTATCGTTTATTTATCTGTCCTGCTACTTTGTTTATCTACTTAGTGTAGAACCATTAATTTAAAAATCTCCATATAATAAACAACTCATCAAAAATTCGAACTAATCCCTGATCAGAGATTGTTATCTGTAATCAATTTTTATTCTGAAATCCATCAGTTAATTGGCGTAGCATATTTTATAAAATATTCGATTCAATGATGCGAAAATTACTAATTTTGATACCTTTTGCGGCAGTGATTACTCGATGGGTCTTAAGTCGAAGTAAGTTCCTTATTTTTTCCCCCTTCTCATTGTTTTAATAATTGCTGCTTAAGAAGAATTTCAAAAATACTCATTTCAATTGTTACTGGAATAAATTTCAATCATTCAACACTTAAATAATTCAAAATAATATGTTCAATCAAATATATAATCAATGCCAAGTTCTTTTTTTTTTTAAAAAAAAATAATATTGCAACTTTTTTTCTTATTTGTTTATGAAAAATGCAAATTATTTTGATCAGGAAATTCAAGTCTATTTTTGTCGATAAATAATTGTAATAATTTGTTACTGATGATCGCTGACAAGAGAACTATTTGTCTATTAAATTCAACTCTTGAAAGAGAAAATAAAATAATGTCGGAGAAGCTGAAACTTGAAATTGAAAAAAAAAATTGTTCAAATTACAAAGTTAGAAGTAAAAAATGTGAAGCACATTATCATAATGTCAGGTTTCTGCGATAAAAGCTGTGTTTTTTGAGTTTTGAGTATGTTTCCACGATTGCTTCGTTTTGCTACATTGCAAGGAAATATGAAGTTTATTGATGAGTTTTCGTTAATTAGAATCATTAAAATTTCAGCTTAAAGTCTTTGAAATTTCTTCAAAATTAATTTCAAATTAATTTGGACATAATGAAATGAAAAAAAAAAAAAGCAGGACGATGTAATTGTGTAGCAAATTAACGAGATATGAATTATTATGCAACGCCTGAATGTTTTGTGAAGTTTGTCCTATTTTTCAGTTTTTTTCCTTAGTAATATTTGTCACATCCATTGAAGAGTTTCAGCATTCTCTATTTCTCCAAATTTGTCAGTCCTTCATTTTCTCCAGTTTTGTAATTACTTCATTTAAATTTTTATGACACAAATACCTCGTTTTATTTAATTGCAAATCTGCGACGAATTTTTGGCTGTGGATCAATTTTCAATTTAGGGATGCGATTAAAAAATTCCTTTAACTCTTCCTTGTCTTTTTTTTTTTGAAAAATTTATTATTTGTTAGCTGAATGAAGTATTTCCTTTTTAAAGTTTTTGTTCAAAGGAGAAAATGAGTAGTGATTCTTAAATGCTTGAATTAATTGAAAATATATGCGATATATATATGCTTGAATTAATTGAAAATATGTGTTATATATATAATATAACATTTTGCTTCTATCAATTTTCACGAAATGATTAGTGGTGGTTTGAATTGATAGCATTATTGTGATTTTCAAAAATTAGATAAATTGGTAGTTTTTGTATATGGATGCGAGAATTCGTTACAAAGTAATAAGTAGTTGCAAATATTCGATAAAAATATTTTAAAAAATTGGGCGAATAAATAGAATAAGTATGAATCGACATCATTTCAATTTATGCATGGTTCATCTGGTCGAGGATTGGAATTCAAACCACCACTTATTATTTCGTGACATTTTATATAGTTATTTGAAGATTAGGACATGTTTGTTATTAATTACTTCATCAGCTTATTATTCTGAAATAAAACTTTGAACAGTCAAGTTCACAGGGAGCAATCCCCCGTATCTTTGAATTTTTGTCAAAGATGTAAAATAAAATCGAATGGAGACTCCGGTTCCTGATCTTTGAGTAAGATCCGAAGCTATTATATTGATTCATTGCCTACTGAACAGCAATATTGATTTTGTTTTGCTTTCTAGCTATGTTGAGGAGAGTCATCTACAGAGATGAAGAGATTTCAATATAGATAAAACTGTAAATGTTCCTTGTTACCAACCTTAAATCTCCGAATGTTTCGCACCGATTGTTTTAAAATTTTCATACAACATTGCATTCAAATAGGCATATGTTTTTTGTATAGAAATATTTGCTTTTTTCCTTTACTTGTCATACCCGTGACAGGTAAAAGTAAGTGAGGTTACACTACGCTTACTTTCTGTATTGACCACGCCTTCATGAGTAGACAGAAATTATTGACCACGCCTACTTTCTGCATTAATCGGGATCGCGTGACCGGCTTCAGGTGGATCGAAGTGCTTTTTGCTTGAGAAATTTCACTGAAGCAAAAGTTATCGCGATATATTTGTAAAAATTTTTTCGTAAATCTCTCCGAGATGAAACTTTTCGGGATTAGGAAAAAGTATTTTAAATCGGGATTAGTGAAAAAGTGTTTCAGGAATGATAAAGATTAAGAAATTATGCAATGTGATAGTACCAAAAGTAGCAGTAATAATGATAAAAGATTAATAAGAAAAACCAGCATGATGTCGAAACAATAATTACAATGGTAACGTAATCATCACGTATGATGAATAATCAAGGACTTTTTGCCTTGTATAAATGTTATATACCCATACCAGGCTTATCAGTTGCTTAATTGTTTTGCAAAAGATATGGTATATAATAGCTTTTTCATTTACAGCAATCAAGATATCAGCGCAATGTAACCTGGAATCAGATCATACCAAACTTGGACGGTGCTTGCGACCATGGCTCGATCTATGGGAGATGATACGAGTTCAAGAAAGTCATGCAGCTAATCTTATATATCCGGTAATGTTTAAGTAAATTTCAAAAAATTAAAATGAAAAAAGCGAAATGAATTTACTTTAAAGGGATATAAATAATTTAAATGAGCTGAATCGAACTCAAAAAGAATTAAATAAACTAATAAAATGCAATAAAATTTTTAACTGTAGAATTTACTTCAATTTGTAGCATTTATAATACCGAAAAATTAAAATGGAAGATTAGAATCAAATCACTGTAGCAATTAAATTGCATCGAAATTCTTGTTCATAAAATTATTATTATGAATTTAATCATCCAAACTCTCGTTTTATTTTTATTTATCTAAGCGATGAAAATCTATCCTATTATTTTTCAAAGAGAAATAAAATGCATGAGAAAAAACATAATAGTATATTCATCGAAAATTTTTTCGAAATTTAAAATTAACTATTTTGGTAAAGAATTCAGGCATTTTAAAAAAATGAGGGTACAAATTACTTAAACCAAATCCAAATATACATTGACTTAATTTATTTAGTTATTTAGTTTCATTTAGTTAAATCTAACATAGATTATTTCAGTTTATTTCAACTCATTTGAGGGATTATTTTAGTAATCTATGTTAGATTTAATTAAATGAAGATATCAATTTGACCAAATATCATTTTGACCCGTCTCAGCTCTTTTTTTGTGTAAAAGTTTTAAAATGCATATCAAATATATAAGTAACGAACACAATGCAATCAAATATTTGTAATTTAACAATTTAATCTGAAACTCTCGGTTATTAGTTCTATTTTTCAATTTTTTTCTTTCTTTTTTTAACAAATTGCAGCAAATTTCCTAAAAATTTGCTCGATTTAATAGCACTTTATTACAGCATATTCTGAATCTAATTTAATTGAATAATTGAAAAGTTACAGATTCCATTCTACTCTCGAGAATCTGTGTTGTTTCTGTGCAGTGCTTACTTTGAAAGTCAATCAACATGCATGACATCTGAAATTCTTGAAAAATGCAGGCGTAACGAGATGATAATATTCATACAGCGACATATGCGCTATTATTGTGGCGATAGAGCCAAAATTGCTTTCGGAAAGTTTGATTGCCTCCAAAGGTAATTTCTTCAATTTCCAAACCAAATGTCCAAAACCAGATCAAAACTATAACAATATTAAATGGATTAAGCAAAGTCATAATCAATAACAATGGAAAAAAATTCTCCAATTATTCCATTTTTCAATTTGTTTAAATCTTTCGATGATTTTATAAAAAGTCGCTTATTGATATTGCATCTATGCAATTAGATGGGAAGATGCCATTTGCTTATTTAATGAAAAAAAACTTTTTTTTCGAAACTAGTTTTAAAAAATTGTTCAAAAAAGAAGGGAAATTAATTTTTTCGTTAATCTTTAATTTTTTTGTCAAATTTAAATATTGCCTCATTTTAATACACACTAGTAATATGTAGAATCAGCTAATTAATTGAAAGTCAAAATACATTTTTGGATGTCACATTATAAAATTTGACTTGCTTGATCCATTTGAATTTCAGTGCATTAATGTCAAATCAGCACTGTTGGCGACATATTCAGGACATCTCATCTTCTACCTATGGACTAGGTAGATGTACTGGTATACCCAAATTTTTTAATTGTATGTTACCTGACGTGCGATCGAAATGCAAAAATTCCGGTGTCCATGTTTTTGTTGATGCAATCACCTCATTTGAATGTGCTCTTGAAAAAGGCGTGCTATTTTTTTCTTTTGAAAATTTTCGCAACTTTTAAAATGAATTTTGACATTAATATAAATGATAATTTATTCAATCTTTTTTTATTTCATCCGCTTATTTCAAATTATCAGTGAACGTACAACTGTTGTTAAAGCACAAATAAATTTAGAGTTGGTGCAACAATCAGCGAAATATATTGCAAAAATCAATGCCACTGGTGAATTCACTGAAAAAGCTGGCAGAAGTATGCTTTATCATTTAGTTGGTGAAAAATGAAGAGAACTGATTGAAAACTTTTCAAATTGGAAAATTTTCTGAAAAAAAATTTTGAAAAATTATTTTTCGTAACGAAATTAACAATCTGAAACAAAATGTTTCTTCGTTCTTCACTCATTTCAAATATCATTCAACAATTATTTTCTCGCTAGAAAAAAGCATTTGAATCAAATAATTTGATAATTTGATGAAAAAACGTTATAATTTGTTTCAGATGTATTTCGGCATAGTTTTTTTCTTTTTTTCTTTTTTGTGTGATAGAAATTTTGTAAAAAGAAGTTGAAAAAAAAAGTGTAAAGAAAAAATTTGCATTTTAATAAATTTCAAATTTTTTTCTACTGCTTTCGCATGACTACTGCATGTACATATTTATGCAGATTTGAGTAAGTTATACGTTTTGATAACGCTTCTTCCATCATTTTTCCTGAGATTTCTCCTGAAAAAACTTTTTTTGTAAATTCTACAGTTATGTTATAATTTGACATTAAATTCAATCCGATCTAATTACTATGCAGAAATAAGTCAGCGTAGCATCAGTTGAGTATATCATGATAACAGCAGGTGTGTACTGAATAATGTTTGGATAGTCTTGATGGAACAGCAATCTTAAAGAAAGTAATTAATTACAACTTAGATTTTCAGATGTTTCAATCGAGAATTCCATAAAATAATTCCAAATTATTTAAAAAAATCTAAACAGTTCTCAATTTTGAAACAAATCTGTCTAAACTGTGCGATGTAAAAACAAGAAATTTGATCTGATATTTGCGATTTAATTACTACTACTTAATTTTCAGAATACATATTGAATGAGTTACCGGCTGCGCTTCCAGTGCTTGATGAAGAAGGAAATGGTCAGTAATATGAAAATATGTGCCGTTTTATGAAAAATTCTGGAAAATGACCAGGGCGAAATTTTTGACGGGGAAATTTGTTCCATATACCATAAATATGTTTCATCGGATTATATTGAAAATTTTGCAGTTTGACCTTAAATTTGCAAAATTTCATTCTGTATTTCAAATTTCTGATCTGTAGTAAATAAGAGATAAGAAAGGAATATATGCATGATTCATTGCCAACCGTACACAAAAATTAGGAGATCGTGCACTTGATGTCCCAACTTCGATAGTTCAGAAAATGCCAAAAAGAAAGTTCTCGGAAAACAACATTTGAGGATGGGTATGGCTTAAAACATTATATTCCATTTCAGAGACGAGCATTATTAAATTTTGCAAATTTCATATAATCTAAATTAATATAATCTTTATTCTTATTTGAATTTTACTGAATTTTGAAGCAAGGCCTTCGATTCAAAAGTATTTGATAGTGGAGAATAATTTTGTCAACTTCTTTTCCACTCCTCCTGCTTCATTTCCAACAAATGGAGCACAAAGACCATTGAATGCAAACAAAACATTTGAACGATCTAATGAAATAAACTCAACTGATGGCCTATTCAGCTCGTCTGATAGCAAAACGGAACAAACTTTTTATTATCGTCGTGCATCTACTCGAAAAATCAATCCTAACTTGGATTACGGTAAAACATTCGGAAGCAATCCGAACGATTATGAATCAGAATATTTGACTAAATCAAAATACAGCAGCATATATTTTATACGATACAATATTTATTGTTCAATATGAAAAAGAGTATTTACGCTGTTAATTCAGTGTTGTGATAGCAAAATAGGCATTCTAACAGAAAAATATTTTGATGCACTTCGCTAGAATTTTGCTTACATTCTGAATTAATGCGCTATAAGAGAGATGAAAACTTTTTTTCACCTGCTACTGTTATTTAGAATTATATAAACAAATAAATGAAGAAATTATTCATAGAGAAAGAGAAGGAAAGAGAAATTTTCCTTTTAAATTCGGTTTATTGAAAAGTTTTCAATTCAAGTTTGTTTGTTCAGAACAAAAATTTTAATATTTTCGTGCAGAATTAAAATAACTTATTAGTTCGAATTTATAAAAAATTTAATAGTAGTATGAAAAGTATTTATTTCTTGCATATAATTTTATTTTCTTGTTTCTCACTTAATCTAATCTTTGATCCCGAAATTTTAAATCTAAATTAAATTTAATTATTCAATCCTGGCTATTTTTCAAGTCTCTAAAATTTCTAGTGGAAGAAAATACACTTTTGGATTCAGATTCAGCAATTGAAATAGCATTCAACAATGATGAAAATGTCCTAAGTATTTCTAAAAGTTGGTGATTTTTGATGATTTACATATAAAAATCCGAAATTTTGGTATATCAAACGAAGTTTATTACAATAAGGAAAAAGTTAACAGATTGCTATGAAACTGGTCTGAATTTTAAAAAAAATTCCACTTTTCTCAAAATTATATTCGAATCCGCGTTTGAATGGTTAGAAATATAGATAATACTTCGGAGGATTCAAGTTTCGACATTTGACATTTTGAACTAAGTATTTTGAACTAAATTCTATGAAGGATACTCTGTGACGTCACGTCATTACTCATTCCATTAATTATTAATTTAAATTAATTGGCACAAACAAATTTAATTTGCAGCCAAACCACTGTTATGTACAACGAAACAAGAGGAAGAAATCGCTCGGTGCTATGCTCCTATGATCGAGTTTGATTTAAGAACTCTTTATTCAAATTTTGCGAATACTACACCTTAATGATTTTAGTTGTCTTAAAATTTAAATTTCATTCCAAATATGACCAAAATAATTTGAAATATCTATTGAAAAGAGTATTCTGACCAACTAGTCAGCAAATCTAATATTAGGTCAATTTCAGATTATGGAACAAGATACAGTACCAACACCGATCCTCTGATAATATTTTATTACAATTTTTGAATTATCACCCAAAAGAATTGAGCGACTTGTGTGACCTTCTGGATGCCATCTTCGATAGTTGCTTTGCAACTAATCTTATCAATGACTGCCAGGGCAATAGCGTATATTATTGTAGCTAATTTATTTCTAAATTTTTCTTTAGTTATTAGATTCAATCAGGAAATAAATAATTTTTCTAAATGAATACTTTAGAGAACACTGCTAGATTTAAAATTTATAAACAAGGGAATGAATAAGCTGGAATGCATTTCGCAGGGAACTGAAATGATGCACGAGGCCAGGATATTTCAAATTTACTTTATCATAGCAATTTAATCAAATATAAATGCTTTTTAATATTTCACGCAAATTCATTTTTCATTTCAAGACCAAACTAAATTCAAAACATTAAAATTCTTTTTTTTCCGCATGTTGCAATGAATTCAATAAAAGCGTATTATAAATAGATATTTTTCATGTTATGAATAGAAAACAATAAAGGGCATTATAAATAATATTTTGTAAATAATATTTGTAAATAGATAAATTTAAAAATTTATTAAGTGAGAAATTCTTACCATTTAGCGAAAATTATAATTTATTGAAAGAAAAGGGTTCGAGAAACCTCAGCTTAAATTAGATATGTTGATTTATTGCAGTTTTCAAGCGCAGTTTCATTCTTTTAAAATAATTTTTTCTTCTCTTCGTTGAAAAAAACGAATTTAGTTTGCAATTTTTACTATTATCGTCATCTTTGATTTCGATATATGTTTAGAAGTTGCAAAATTTATTTTAGTGCCTCAAAACAAATATTAAAATTTGATCCAATCAAAATTCTAGTTGATGAAACTTGTGGATCAGCATTTTGGAGTAATTTGTTCGAAAACAGAAACCGGCAATATATTCAGATCTTTTGTGTGTCTTAGAAAAGTAATGACCCAAAAAAAGGCATTAATTTATAGTTGCTATTTTACAGCTGCGATAATTTTGAAGCAAATTTGAAGCTGAAATTCACTAATTTCAGATTCTATAACTTTTATATCATTAATTATTACGAAATAACGCATGAAATAGAATCAAAAACTATGAAACCAGAAACGATCATCAAAATATACTTTTTTTACTCAAATATTTTTGACAATTTCAAGCTACTATTTCATAGTTCCGTAAGACTGTAATAGCAGGGATCTGAACGGTAGTTTATGATCTACATGTGTTGTTGGAAAGGATTATGCAAAATTAGCAACTTATTAGATTCAAGTTTCATATCATTCATAATTTTTTCCTCATTTTAACTGATAATCTTTATTCGCCTTTAACTTTACATTGCATTCATTACCTTTGCATTTTAATTTATCTGGGAAAATAATTGCTAAAATTATTAAAAAAGATATTAACAAACAACAACATCACAGATGGAACGAAAATGATTCAGTTTAATCGATTGATGACTTCCTTTTACTATCAGTGATCAATCAGACTGAAGCCATAAATGATTGAAGTCACTGCAGGAATGTACAGATATAATTCGAAATAATAACACTACGGGAACAATTCACTGTAATCAAATGATAAATTTTTTCAACTGTTTATTGGATACTGTACAACAAAAGTGTACCCTGGAAACACATTCATTCTTTGCTGATATAATTACCAATTTCGGTTGCGCTGCTCCTTTAAATTATTATAAAGGTTAGCAAAATTTTTTTTCCCATTATTTCGGTTAGAACATAAATTCTAATTAAATATTCCAAAATTTAATTAGAAGTTAGATTTCTCACAAAATTGTAAATACTCGAAATGCTAAGTGCTTTTCCTCATAAAAAATTCTAAAAAAAATTGCAAAAGGCAATAAATGATTACAGTCTACGAATATGATGAAACTGAAACGTAATCTTTGAGATTAATTAAAGAGATGAAAGACTTCTTAGACCTTTCATTTTCAGCAGACATTAAAACAACAATTACTGAAGAAATAAAGAATGATGTATCATTCGAAAAACAAAAAACGAATCCGTCAATTGAATCGAAGATGCATTCCCTGAAGATTCTGAATGGTAAATTATTGTCCGACCAATTGCCCACGAAATGTACTAAAGAAATGCAAATGAAGACACGAATGTGTGTCCATCCGTTGTTGATTACCTGGAAGAATTTGCGACAACAAAAACCGATGCTGAGAAAGGTAAGTTAAAAGTAGTTATTGTCATCGACACAACTGTTCTGATAAATTCTAATATATCTTCTCAATATATCATCATAATTTAATGTGCAAACGGTATGGACGTTTAATTTACTAATTAGATGACACTATGCGGAATGTTGCGTTAATGTTTTCTTGTTATACAATAATATTTGCCCAGAAGCTAACACATCAATTTTTTGAGAAGTATATAAAATATTAAATTGATGAACTGAGAAAATTTGCTTGAACTTATCAATTTTTTTCGTTTAACAAAAATGAGTTATATGTCCTAAATTACACCAATTTAATTTAATGGCTATCCTACATATTGGTCAATAATAGCTAAACTTACAGGTATCATTCCCTATGTATAAATACACTCCACAAGAATTACTAGAACTTTGCGATGGTTATGCAAATGTATTTCAGGGTGCTGGCTTTGAATCGATCACAATTTGCCTTAACGACGAAATGGTTCGTTGACTATATAATTCATTTTTCATGATAGTTAAAAAATAAATTAAATTAGATGAGGCTTTGCATGACCAACAAACTTTTATTGGTAAAAAGGCTTTCATAAATAACGTGTAAAATAAGACTAACGTATTTTAACGATGTTAACTTTCGTATGATTGTAAATTTTTTAACTTTGAATCTAATACTCACTGATTTAGAATCCATAATTTTTCATTTAAATAGATGAAAGACTGAATTAATTAAACTGCGAACCAATTCAAATTGAAATATAGGTTCGATTCACTCGTGATAATTTCGGATATATCTGTACTCCTCAGAATCTTAAACGCTTCATGAAACATTATGAATGTATTGTGGAAGTGGCAACTGCTTATAGCAAAAAATGTCAAATGTTTATCACTGGTGTAGCAGGACCAGGAAAGGATTTGGTAAACACTAATCAATATTTCCATTGCAGAATAAAATTAAAATAAAATTTTAAAGAGTGATTTAGAATTTAAATTTCTTAGAATATTGATTTGATTGACATAATATGTCCATTAAATCAATATTATGAAATTGATATCATTTTTAGAAGAGATGTCGTGGCATCCGACAGTACTATGATTGTATGAAACCTGAAATTATACAAAAATGCCGAAGTGAAGCATTGAAAGAATTCGAAACATCAATAATCGAATATGGTTGTGATTTAAATCTTCATGATTCAGTGTTTTTGTAATCAATGATTCTTGTATACTCATAAAATTGTTTCATTTCTGAAATATCACTTAATCCAAAGGAACATATAATTAGTTTTAATTTATTCATTTTGACTTTTAATCAAAAGTCTTGTTTTTTTCGGCACTTTATATAGTGATAAAGATTGACTCTTTCAAATCAATATACGTCCTTTCAATCATTGTACTGGACGGGAAGAAACGGGAAGAATGTTTTCGGGATTTAAATATGGGAAATTCGATATTTCGGTGAACTACTAGCCATTATCTGTACCTATATTTTTTCTGTCAAATAATAACTTCTGTTCAGCTAGGAAAAACAAAGTGTATCACTTATATTCAGTTATTCAATTAGGCCTTAGCAAATTGCAGGTTGCAATGTTGACCAAAACTTTCCATTATACAGCACACAATCGAGTATCATACCAGTACCATGGACCGATTTCAACCTCTACATTGAATTTATGCATCGCTAATAGTATAAAATAGAGATCTGTTTCATACTATTAGTGACGCTTAGATTTCTTAATTAATGAAATTCTGCTCTTCTGAATTATTCCGGCTCTAATACCATTTCCTTCCGACAAACTTCTACATAAAGTCCTGTATCGAGTACTTGCTTGCTTTTAGTAAATATTCTGCAGCGGATAAGTTTAGCTATAAAATTATCTTGATTTTTCCGGGTAGGAATTGGGATAAAAGTCCTAAAAACTTGTTTATCCCGTAAAAGGAAAACATAAGGGAACTAATCATCTTTTCCAGAAATAATTACTTGTGATTAGGATAATCTGGGGACCGGATCCGGCTTTTTAACTAGAAGATTTAAGAACCTTGTATTATTTTGATAAAGGTGTAGCTGCCTGTTGATTATCACATCTAGAAGCTATATTTGTATTTAACATTGCGAGATCAAAAAAGATAAATAGTGTATTGAGGGGTTTTTTGGATTCAATAATGCTGATGTATTTTCATATGAATATAATATTTTGTAATTTTATATATATTACAGCAGCAGTGAAGCATTCAACTATTGGATAACGATGGATATGAAATAGGAATGGAAATAATCACTTAATGAAATAATTACTTAATTTTTCTGAAAAACCAGCGAATTCGGGAATTCATTATTTCCTAAAATACGTCTCAGTAGGCTTTTGGCTTATGCAGCAATAATCTGTTAGATATTCATGGAAAGAGCATCAGCGTATATATCGAAAATGAGGAACTAAAAGAAATGAGAAAGCTTTATGCAGCTAAGAAATGGAAGATTTTTTTGGCGTACTGCCAAGTTTGCTTATTTTTTACGAAATATTGCTTTATAACTTCATTTTTTCTGGTCTTTCGATAAGAATTTTAATCATATTCAGAATTTACCAAAATCATAAAACTGAATTAAGAAACCTAAAGCAGTTTTTTTTTTTTTTTGATTTTCTGAGGGAACAGAGCTATTCTTAAGAATTTGGGTCATCGACTTTTTTAGATAAGACTAGAAACTGTTATTCAGAAATGGTCATTGTGTCTTCTCAGAACATTTTTATATTTGATGAATTAGCTTCCCTATTTATGGCATTTGTAAGCATGCAAAAACCAGTCGTAAATAAAAATTGCATTTTGGCTTTTTTTCCATTATAGCCACCATCCATTACTATTTATATAGTTTTCATCATACTTTTCTGAAAATAGAAATGAGATGAATGAGAATGTAAAGGAATAAAGATGAGAATCGAGTCATCTTATAATGTCCCATATGCTTTACGATGGAATGATTTAATGGCTGTCATCGAGACGAGCCTAAGGCTTACCATCGAAATGAGCCTTTTCTCTTCAGACAAGTCACCGAATAAATGAATTTATAATGTATGTATGAATGTAATGAATAAGGGAATGTAAGGATTGTTACGTATAATTTAAATAAGCTATTTATGGACGCTTCTGAATCTTTTCTTCCTGTTTCCATTACATAATTGATATCCTTCCTTTCCTCAAAGGATCTCCAAACAATCACATGCATATCCACATATGGCGTAAATTTCTTGAAATTTTTAAAAACAATTGATAGACTGCTACAGACAAGCAGAAAAACACACAGATATATATAAATAAAATAGGCTTTTTATAGCCAATTTAAAAGCCATCATAGCTATTGACCCCCTGTTGTTGTCATTTGAGCCAGACGACACTCCATCCCTTAGCATCCGTCGTACTGCTCCTTAAGTGCAATAATGATGTTTATATATGCGTGTTTTGCAGATGAATTTCCGAATTTTAAAGAAAATGCGCAAGAAATTTTGTAGCAAATTTAGCAATTAAAAAAAGAGAAAATCTAGGGATTGTTATACAATTATGGGCATGCCAGGCAAGAAATGAATATCTGGCTGAAAAAACATCAAGCCTATTCTCTTATTGCCCTAATTATCTTAGATTAATGTGGATGATACTTCGTTATTTTAACATTCCTAACATTTCCAATGTTTAAATAACTGCGGTATCTTCAGGGCCTTTCTCGGAAAGCCTATTTCTGGGTTTAGTTCATTAAAAAAAAAAGCTATTAAACATTTTTGGGAGAAATCTTTTGATTCAGAAATATTCGATGATACATTGGTCCCTTTGAAAGTCTCAGATTTTAAAAATTAAGAGATTGCAATTTACTAGAAATCAGAAAAATGCCATAATAGCACAATTCCTCATGGAAAATTTTAATGTCGAAATGAAGAATTAATGAAGGAACGCATGAAAACTTCCTAGTAGCAATCGTTGTTACATACATAAAGAATTACCCGTGTCAGGATAGATAGAGATGTTTGTTATCATGTGATACTGCTGTCATAGTGTCATAAGGTTACCACTTCTCACCGAGGGAAGGGTCATAGTGTCATGTCACTGTGTCAGCACTCCTCTTCTGGACAGTCACAATATCAACATCCCCCCCTTTCCAAATTGTCACCTCACGAAGACTTTCAATAGTCCCTCACATGTCGTTGTTGCAACTACCTCTGTTGGCAGTTTTAATAAAAGAAGAAATATTGGCATTATGCCAAAAGATTTTTCAAGTGTCTGGTCAATGAGTGATGGGAGGATGGGTATATTCACATGTCTGTCCGGATAGGTCGTCTGTTTGTACCGGTTGGTGCCATCGTCCAGCCATACTTCCTCAAATTGTCTCTTTTCCCTCTCCCCGATTTGATGACAACAAAAACTTCTTCCCTAGAAAACTTCTCCCTTCTCTCTCTTTCTCTCTCGCTCTCTCTTTCGAAAACAGCATCGTTTCGCCAATTGCTTTCATTTGAAAGTACAACCGGAAATTAGCTTAAATATGTGAAAAGTTATTCAATTCAAGAAGCTTCCGGTACAGACGGATGGATACACAAATAGACAAACACATTAGTGCGAACAACAGTAGAAATGATCGGGTGAAATGCAATTCGATGGGAATACTTCTGCTCTAATTAATTCATTAATATTTGATTAAATGAATTCACTGATTCTGATGAATTCAATGATTCTGATTTGCATTGTCCTTCCAACAATAAAATTGCTTCATTTTATTTACGCATAAATTTGCAAAATGGAAAAAAAGAATTCTGCATACCCAATGACTTTTTCAACTTTGTCAACTGCAATCGGATGCTTGTCTTTTTTCACCTTTGAATTTATTCTTTTCATTCTGTGAAGACAAAAAATCCAAAATCATTTTGTTTAGCAAACATTCTTGTAGCTCGCAGATTTCTTCAAGTTTATCCAGTTATTTCCCAGAATGCTAAAAGAAAAATCCAAAGTTGAATTGAAAGCATCAAAAAAATGCTTGTAAAAATTTATGTCTGCAAAACTAAAAGATAATGAAATAACAAAACGTAATATGTGCACTTTCGATGCATTAACTTTCTTCGCATACGGCACCAATTTTTCAACATCAGTGCATCATTTCTTCCACTTATTTGTCTTCAACTATGCACATTGATCGTGCAGAGTTTTGTTTTTGGAAAATTGCAAACGTACAATATATATATATATATATATATATATATAAATCAATAAAATTCAATGAGTTCATTCAATTTGAGCTAAAAAAAAATCCTTAAAAATCTGGCAAATTTTTCCGGGAAATGGCAATCGTAAACGAAAGCTGAAAACTATTTGGTTAATTTTAGTAAGTTGGAAAAAGAGATAATTAAAAAGTGTGAAAAAAAAGATTGCGTATATGCAAAATCTTTTTTTTAGAATGACATGCAAATTTTTTTAAAAATGAAAATAAAAAATTAAAAAGCGAATCAATGATATGAATCGAAAACAATATTTTTTAAAAATTTTATCACGATTAGAAAAAAAATTTAAAAATTTAGGATGCCATCATTGAAATAACAACAAAATATTATTTTACGATTTTCAGAACAAACAAACAAAAGAAAAAAAATAAAGTAAAACAAACGAGAAAAAGAATAAAACAAACCCAATCATATAGAAAGAACTATAAACAAAATCATTAAAAAAAAAAAAAAAAAAATCGACAGCAAAACCGAAAACAAAAAACCTCAAAATTCTAAGTAAAGATAACATTTAAAAAAATCATTAAAACATTCGCAAATTTTTTCATCAAACCGAAAAAGCACTAGAAAGAAAAGGAATTTGCCAAGAAATCATCTCTATCTGAGATCCTTCAATCTTTCTAAGCTAAATGTGCCTTTTATCTCTTTCTTCTCTTTTAACCTCAACTTTGTCGTCTTTTCAAAAATATTAGATTGTATTTTCGCTGTGAAAAATGAATCTTTTTCAATGATTGATAAAATATTTGTAAAGAAAAAATCCAGTATAAAAAAATTTCAAGAAAAGTTTTGCAGATATTTCTTGCAAATAATTTAGACGATTGCTTTTGAGATTCTTTGTAGTTTATCTCCCAAAAATATAGTTAATAGAAGTGAAATTAGACGATAAGAAATGTAAAATGAGCGAAAGAAAGAATTCATCATTTTTTCATGTCTGGAATTCCACAAAAATCTGTTCCCTTCCTGAAAATTTATGTCATTGATTTTTCTCCTTGAAAAAAAAAAAAAAGCAGGTCTTTTAGAATTTATTAAACGAATATTGAATTACAAGACGAAGGCATAACATGACAGAAAAATAGGATAAAATATTTTTTTTTCGAAAATTAATGGATATTTTAACATTTCATTTATTGATTACTGAAAATTTTATTGCGCAGTGGCAGTCCTTTTTGAGGTTCATTTTTTTCGTTTCTTTAATGAAATTCATTATTATTATTTCTGTTCAGTTATTTATTACAACATTTTCGATGATGTAATCTGATCATAGTTTCGCATTTACGAGAACATCTGTAATACTACTCTTACTTTATTTGACGTTGGATAAAGTATTCTGCATCCATTCATCTCTCTGATATTACCAATGCCAATTTGCCAATCTTTTCGTCAGCGACTTTGTTTTACTTGTTAGCGATGTCACTTCTTCCAAGACATTGATAGTATATGTGATAGATTGTAGTACATGCTTCCTTTTGGAGACATAAATGTCAACTTAACTCCGAAATTAACATTTAATTCAACAGTGTATCCATCAATTCGTAGTAAAGCAAAATATGCAAACAAAAAAAGCGCTTCAGTTAGCACTTGAAAAATGGACAAGTTAGACATCTATGCACACAGAACGAGCGATAATGGGACAATCTGTTATTGCAGACAATTTCGCAGAAGATGCATTCTGCAATTTTCGCGCGGCAAAAGTAAAGTTCGCAAAATTAAAAAAAAAAAAAAAAAAAAACAAAATACGGATGGTAATGATTGAAGTGATATTCATTCAACCATCTGGTCATTTATTCAAGGAGACTTGCAATGTCACATAGCCAATCAATGAACTTTATTTTAATTCATTCCTAGTTAAGTTATTTAAGATGATGTGTTTTAAAATATCCTAAAAATATTTATGTTGGAATAGTTTTTTTTTTTTTTTTTTAAATTAATTTAATTCATCTTTTGGAAAATTAATGTTATTTTATTTCCAAGCAACTTTATACGTTAGCAGCCTTGCATTTATATCATTCCATGAGAAATATTTTTGAATCAATTTCATCTCTACACTAACTTGCAGAAGGAATTTTTGTCGAGAACAAATCATTCATGGGAGGTTAGATACACTTGTAAGAAATGAAAGATTTCGGTTCATCAATGTCGTTATTTACACAATTTTTCCTGTGGTTTTTCTTTACAAAGCATGTACTTATTCAAATATATTATACAACAGTCAACAATAGGTAAGCCATTATGTCGGGCCAACGATTATTCGCCTTCTTTTTTTATCCCACCGATATTCCTTGCAATTTCACCAAAAAACTGTTTGATCTTTTTTCTTTTATCTAGTATTTGTCAAAGAAATGAAATGACCATTCATTCTTTTCTTGCTCCAAATGATATTACAATAATATATTAATTCGATCATCTACTATACACTATTGTGGAATTTATTTGCCTAATTTTTAACCAAAGTGAACAACACAACTTTGAGCGAATGGTATTTGCATATCTTATACAAATGTTTCGAGTTGGGAGATTTTGAACCAGTCGTTCAAAATCCTCAAAGCTATCATGAAAGAGAATCTACGAATTCCCTGAATATCTCTCTTATTAATTCTCACTGATATATTCTGATAATCATTAAATCAAATGAATCTAATTGCTTTCAATTTATCACCATTAATTTACACACCATTATTTACTTACCATTGTCATACAATACACCACTCTGAATTGAAATATTAAGTAGTTTTAGAAACTCTTTCTCAAATGTTGTTGACATCTTTGAAGTGATTTAATAATATAATTTAGCAATAATTAATTTATCAAATTCGAACCAAAAAAAATAAATTGGAAATGAAGAATAAAACATGATGGAACAATTTTCATCTTTTCATCGATTTGCATCTTTCCGATCATTTATTCTACTTTCCGCATTCAATGACGTCCTGTAAATATTTCATGGGATTCTCCAATCTGAATTTTTCGGTATCACAGTTTCTCCATGAATTTTTTTTTTGTCAAGAACTTTGACCTCTGCCACCAACCAATAGACGGATAAATTTAAGGAAAAGATGTGTTTAAGAATAGAAAAGAGAAATATCTATTAATTTTTTTTTAAAGATTTTCAAATACTTCTCCAATCACTTTTAAATTCGCGTAATTTCACAGTTTGAATCCTTGCTTGAAATATATGCAAAATTCAGTTTTTCTTCTTATCGTTGTGTTAAATCGATGAAATTCATCCTAATCATAGTCGACGTCCTGTAGGTATCGTTAGACTTTCGCAAGAAGATATATTATCTTTTATCCAGCTGATATAAATCTTTTTGTTCATTTATTAATTTAATTAATATCACTATGTAATATGAAATACTGAGTCATTGCAATACTGCAAATATGCCTAATTAATAAGAATCGAATTCTTAAAAATAACTTTACAGCAATATTATTCCTAAACATATTTATCAGGAATTGAACTAAAATTTGGATTCATTGTATTAGTGCAATGAATAATTTGATATGTGATTAAATGGTTGAATTAGGACTAAATATTATAATAATGAAGAAATAAATGGATGGTAGCAAACAAACCAATCAATAATTAAATAAATAAAATGATTATTTATTGAATAAAATTGAATTTGTTCCCATCAAAAAATGTGGCTTTTTTGCAAAAATGTTCTTCTTGTACATTGTAAGAATTTAAATAAGTAATCAAGTAAAGTAATAAACAAATATTTGCTGGCTGGATGAAGTGGAAAATAAACAAATAATGAAGAAACAAGCGAGCAAACCAATTAACCTATTTTTTTCCTCTTTTTAGACAAATTTTAGAAATTCGGAAGAAAATATCGATACCCATTATTATCATTCCCCCATCAGTACATTTTTTTTCACTACGACTTTCACTAGAAAGCCATTAATCAAGTTTTACAGTATCGCTATTATGTTGAAAAATTTTTATATCTATGTTTAATATAATGAGGCATACGTTTAGCGTAATTTCAAAGCGTAATATAAATGTTCAAACATTTTTATGAGTATAAGCAAATTAAAATATTTTGCTTTTATGCTATTAGTCATAAATTATCCTTAATTTACTTATTTTTTACTAAAATGTATGCAAATCTCGTCATTGTTGTGATATTATATTGGCATTGAAGATTTTATTGTCACCAGTATTGTATTTATAATGCGTACAATCATATAAGTAGCAATTTATAAACATTTCACAATTTGCTGTTTTTATTGTTTATTTTTTATTTTTAAATTCTCCCTGATCAATAATTAAATATCATTTTTCGACCAATCAATTATTCATCTCTTTGCCACTCGTTGATCAAATCATTTTTGCCTAATCAGTTATTTAATGCATATATATGTTCTGCAATCATCATAAATGCCAAAAACCACTATAAGTCGCCCATCTCTTCCCATTTCGAATACTTTTAAAAATAAAATTTGAGAAATGTTGAGTGTGGCAGATCGCCAAGAGATCCAGACAGACATCATGCAGGCATGATGGAGGTGGGCACATCACTTCAGCAGCAAAAATGCAAGCGGATTTGTTTGTTGTCTCGAGCGCCTCCTCCACTGAAACGAATCTTGAAAAGAGAATTGTCTGAGAAGCGAGCATGTCTGAAGCATTTTGTTTCAATCGCAGGAAGTAATCGACTTCACGTCTTTCTTACGATTTAGCCTACTTTCAATCACTTTTGACCTTTTTACGTCCACATCTCAACTGGTTTGTTTAATAACGTTGCAAGTGTTAATAATCGAATGCTGAATCGGACATTGAAGAATTTCGATAGCCTATTGAAACTTCAAAAAGCTTTTCTGATTGATTTCAAGATTTCGTTCGTACGCAAACCATTTGTAAAATATTTGATAATTATTCGTTTAATGAATTTAAACCGTTTGCTTAATGCAGTAATTCAGTTTTACATAAAATAGCTTCAATGAAAAGATATCGATTGCTAGGTAGGAAATACAAATTTAATTCCTGATCATATGAATGAGATTTGTTTTTTGCTTTTCCATCTTGAGAAGACACTGAATAAACTAATGTTCCAGCGATTTAATTAGTGCGAAAAAAGAAAAATATTCTTCGTTGTGATTGGCAAATGATTTCTATTCATGGTATTGGCAGGAATTAAAAGTCTGAAAAAATAGTATAGATTGGAATTTTTACAGAGTAAATATCGCTGGAGATTGGAAAAAATAAAAACATAAAGAATTAGTCAAACAAAATGATTGCTGCAATGATTGAAAGTAATGTTTGCACCACAGAATAAATTTACTTCAAACTTTTTAGTAAGTTGTCGTGAAAATTTGTGCATAGTGAAATTCATTTAAAAAGTAATGAAAATTCTTGCAAATACCATATTAAAAAAAAAAAAAAGTTTAGAAGAAAATTACTGGTCTTATAAACGTTACTTACGTACACAGCCGTATATAGACATTTTTGTATCATATGCGTAAATTATTTCATATCATAAAAAAAACTTAGATTTCTAAGGGAATTTTTAAAATAGTTTAACAAGAATTGAGATTATCTAAAAGTAAATCTTTTCGAAAGAAATTTTTATACCATTTTGGTAAAAGATATTCTTGATATGAAAGTTTTCAACTGTAGAACTTTCCCAAGTAATTAAGAATATTTTAGCGAAATTTGGAATAATAATTGTTTTTCTTTGGAAATAATTATATAAATGAAAAATTCGTTGTATATCTGCTTAAATTACAAGAAAGTTCTCCAATGAATTTAAAATGAAGTAGTAATGAAATTAATTGTAATTAAATATTCCTCAGAGCATATTTCATTGCATATTCTCAGTTTTTATTCAATTTATTTTATTTTGACAAAAATTTTCTGAAAAACGCTCATTAAGGGTGAAATTTTATGATTCTATATGGTTTCGACAAAGTAACTTAGAAATCGGATCATTACAGCTTCATAGGATGATGATGCCGAGTGCAATGAGAAAAAAAAAAAGAAAAAAAAAACAGTCCAGAAGTATCATAGGGAAACAAGTTTGGGTACTTTGTCCATTATTTTAACTATCGGATTAAAATACGAAATTCGATGTTGATAGAAAGTAAACTTTTTAAAATTGGAAAGAAACGCGAAACCTTCATTTGCTGTCTTTAGTTCATTTGTTACATTTAATACACAACTTTTTCCGAGCGTTTGTTGATTTCCAACAATTTCAGTACCAACAAGTGCGATATCATTTCATTCTTCGGCATAAATTTTATTTATTCAACTTTTAGCATTCAGATTTCCTTTCATCCTTCTAAATATTTATGTTGGAATGTTGCTGGCGTGAATTCTAAAATTTATTTCTTTTATTTTTTGGGATTCTAGAGAACCTGTTTAATGAAAAGAAGGATAGTTAGTTTCTTGTCTTGCTGTCATATATTATAAAGTGCTCGAAAATTACCGCCGGGTATTATTTACAGAATTATAGAAAAGTGCGTTGGTTTTTGATAGCATGCAAATAAATCAAAAAGAAAAGAGAAAAATTTAGTTTTCGAAAAGATTTTCATCTTTCATATCTATCCAAAACTTTTAATTAGTTCAAAAATATCACTAATAGAAATATTTTGATTAAATTTTTCGGAATACGAGAAGAGAAAATGCATAGATAGATTATTATTACTACTCGTTGTTTGTTTATTGTGGAGAACAGTAGTAAACATTAGTTAGTAGCCTAATTAATCAAGTGAATGAGAATTAAATGAAATAATTTATCGGATGGTGTCATTACTGTTTTTTTTCTCCTGAAAAAGTTGATGCGTGATGAAAATTGCAAGCCTCATCACTCGGGAAAATGATTTATACAGATGATAAGATGATAAGAGATGAAGATATTCGTCAGTGAGTCCGTATGAAATCTACATGTTATCCCTTTTAATACGAGAAGTGCAGTATATTTAAAATGGTTCTTTTTTTTTTTTTTCATTTTACGATCCCTTGAAATTGTCAATTAGTAATGAAAACCTCTCCTGTTCTCATTTCATAATGACTTCTAACAGTTAAGTTGATGGAAAATTAGTGAAGTTTGACTGTACTTCGAACAAATTGGTTTCTTCCTCATTCCTTTTTTAATTCTTTTTTGTTGCATTCTTCCATCATTTCCATTTTTATGTAACAATTCATCGATAAAAAATGTTCTCTTTGTAGAAGTTAATTTCCGTAAACTTTATGTTCTTTTCAGGAAAGGTATTCTCACGGAAGTGATTGGAACAATAGTGCATCGCTGAATTACTTAAAATATGAAATTTTTGAAGAAACATATTCTTTCATTCAAATAAAAACATCGGATAGATTGGAATGTTTCTTGTTTGAACTGGCTAGAATGGTAAGTAAACTGCAAAAAATTAATAATTAAATAACAATAGAAGTGGCATTTTAATTTTACTTATACCAAATTCCAGAATTGATAACTTTAAAGATACATAAGATGTAAGAAAGCGTGTGGTATAGCATATTTGAAAATTCTCAATTTTTTATTTGCAGTATTTAATTTCATTTGAGTGACTCAGCATGCAGCAGACATTTACGTCATTAGTTGAAAAATGAGCAATGTTTACGAAAAGAGAAAGTTTAAATGCAAAAAAATTCGAATCATTCGGATAATATCATGTTATGATTTCATAGCCAATGGCTATCCTTCCCCCAAATTCCGGCTGCCATCATTATTTTAAATTATTATATTTTTCGTTACTATCAAGGCAAGAGTTTTTTTTTTTTTTTTTTTTTAAATATTATTTAGGTCGGACAAGACTTTTTTTTTCTTTTTATTTTTACAATCCGAACAATTCGGCATGTCATTAGGCAAAATAAAGCAGACAGAAGAGAACGAAGGCCGAAAATGGTGAAAGAGGAGAAACTTTTGGCACTAGGCACTTAAATTTTCCTCAGATCTCCCTCTTTCTCTCTCTCTCTCTCTCCCTCTTTCTCTCGTTCACTTTTGTTATCAGCAACTTGTTCACTAGAAAAGCTTTAATAAAAAACTAAGGAAAAAGAGGGAAAGAACTGGCTGTAGTCTGAATTGGCACCTTTCCTTTACTCGAATTGAAGACATTTATATATAAGTCAGTTGCTCTCTTGTCCTCTTTCATTGTCACTTTTCCTATGACATGTCTGAGAAATGTTGTTTGGCAACTACAATTTTGTAAAGTGTACTTCACAAAGCGAGAGACAAGAAATATTCGGGAATTCTGATTCCTCTGTCTTTTACATTCTGAGTGAGCCTTTCTGTCAATTCTGATAAAGCTTCTGAAGTAAGAAATTTCGACAGGTTTGTTGCACTTTTTCAACTTTCCAGTCGCATATCCAAGTTTGTTGCACTTTGTCAACCGGTACCTATTCAATCTTAACGATCGGCACGCAGAATTATGCATTTTAATGAATCGAAAAGTATTCAATGATAAAAGAATTTAAATGATAACTGAACATTACCCAATTTTTCCTGATGACTTGATACACAAATTATTCGGAAGATGGTAAGATATCAGTCGCATAGGCCTTAAATTATTCCACTCGGTTTGCCTGATGAGTTTTTTTTAACTCTTCTTAAGGAAATATTTGTTGTAATAGTTGCATGTTTCTTGTATTTTGTCGCAATCTATCAAAAATCGAGAAATTTTCTCATCTTAATTATTCTTTCTAATATATCCTTAAATATAATTCATCATTTCAGAATTTGAAAACTATCTGATTGGAATGAATTTAATTTAAAATTAAAAATTTAGGGCAGTTCTAGTTTGTGATTTCGTTTTCTGCCGACCAAAACAATAATTTGAAACTTTTGCTATTTGATCTCGATGATATATAAAATATATAAACGATCATAATTAAATACAAAACATACACATAAACACACATCTATGGAGACAAAAAAAACATACAAAAACATGAAATGTTGACATACTTTAAATAGTACTTTCGAAAAAAAAAAAATAGGTGAAGTAATTTTACTTTTTCCACCATCATCATTATTGCTTATTTTATGAGACGGTAAATGTTTCCTTGCTGACTTTCTCAGTCTTTTTTTTCTTGTAGTTGTTATTTTGAGTTTTAATTTTGGTTAAACTTGTTTCTGGACAAATTTGTTTGTTATTCGATCGTTTTTGTTTTTTACAATTTGATTGAAATTACGAATTGCCACGTTTCTTTTTACCGTAGCTTTTCTCAAGAGATTCATCATCCATGACCAGGTTCAAATTACAATCAACAATTTATTTTATGTTTTCATTCAGATTTGGTAGAGCTGTCAAATTGGATGGCTTTTTTATGGAAATGATTTTTGCTAATTAAGTTTTCGCCTATCTGTAATTGTATAGATATTAATTGTTTGCCGATTCGTTGATCTATCTGATATCATTCTCATTTATTTGTTATTGATTATTCGTGTTATTCAGGAAGCGATATTATCATGTAAATTATACTACAAGTTTGGAACTCGAACAATAAGTTTCCAAAAGTTCCGCTCCAAAGAAATTTGTTGAATTTTGCAAACTACAATTAGTATTCGTAATGCTTTCATTTTTCGCTTCATCTTTTTATTGCCATTTTTTCGGCATTTTTCGTTTTTCACTTCTAATTGAAAAAGATTACATTGATTCAGAGAGAAAAAGAGAGAAAAAGAAAGAGAAAAAAAGTAGTTTGTTTCGGGCCTTAACTTCATCGTTAGACCTAAGCAAAGTAATATCCATAATTTTTTTCTTAGCTGATTATAAAAAAAATCGTCTTATATGAATATTTTGCAAAAATTTTTATATTAGCAAAATGATTTAATATTGCTAGGATTACTTTACGGATGTTGGATTTAGTTTAATGTTGGATGGAATTATTCATTTACTGTCATTCCTTCAAAAATCTTTAGTTATGTTAATAGAAAAAGAGAGAGGGAGAGAGAGAAAGAGGGGGAGAGAAGAAAGGAAGGAGGGGAAATTTTATAGAAAGCCTCTTTTTCTATTTAAAATTAAAAAAAAAAAAAAAAAAAAAAAGATGAATTCTGGCAATCTGATACAAAAATTTATGGAATTTGACACGAAAAGTTTCGCCTTTTTTTTTTATTCACTCTTCTGTTCCTTTTTCTTCTCCTTTCTCTCTCGTAGATATTATAGGATTAGGATGCGATAACAATGATTCTTTTTGATAATTCCCGACAAACATTAAACTGATGACGAAGTTTCACAGTTTCAATATATTCATCTTCTTCTGATGGCATTGATGCTTTTTGTAAGCAACCTGTAAAAGTTCTTTTCTAATGGTAATTTGTAACTGTAATAATTTGCAACAACGAAGAAATTTATGACTTCAACTAATTTATCCAGTCCTCTCTCTCTCTCGCTCACATACACAAATACTAAAATTTAAAGAAAAATTGGAGAAAGAATTTTAAAAAAAGTTGGAAAGAAAAATGCAAAATTGATGAAGAAGATTTGTTCTACCGGAAACCACTGCGGATAACAGTAAATTATTCGCTACATCCGATGATTAATAGCTATTTTTCAAAAAAGCAAAAAAGTGAGCATTTTTGCGCTTCTTTCAACAAACCCAAAGCTGACAACTGTCTCTGATTGTAATGATAGTGATAACAACGAGGATAATCGAAGAATATTGATGGCAATAAAAATGCTCATTGCAAGGACAAAAATTGGTTTTTTTTTCTTCTTTTACTTTTACATTGGCCGTCAGATGGACATTTTCATGACTCATTAATTGAACTAAAATGTCATATATATAGAAGTATTTACATTTTTTTACAAAACTTACTATTCATTATAAAACTTTCAAACATCCACTTCAAAGTACAACAAATCTTATGCCATTCATTTAATTCCTTTTAACTAATAATTATTTTTTTTTTCATTTGTAATTTACGTACTTTCTCAGCACTGAAATCTTCGGAATTTTTCCAAAAATTTTCGCTAATTCATCGTGCCAGTGCGACAGACTATTTGTTTATTCCACTCTTTCGCAGCAGTGAAATAAGTAAATATCTCTTTCATAGTCACAAGAATTAATGCATCACATTCTAATATCTCATATTGGTACAATTCTTTGATAAATGCATTTCGCTGCTGTAATTTCTTTTCTCAAATAAATTCCGATAATGTTTGGAAAAATAATATTTTACTTTAGCTCTTCTAATTACTATTGATTATTGCTATCGTCATCTGAATTTTTATTTTGTTTGAAATTTCATATGATATATTCATGTCAGAAATAACAGTCTTCTCTAAACTCATCCATAGTTTTACTCAGTATCATTGCACTTTAAGATTTTAAATTGTTATTGCTATTTTAGTAATTTTAGAATCCCAGCTTTTTAATAATGTTGAAAAATTTCATGAATTAAGCACTTCTTAAGATACTTCTATATCCTTTCTTCAAATTCTGCATGCACTTTTGCAATTTCTTCAATATTTGTAAAATGTGTGGTTTGCTTTCTTTTAATGCTGTATGAATATAATGCATATATTCTTCCCTCTTCCATCTTCAGTAGTTTTATTCGAACTTATATGTTTCGGACGAACAGCATTTGTATATCGTAATGTTGTGTTCCGTCAGGACAAATGTCAAAGAAAATGTACTGGGAATATATCGAGCTAAATTCTCTTGTCGGAAAACTTTAAGGAATCCTAACTTTTTTGTTTTTCTTTTTTGAGAATTATCCGCCATTTCCTTTCAATGGACTTTAAAAAACAAAAGATTGAAAAATGAAAAAAAAAGACCTAAAGGCAAAGATAGAAAGCTCAGATCTAGCAAAATGTGCGTGCAACTGATTTTTTATCATTTTTAAATTTTCCCTCGTAAAAAGGAACTATTCATTATTTTCAATCAAAAAGTTAATTTTTGATTATATCAGTGAATAATACATTCTATTCCAACTAATTGTCAAGTTTGTTGCAGTATACTTTATTACTGAAAATCAGGAAGTATACGGATAATTAGCAAAAAAAATGAATAAATAATTTTTGATATGAAATAATAAGCTCAATAGTAATCTCATGATGAAAATTTATGAATTGTCTTTGAAAATAGTGAAAAATTCATTTAAAAATTTTTTCATTTATTTCCCCCCATAGTGTTGGCTATTTATTAAATTATATGCAGAATATTAATCGATGAAGCTATATAAAAAAAAATTCTTCAAAAGTAAAAATAAAGTAAAATCACTTTTTAAAGGAGTTTAGATGCGATTATGCCGTAATGCTTTTCTTCGAGCTCAGAATTTATTGAACCGGTTTAATTGGAAATTAAAATTCATTCGTTCACTTATTTTCTTTATTGAATCAAACCAGAAAATAGAAAATTCTTGCAAGCTGAAATCATTGGCTAATTCAGATCAGAAGGTCAAAAAACATCATATAATTAAATGAATCTTTAAAATTCATTTATTTTCAACGGGTATATGTCGAAGAAAATCTCCGTTTGAGGAGCAATTTTTTTTTTTATTTTTCACTTTTTCTCATCAAATAATTTTGATCATCAAGATCTTCTAAAACTCCTTTACATGATCTTTGCACCATGTTAAGATACATATATCCCAAGTTTTGCATAATATTTTATCATATAAAATATGCTACCATGGTGTAATTAGCAATTGAACTTTGTTAATCCAAAATTCATTTCAAAAATTTGAATCCTTCAAACCCATTTCTTCAAAACATTTATATAAACTAGAAATAAATAAATTCCTAAAAATCCAAAGTTTTCATTTATCAACATTATATTTCAATCTAGTCTAAATTATAACATATTTTGACAACGTTTTACTATGACGCGATTTTTTCATCATTCATTACACTCGAATGAGTATGAATTGAAAATGAGAAATTAAAATAAACATGCAAGAATTGAGAATAGTTTGAAGTTGATTGGGTTCTCGAATGACGGAAAGGTAAAGAAAGTACAGTGGATAGGCAAGGGAAAAAGCAATGGAAGGAATTTGAGAAGGGGGAAGTAAGGAATATTTATGGCCTGAAAAGGATCATCTCATCAAAAATGGTGTACTATTTTCAGTCATCGAACTCTTTTTGTTGTAAATTGTTTAGAAAAAATGCGGCCTTTCCGATTATTTCTTACGATTGAAGAGGGAAAAGTTGATGGATACTCACTTTTTGTATTTGCAAGTGCAGCTTTCTCAAACTCATCCACATGCAATTCAGTTTAAACTCATTTTGTCTGCTACTTTTTTGCTACACACATACAATAAACACTTCGATATACAGTTTTCTTCTCACTTTTTCACAATTTTTTTTTCAAATATTTGTGGTTCCTTTTTCTAAAATTCAATTATTTCATTACTCGTTTCGTTAGTGATTTGAATGATTCGAAATTATCTTAATTTGAATATTCTAAAATAATATCAATGTACTTTAATTTTGGCCATTCAATTGAACTCTTATTATCACATCATTTCAATTCTGTCCCATATCACTTCATTTGTTTCTTCTGAGAGTAAATTTTTATTCTTCTTAAATATTGTAATACAGCAAGTTTTAATATACATTAACACATTCATCACATTCTTTAAATTCTTCTTGACATTCACATTTTTTGTGCATACCCTTAAAAGATCTTTTCTCACCTCTACATTTCAACTTTTAATGATGCCATTAAATTTCCTTAATTAAATATTTTTTTCAATAGATCAAAAATTTTGATAAAGGATTGAATTATAAGAAATCAAATCTGAATGGAACGAGCCTGAGCAGTATCTGACGAAATATAATATTTTGCCACATAGAAAATGATTGAAATGGATGAAGAAATAAGTAACTTGCACTGTTATTTTATGTGCATTCTATTCCTGTTTTTCTGCTTTTTTTTTTTTAAATATTTCAATCACCAAAAAGCATTTTAAATTTGCTAAATTAGTGATAAATTGCACAATTATACTGCGATTCCTTCGATATCAAATAGAAAAGATCAAGCTCAAAAAAATGAGCCAGATCGAACTGGCATAATATTTTCTCGAAGTTTTTAAATTCAAGAATTTAAAAATTGATGACATTAAATCCCCCAGATATTTCTTACAAATCTCTCCGCTACAATTAAACAGAGGAACAGAAAAATTGGTGAAGTGTGTCTAAACACATTCAAATTCTCGGCCATGATATTTTCATCATAATCCTCTTTATCCTTGCAGGCAATTAAAAACTCTTCCAATTTATTTTAACCTGAAACCTGAAACACTTAAAATTGAATAGAAACTAATCTTTTTCAAATAAAGTTTAAATATAATAATCAACAAATAATTTTCTCTCTTTTCCATTCCATTTTCATACTCTACAGAATATATTAAAAGTGGAAAAGCTTTAAAAAAATAAAAAACAAAATTTTAGTTATTTGTTTACTTTTTTATGGCAGATGGCTTCAAACTTTCTCTATGATGTGATTTATTATTATGAACTATTTAATATATGCCTTTAATCGAATATTTATTGCACCTATTGATAACTTTTATTAAATATAAGGTACTACAATATTTTAATTTTAGGTGGATTGCACTGAAGTTTATGACATTTCATACGAGAAATGCATGCATCGTGCAGCCAGGATTGCGAGAAAAGCAAACATAGCTCCTTTCTATGCAAGTACAACTTATCATCCATAAAAGATAATTGGACGTAGAACTCTAGACATAGCAACAGCCTATAACATTGAAAGCTAAAGCCCATGGAAATTTGTACCATACTTTTCATTCCTTTTTCCATACACAATTAGTCCGTATCAATACTATTACTTCTAGGTTATGTCATCTTCCGCCAATAATCATATCCTTAATTGCATTATACACCTAACTGCATTCTATATCATAATATTTAGTTTCATTCTGGCAAATATTTTCTTTACTTCTGTTTACTTATTGACTCTCGATCAATTTGTCTTAGTATAACAGCTGTTGTATATTCCATGGCACGATTTTTTTTTTTTTAAATTTGTGATCTCTCGTAGCATTTTCTTGTAAACAATTTCTTCATAATTATGCATTTTTCAAAAAATGAACTATCATATCATTATCACTCAAGTTTTCTACTGATCTTTGCCATTCCTCGGTTCGAATTTCAGCAAAAGATTAGATATCATCACAACTAAATAGTTATATTATTGGGAATTATTTCTATTTGTTTTAGAAAAATCATCTTTTCTCGCTTCATTCATCTCCACATTACAGGAAGAAGACATCACTTATGAGAGCAAAAAGGTGAAACGTTCGGGAATTCAAATATGAATTTTGCTTAATGAATCCATAAAGTTCAACATTTTATTCACATCTTACTTACTTCCTCTCTATTTAAAGGCTAATTAAAACGCAGCTAATAAACAATAAATTTACGGTACAGTATAGATCTTCATCATTTCGTCGCAGCTTTTCGTAATCTGTGCATCGTGTCTTCCTCTCTAATCACGCTCTCTTGGATAATTCGTCACACGTATCACGTCAAAAAAATAGAATGATATGAGTGGGGTCCACCTGACGTGTTCTTTTCATCCCTTCTATTTGGCGCAGAATCATTTTCACCTCTTCACTTACAGATATAGCCATTCAGACAACATCTCGAAGTTACATTTATTTGGAACAAACTTGATGGCAAATGTATTTTTGGCAGAGTGCCACAGGCAAAAAAGAGAGACAAACAAATGGACAGAGAAAAGCTTAGCGGCCGGATTCATTGGACATTTTCCAAAAATGAGAATTAACGTTCGGTGAAGTATTGAAAGTATGTTCTTGTGATGTCTGTCTCCCTATGTTACCTCTATACTAAGCGCAGGTATCCTACAGTTTACCTCAACATTCCTTCCCTCTCTTTCTCCAGCCGACCGTCAGGTATGTCTGGGTAAAGACCAAAAGGACAATTCCCGTTCCCTTAGAGTGAATTATACCTGTCACCTGTATCCTTGATGCATTTCAATAGTACCTGTTGTGCCAAGTGTCCTCTGATAATATCGGCAACGAACATCCACCTACACACGTCATAGTCATTAGCCAAGCTGTCAAATGTCCTGAAGGTCATCATAGTGCCAATGATGCCAATTCATAAAAAATAATGTTTCAGTTGAATTGTCCGGAAGAGAACTGATGTGTTGTTACTAATTAATTCCAATTATAGCAAGCAGTGCCATTCTTCAATCGCTTATTCCTCATATAAAAAACTATTATTCGACCGACAAGTATATGTCGTATAGCATTTGTTGTTGATTTTCAAAAACTGATAGAATCTTCTACGACTTACTACATCCGGCAGCAGTAGCCTGATATTCATCTTCTAGTTAACATTTTATAACATGCGTTTTAGCTGTTACCTACCTTTCACTAATTTCTATCTATCAATTTTATCAGTACTGGTAAGACTTGTAAGACTTACTTCTTCTTCTTCTTATTGATAAGATTAATTTCTTTTTTCTCTTCCTTTTCCCTCTATCGTTCAGTAGAATTTAGCTTCTATCTAATTTCTAGTCTGAATGATTCATTTAACATGAATTTCATTTAAAAGCATATTTATGATCTTACAAACATCAAAAACACTTAACTTTCCAAAAAGAACTGTTCGATCGAGAATGAATAAGTGAAATCTGTCGGATTTCGGCAGTGCTACGATTACTCAATCTTGTCTCGTCGGGTTTTTTTTTTTTTATCTTTGAAATACAAAAAAGTAAATCTTTTTAATTCGATTTTACTGAAAGAAAAGGCGAGCGCTCTTTTTTATCGTCCCCAACCATCAGCAAATACCACCTGCTATCAAACAATAGTACCAGCTGTGATCACTTGTAAGCTCTTTTTTCCTTTATTTGTTTTTTTTTTTCAGGATTTTCCAGCCAAACGAGACTCTCGTGGCTGAATATATGTTTACTTATTTATTCTAATTATCACTTATTTATTTATTATTATACAAGATGTTTTTTATGCAAAATATCAGCACATACATTTATTTATTTACCATAATATAATATGTGATGAAAAACACCTTTTCTACCGTGACTCATCGATTTCATTTTTTCTGCATTCATATTTTACCTCAGTTGCTGATTCATAGCAACTTTGCTCATTTTCTATGTCACCTTCATTGTCGGAGATCCCCGCTTACTCAATCATTCGAAGATCAGGTTTTTTCTAGGTGAAATATAGACGGTCGGGGGTAACACAGAAAAAGAAAAAAGATGGATGACGAGGATGAAAAGATTGAAGGAAGGATAGATAGGAAATCAGGTGATTCAAATTCCTCCTTTTCCTTCCATTCAGTTCTAAATTTTTCGAAATAAATAAAAAATAGAACTGGTGGAAAAGGTGGGAATGACGAGCATTATAAAATGTAATGAACAAGTTTCAGTTTATGATTAACTGTTTCTTCTGTTACTGAAGTAAGAAGGAAACAATAATCGAGAAAAGACGAAATTCTCGATCATGGCTCTAATCAACTGGCTATAGTTTCACTTTTGGATTTACTCTTCGAATTATTTTCAAATCTTTAGCAATAGAAATAATTTTATAGAGCTCATTTAGTATGGTAGTAAAAATTGATCCGAAATTTGTCAGTCGTTGACGATGATGATGATCGTTGACAAAATTTCTAGAAATTTTGGCGAAAAGATCAACTAGATGATGTAATAATAATAATAGTCGCATTGTCTGTTTAATTCAAATCATATGATCTTTGAAATATCTCCATAGGAAAAAGTGATCTGTATCTGATCAGAATAAAAAGATCCAAAAAAGGATTTCTTCAAGCTGATAATTTTTCCAATTGATTATACTGCTGACATCTTTATGATAAGTGCAAAATTAGTCCTTCGTCTATTAAATATTTTTAAAATGAGGTCAGTTATTTCCAAATCTTTCAGTAAAGAAAAACTTGTTCTTATCTATGCCAGTTCGCGCTTTTTTCAAGACAAGTTTTAAAAAAAATATGTGGCACCAAAATCTTTGTCATTGAATGTGTTGTCTCAAGTATTGATTTAATAAAACCTCGTCAACCTGATCACATTTATGTCCCAAATTCAGATTTTTTTTTTAAAAAAAAGATTATATACATAAAACAAACATTCTGATTTCTATCTAACTTTGGCTATTTTTTCGCTCTTCTTATATTGCATTTTTAATGTATGTTATTCCTTTTAATTTTGCATTTGTGTTTTCCATAAAATTAGGAAATATAAGGCAATTTATTGAAATTTTCATTCGTATAACTTTTCAAAATTCCATTCCTGCTCTATTATGGTAATAATGAAATCGAATATCTTAAGGAGCATTTCTGATTAATTTTGGTTTAGTAATGACTGTGTGTGTGAATGCTGTCTTGTTAGCACAGATGGTTTCAATAAACGGTGTAATAACATAAAATTTAAAATTTTTTTAATTTCTATGTTGTAAGGTACCGGAAGATAGAGAAGAATTCGAGTAGCTCTTCAGTAGACAGATTTTGATAAATGATAATGATAATATACAAAAACTATAAGCAGTAGCAATATAATAATCTTACAAATCTCAATTGCACTTAATCCTCTTGTTGATGCAGCTTATGCCAGCCAGACATATATTTCACCACTGTCACCATCAGAACAACTAGCAACTGATAATATTTTTGATAATACGATATCCTTTTCCTGACAGATTTGTATCTATCTTTCTTCATATACTTTATTTACTTGCTTTTCTCAATAAAACTTCTTCATTTGTTTACTTGGATATGCAAATTTGTCGACTTTATATCAATTTTATAAATAGAATTGATCCGATTAAACACATTCTCCGAGCAGAATGAATTTATTTGCTTATTTTAGTTTTAAATAATATGGAAAATTAATATCGGATTTTATTAGACTCTCAAAATTTGATCAAAAAGGAAATCCAACTTTTAGAAGGATTTCCACAGTGTTTATATCTTCATGTCATTTTTGCGTTTTTTCTCTGAAAAAATGTCGTCCTTTGAGTAATGCTTCTTTGATCGTTTTCTCCTCTTTTGAATCCATTACTCATCCGTGTTCGCACGATGGTACATTCGACTTCAACGTTCCATACACGTGATTTGGTGGTGAATAGAACAAACGCACGTGAACTTGATGGTACATGGGACAAAGACGAGTGAACTGATGGTACATAGAACAACGTTCCAAGAATTGTTTTCGTACATCAATTTCATGTTTATCAAACGCTTATTTTTTGGAATTGAAGAGTGCTGATGCTTGAGAATTGAAATGAGTCATCACCAAACATTACTTTAGATTTCTATCAAATTTAATTATTCTGATTTATTACCACGTTAACATAGTTTTGCTCCCACGTTTCGCAATGAACTGGAATTATATCAGACAGAAGAAAATCAGTAGATGTCTAGATCTCTTGTTGATACTTGCTCCCATCCCATTAGTTTTTTCTATCGCTCTTTTAGCATCTAACAAGTTGAAATGCCTTCCACTGTCCACCGGGCTTCAGATATTTTTATTTTTGTCACCAAATTTTGTATTTTCTCAATTGATGCACAGGTGCAGAATTCTGCTATCTTTTAATTTTACACCACACTTTTGGGAGGATAAAAGAAAAAAGGTACCATTTATCATCCTTCTTATCACTTATCATCCGAGAATATCCTATTTATCTGATCTGTTTATGCTATGCCGCGCTTTTTTGCAAAGAAAGAAATATAACAATAGTTTTATCTATTTACTTGCCATTTTTTTTCAATGTCTGAAAGCATTTCGTGAAATTAATTTAAAAAATTTCTGAATTTCAAAAAATTTATAGCAGTTCATGTTAAAATGATTCATCAATTCGGTCATCTCGTCTCCTCTTAATTCAGATTGTAACGTTTGTTTATTCAATTTACAAAATTATGAGCTTCCTTTTCCTATGAATTTCCTGGATAACACAGTAAGTGTTGCAGAGATTTGCTCAAGGATTTAAAATTGCCTAAAAATAGATCTTTTCAATAACCGAAGATCATTCCTGAAAAAATGTTGCAATTTTTTATTATTGTACAGAAATTGTCTGATCGTTTGCTTATTATTTAGTATAATTTTTGTTCGGAATTGTTAGATCCATCAAAGATCAAGGAAAATGCGGTGGGAGCAGTGGCAATAGCAGTTGTTGTATGTGTAGGCGTTAAACTGATGAAAAGTTTTTTTTTTTTCTCGCCTGCTTATGATCCAAAACATGAGCCTTCGAAGGGAGCAGTAGAAGCAGAACGAATCAGGAATGGCTTTCAAAAGTGTCATGATTCTGTTTTAAAAAAATAACTCCTCTTCATTTCAGAGTACTTTCTGAAAAATAATCTCTCTTAAAAATACGGAAGCACTTTACAAGCAATGCAGCTTATTCCTTCGCTTAAAAATTTTTGAAATATTTCACTTTTCCCGCCTATTATGCTTTATTTTTTTAGCTGATAAGTTTCACTATCTTTCATTCATTATATAAGAGAGAAAGATTCACGTATGATATTAAAATATGAAAATAAATTTTTAAAAATTCCTCATCATTTTTCATTCAGTATTTATTGTACAAGAAGTATTTACCGAAATTTTCATCATCGTTTTAGCATAATAATTTCGGTGGAATGCTTTATGATTTAGTATGAGATATATTATTTTAAAGATTATATTCAGTTTAATTTTTTAATTCTAGTATTGGAATTTGAGTTGGTGAAGGGCTTGCTTTCAATATTCCAATTCCGAGCATTTAATTTTAAAGATGAAAATGAAATAATTTTGTTTCTGAATTATTTCTTCATGTTATCTCTTCCTGCCATCTTATTTACCAACAGATAGAGGAAGGCTACAGTTGTTGTCTTAAAGTTAGTTATGATCTATGACAACTTGAGATTTAACAGTATCAAGAATTTCCGTCTCATATTGGAGTAAGTTTTTTAATTTTCCCTATTCGAATAGAAGTGGGATGAATCATCATCTACTTTTTTACGATTCATCTGTTTTGAAGGTAACTACGTTCCCAGGAAGTAATCATGATGTGATTGCCACATTCCTATTCAGTGTTTTCTTATGATTAGACCTGTTTATAACACTTTAATTTTGGATGAGGACAGGGAAAGGACAAGTACTTGCATATAATTTGTTAGGAATTTCCATCATCAATCAGTGACTAATTTAGCATTTAGTGTGAAATTCCGGCCCATATTTTCCAATGAGTCATGCAGACCATCATCTCCTTTATGATCCACCAACAATTTCAACTCCATCATTGTTCCGGTAGCAAACTGAGAAACGCTTTGCTGAAGTTCTAAAATAGTGCAGGGATTTCGGAGATCTTCGAAAATAAGATTTCAAAATCAAAGTTTTAATAAACTTTGGCAAAATCACTTACGCTCCAATTTTCCATTCATTACTCAAATGTAATTCGCATTTACTTGGTTACTAACATTTAATATAGATCTGATTACATAATGGTGTAATATAGTAACTAATAAATGCTGTTCTTAAAAGCAATACTGGTCACAGAAGCTTGAATACACTGGTTGCAAGCCTAAGCTTGTACCATAGCTATTGTTTTTGCTACTATTAAAAGGTCATTTCTCTTTAAAATTACAGTATATGAAACGAGCAGATAGATTTGGAATCGTACTGAAGGTTGAAATGGAAGTAATGGGTTTATCATGGAGGAGAAAGAGAAGAGATTGAAGGAAGTAAAGAATCTTGAAGATGAGCTTGAGGAAGGACTCGAATCAAGTGATACTACTAATCAACTTCGACTAAGTAATTCTACTGACTAATTTCCCAACGATAGTCAATTTGGTATTTGATGATAATATTTTTATTCCGAGTTTTTCTTCTTTCTACCAAAATATCGAATTGATGATCTGTTTAAAGTTCGAAAGATTTTTGAAATTCCAGTGATTTATTCAAGCCACTTCAATAGGTATATAATCTCTGTGATTTTTGATTTTAATGAATTCGTAATTTCAACATTTTCAACAAAAATCATGCGTTACTGTAGGAAGGAAAATTGGCTCTGTGCCCTTTGTAATCTATCGCACAATTCTACTGAAATCAAAAAATGAAACATAATTTCAATAGAAAATACCGTCGCTCCGAGATATGTCAGAATATTTATAGGGAACAAAAGGCTGGTTCAATCTGTATTTGATGTGAAACAGCTTGGGAGTAATCCCATTAACTTCAGAATTCATTTATGATAATCGGGAATAGTCCCAGTTGTAAGGGAAGCTTGTTCTTTCATGATCCATGATCTTTGTTCAAAAAGCCAAAAAATATGTCGTTTAGAAGCAATTGTAAATCATGCTTAATAGTAATTCATTATGAAAATTTTATGGAAAAATTTAATTAATAATCTTATTTCGAGTACAAAAAGACATTCGAATTTTTCAATTCTAAAGATAACCGATTCATTTCGAAAATATTCATTCACCTTTTCAAGGCTGCAAGAATTTGAATTCTGAATGCAACAGTTTCTTGCAAAAAAAGAAAAATTGCATTCCAAAGAGGGTAAAAATTTGATGCAAATATAGTTATTGGGCGGAATAATTTTTTTGATTATTGAATGGAATGGGTGGGAGGAAGTATAAATAATATATATGGGGGAAGAGGAAAAGAGGAATTGGTCCAAATGGTTTGAGAAATTATTAGCTATTTTTTTTTTTTTTTTTCAAAATGTATTGAAATGAAAGAACTGTTGAAATGGGAAACGACGACATTCGATGATGACATTTTTCCTATTTCAACGACAGCTTTTTCAAAATAATTTCATGGATTCATTGCTATAGCACTGACGTATAAAAAAGACCAACGTGAAAGGAACTTAATAGAAGTTTTTCATCCCAAATTTTTTTCTTCCATACTTACAGTTTTCATCATTATTTGTATGAGTCTTTTCGATTTGTTTAAAAAGTATCTTTTTTCTCTCTCTCTCTCCAATTACGTCATCGTAAATGATGTATGTTTGAATTGGACTGAATTGTGAATTTCTGATACTTACTTGTCATTCAGTAATTGAAATTTGAGTTGTTTCTTTACTTTAAAAATTGAGAACAAATTCCATTCGTAGTTAGTTGTTGAATAGAAACACAGAAGATGATTTATTGAAAAGCATTTTTTTTTTTATCTTTTAATAGATGGAGATGATGTAAAACAAACAGACTTAGGTTAGCTGTACAAAAGATATCACTAATCTCGAGTTAATATTTGAATTCACGAACTGTTTTTATTGATTCAGAGTTATAGCTTAGAAGAAATTACAATTAATTAAACCATAACCTAAACAGAATTTCGGCATTTTAGTACTTGATTCTAATTCAGTTTTAAATTTAAATTTAAATTGTATTTGTCTTTATACTTAATGTTATAAAGTAATTTTAGTTTCAGTGATTTCGCGCATTGAAAGCATACAAATGCTACAAGTAGTATTAATATTAATTAATCTACAAGTAGAATTAATATTAATTAATCCTTAGGGAGCAAATGATCTGTTCTGTCCAAATGTCACTCAGGAATTTATAGTGAAATCGGAAGAAAAATGGTTATCGGTCAGATAACGAAAAGTGGCACCAAAAAGATCGTAAAAGTTTTGTTGCTGCTACAAGTCGTCGAATCGTCCCGACGACGACGAGACGATGGCGACGATGATTGTCACTAACGTAACCCAATCTCTAGTCGCCATAGCTGTCGCCAAATTTTTGTCCTTTCTATCAGTTTGTCATTATATGACTTATGACTTTTTCATCGTATGCCTTATCATTTGTAGACAATCTCTTACAATCACTTAAAACTAGATTGATCGGTTTGTCTGCAACCGGAAAGAGAAAGAAAACCGGAGGTGGTTGCTCAGACGAGGTGGGCGGTTAAGCGAGCTTGGCGACACTTGTAAAACGACATCGTTTTTCCATCCATTAATTCTATTCGTTTGTTTTTTCATGCCATTTTTTTGCCTTACTTTCCAGACAAATCATTTATATTTTGGAGACCTGCGGGTACTACTACTATTCCTTCTCCTTTTCTTTGCAATTCTTGCAAATTTTTGTTATGCTTTGATCCATACTAACTATTGATGATCAAATTCCTTTCGTTATTTTTTCCTTCGTTGATTTTGATTTCTTTTTCAAAAACTTCGATCACTTCAACTCAGTCAGAACTAGTTACTTCTTTTATCATTTTTGGACACACTTCTCGAATGCACCAGTGACCGACTGGAAGCTAACAATGGCCAATTTGCATATTTTTGTATTGTGTGAGTGAATTGCTGAAAAATTTGCATGTTTTACATTGCATAAGTGAGTTGCTGACTTTTTCCTAACTCAACATCAGGTTGCTCTTATCAGTTTAGTCTGGCAATTTGCTTTTGGTAGATTATGTAATAAGTTCATTCTCGGTTTGAAAATTTGGTTGAACTTCCAACATCGTTCTAGTTCGTAAAAGCTAAATTTCTTTTTCGCAAAAATCGAATTTCAATTATGCCTCGGTTTTTATTACTCCACATTTTGACAATAATACGACTGGAAGAATTCATGTCGTTAATGTCCTTAATTGAATTATTCATCTGATAATAACTGAAATAATTGATAGTCAAATCTTGGTCCGTTAACATATCTTTATTCTTCTTGTCATCTTGATCATTTTCAAGCTTTATTAGTTGTGTTATAATTGTAGTGAATTGTCATTAAGCTTAATTCCATTTGATTCAAACTCAATGTTTCTCTCACAGAACTCCTGGAGTGCAGTGTGGGAGACAGTTTCAAGAAGTTACTGGAGAACTGTTGGAAGACATCTGTTCCGCACAGAATACATCATTATGTCACCTCATTCTCCTCCCCCACATCTCTCTTCCTGCATGATGTGCGCCAATTTGACTTGTTTTCCATTATTCATCAGTCTAATTAATGGATAGCTTACGTGAACTGGTCTACAAACGACTAGCGACACCGATTCCTTTCCGTACGTCTGGGATTTCACCAGATTTGACGTAGCATTAAGATTCCGCCATGATAAGAAGCGTGTTGCATTGAGAGTCCTTCTATTTTTGATACAATTTCATTATTTCGAATTCCGATTTCCTCTTCCCTCTTTTTCCATCATCTCGCTCATTGCGATCTTTGTTGTTTGGGTGATTAGTGATTAGTTAACAAAGACGATTGTTGATGATATGGCGATGAAATAAATGAAATGAAAAAGGAAATAAAGAAATTTTTTATCTCATACATTAATGCTTTGGTGATGACACATTGATGAATGCTTTAGATTGAATAATTTAAAGAAATTAATGCTTTGGTTTTGAAGTTATGACTATTGGAGACTGTAACTAGGCGATCATTGATTCAGGAAAATGTTTTTTCAATTTAGTCAAGGAACTTTTTAACGAGTTTTAACTTTGTTTTATGATTTCTGATTCAGTCAAAACTTTTGTACCACACATTCTAAATGCTTTTGCTCTCTGAGAATTTACTCTATAATTAACTGCTAAAACTGCATTTAAATTACAAAATTGTGTAAGATACCTTCTACAGTAAAACATTTATTTCCATTTTCCTGCACCAAAAAATATGGCTAAGCCTAATTATTTTTTTCTAAGTAAAATGTTGTGGTAATTGGCAAGAAAGCTTAATTGATATGTTAACAACTGACTTGTACTCTAATTTTTTTAATTTAAAAATCTCCTATTTTTGTTTTCTCTATTGTTTAAATAATTCTCTGATTTCGACAGTTTATTTGTTTACGGTTTCAAAATTATCGAAATCAAATTTGTGGATATTAATTTCGAGTTCAGATGTATGCCGTCGCCTTTTATCAGTCATTTGTAATATTATATAATTGTTAAAATCAAATTCTATACTTCCTTTTTCAAATTTAGTATTATTCAGACCTGTGAATATTTAAATTAAAAAATGATTGCTGCTATATTGCACTTCATAGAAAGTGATATAAAAATATATCACGCCACCACCCTTACGTGTATTTTTCTCCCCGTCAACCGTCATTGTTTTAAATTACTTCCATCTTTTCATTCTGTTTCTACGTGCTTTCACGTTTGCATTTGTCGTCATATGATCTATTTTTATCCTTCCCATGCTATTATTGAAATTCTTCTGAGTATTACTCATATAAGCTAATGACTTTTTTTTAATGAAATACTCATCTATTACCAAACTCTAAAAGTGATTTTTCTTTCAAATTTTGAATACATTCTACGAAATATTTCATTGGGAGTTTGTTACTTGAAGTAGTTATTTGATCAACTAGTATTCAACAAACTAAAATATGCAATGCAATTAATTAAACACATTGATTTTTTATCAGATAATATTCTTATCTCTTCTATTAGTTTATTAGATTTTATTTTAGTTACTCGTTTAATTACTCATTTTTCTGCAATTTCGCAGTATGTTTCAAAATTGCAATTGATAACTTAGTATTTTCGCACTTTTCATTTGATTTGCACTTGCCATATTAATGAGTATTTGTTGGGTTTTTATTCTTAGTTAATGTCCGACTTGACCTATCATTGACGTCACACATTTCTGACTTTTTGTTGTAACCAGTCCTTGTAGTGAAGAAGGCTTTAATGAGTACAGGACATGGAATAAGCAAGTGATCCCATTCAACCCTACATCATCTATTAATATTTATACATCTAATCGATATCGAAAGTTTGGGTGATGTAGTTCTATTTCTAATCTGAATTTTCATTCATTTTGAATTTGTCAGCACTTTAAAATATTTCCCTTTTTTTTTTTCCGTCCAAGAGACCGGAAATTAAATGACATTTAAAAGGTTGGGCTTGGTATTGAAGGAATTCAGGTCCTTTTTATGTCTAACGACAAATGATTAATTCTGATCTCTTAGAGAAGTAAAAAGATGCAAGGAATGTCGTATTCATTGCATTTCATTCATGATGTTTTAAAAAGCGTACCGTTCTAAACACTTACCCTTTTTTCCCACTTCCTGAGAATGATGGCAAAAATATTATGCCGATTGCAGTTATTTGTAAAGTTCCAATATAATGAATTATGATTAATGCTTCTTTCAGTCATTTTTAAATGCGTCTAATATAAATAATTCTAATTTAATTTGATTTCAAAGATTCAAAATTTCAGATCTTTATTACTTTTTTTTTGATTACTTATTACTTCAAAATGCCATATCATCATATATTGAGTTTCGTCTTATTTTGGTTTTTCTTTTCAGTTTCGCCGATTTGTTTGTTCATCGCTTCATTTTTTGTTTATTGTATCTTGACGTCGAAGGTATAATAGATATGTCGTTGAATATTAAGATTTATAATTTCAATTACAGCCTATTATCTGTTGTCTTCTACCAATTATACCATCACTACCATCAACAGCTACACTTATAATGATGTTGCCAACATCGATAAGAAGATCGAGACATGTCTGTTCAATTGATGACATCCCAGTGGAAGTACTGCTTATGATTTTTAAACGGTATATGATTTTTGTTTTCATCTATCCGAATAAATACAGTTGTAGCTTTTGATATTAAATTGAGCTAAGTAAAATTGCTTCAATTTGAAATGAATTATAACCATTGAATTCGCAAAAAATTAAATATGCTCACATTGCTTCTTAAATTCGCAGCTTTTAGTTGTTGTTTTTTTTCGTCCATGATATTATAAATTCAGGAAGTTAACCATTAATGTATTCCCTGGCTGCGCAACCTGCGAGTTTTTTTTTTCCTGTTTTTTTTTTCTTGACCATTGACGTCATTACTCGAAAGTGCTTTTTGGAAAGCTTCATATTCCTAGAATAGATGATATCATATGATGTTTAAAAGAAAAGTTGATTAATGCAGGCGAAAAATATAAATGTCCATAATGAATGGGATATGCTTTATTAAAAGTTTTTATTTCGCAAAAGTTAACATTTATTTTTTTTTCTTGTTTCCTTTTTGCTTATATTATATTTGCTATGCATTATCTTTCTCTTAATGATAAAGTTTCAAATGGAATAAGTAAATTTTGAAAGAGATGAAAATTTTTGTAGCAATAGGCAAAAAAGCATAATTGCTAGATGTTTGTAAAATCAAATAAATGTATTTTGATTTTCGTAATCATAAACTATAACAACTGATACAGAAGTATTACTCTGTTTCTATCTATAATAATCTCACTTTATGACAAGATTTTAAGAAAAAAGATGAATTTAATTTTAGATGCGAACCGTTAGCTTGTTTTCGAGCTCGTTTAGTTTGCCGCCGCTGGCGTATCGTAATTGACAAAATGGATAAAGAAAGCCGTGATACAATTCTTGGTGAAGGACAAGCCCGTTTGTATATATGCGATCGACGACGGTTCGTCTCTATTTTTGTTCATTATAGATTCTGTCGGGTTCCTCGATGTCCGTCTAAGCCAAGGGTATGTCGCCGGACCATATGTCTGGGAAGGCCATTTACTTCACATTACTTCTGTATTTTTTGGCAGCATTTTGTTTATCTATATATTGGACACTTTCACATACATATCGTATATCCATCAATTCTTCGTCTTCTTTAGAGCTATCCTAGAAAAGTTCAGCAGTCTTCCTTCATGTTCCAACTCTGTCACCGAGTTAATAACAGCGCGTAAATCCGTTTTTCATGCTGATTGTTACGCACATACTGCGCTCAATAATTGGACCTATCGTTTCGACATGACAGAATGGACACGTAATTTTGATATCATTGAGGTAAAATTTCCAAATATTTCGAAAAATTGAAGATTACTAGTGTTTAGAAAGAAATGCAGTGGATTTAAACTTTTTGATGATAAAATACAGACATTCCAAATCCAAATAATGACTAACTTGTGAAATTCGATGTCGGAATTTGCGGTGTTTTGTAACAGCGCCAGTTTAGAGGAATATAAGGAGATGAAAAGGACTGATCTGTAAAGAATTGTGCATGACAGTTGATTTCATGGTATTTTCATGAAGATGAAACAGAAAGGTATGTGTGAACTGTTTGCATTGCACGGTAGCTGTGTATCATCAACCCACTGCGAGACAGTCGTTAGTAATACGCAAAAGAATGTTTGGCATTCACATCGTCCGTTGAATGGCAAACATAAATATCTTTTCTGTACACTTTTGAAGGTCGTTGAGTAATGAGTGCAACAGCATTTTTAAGGTGTCCGAGAACTGTAAGAAGTTTTTGAAGTCTCACAGAAATTAATGTAATCGAATCCGTGCAGATTTTGTATTCTTGATATATGTATATATATTAAAAGATATCTTTTTGATTTTATGACTGGAAGGATGAGAATTTTTGAACATAAAATCATTTCATGAAATTTTTCTTCTTTTTCATGCCGATACAGGTAGGCTACAAATATTTAGAAAATTAAATTTGCATTTGTTTTTCTTTTCCTAGCCTTCCAGAATCTTGCGCTTTAGCATATATGATCACTCCTATTTTCTATTCATTTCTAAAAAATCAAATGATGTCATTCATTTCGTATTTTTATGATTTCTTGAACCATAAATTAAACAAACATTACACACTTCTTTGCATATTTGAACAAAACACTTTAGTTTTAAAATATATTCATAAAAAATCGAGTCAATAATTTAATTGATAGAAAAGAATTTTTATACGTAAAAATGCGATTTTTCAAAACAGGTACAAGCAGTCACTAGTTTATCTGTTTATTTATATATTTTTTTGCGAATTCACAATAAGTTCATCACTGGCTTGTGTATTTTATATATCAGTTCTACAATTTTATTGCTGACTTCTTTATCTGTCTGTTTATTATCAGATTTTTTTTCCAGGTATGGGTACAGAATTTCGGCGCTTTCCTTGAACGTGACCAAGGACGCCTCGTTATTGATAACGCATTAGCTCCTCCGGCGATATGCAATCAAGTAGCAAATGTTAATTCAGAAAATAAAATTGCTTCCAGTGATGTAAGTTTTTCAACATTTTATCTCAAGCAGGCAATTTGTATTGCTATTCAATCACTTTAAAATTTTATTTTTATGCACTGAAGAGCAGAGCATACCTATATTTAAATGCCTATACTAATATGAATATGAATAAAACAGAAATCGTAAAGTGCGAAGATAACACATTATATGTTCTGTAAACAATGGATCATATTGTATACTTACATAAAACGCAATGCCATGATATTATTATGGATTTTTCGCGATGTTTTGATGATCTAATCTTAATAGTACGATTATATTATAATATACATTGGACACAGTTGTTTCCTTGTGTTTTTCATTTCATTAGAAATGTTGTAAATTTGCAGTCTTCACCCACATCTCGAGCATCATCGCAATCGCCACATGCTTATCGAAGTGGTGGAAGTTCTTCTGGATCGTTTTCATTTGCTACCAGTATGCCATACAATTTGCTTCCATCGAGTCAAAAGAAAGCTCAAATTATACCGAATGTCACATCCACTGCTGTATTAAGCGAGGTTGGTATTGTCAAAATTTGTTCTTTATTTGATTTTTAGAATTTTTTTTCCAAAGAACAGTTTTCAAATTTTTTTTAAAACTTTGATCATACTGCTGACTTTATTTCAAATTTGAATTCAATATCTCTTTGTTCATCATTTGATTTCTACTGAATAATAGAAAGTGTGAAAATAATGTCATCCCATGCATCTTGGTCACATATATCAACTTCAGTTAAATCTCGATTTGCTTTAATTTGGAAAAAGACTGTTTTGCATGAACAATGTAATTTATTTTAGAGTGTGAATGCTGAATTGACGAGACTTTCTGATGGACGTTTTGAGAGACTTGCTGAACAACTGCATCAGATTCATCCGCTTCATCTAATTTTTCATGATCTGTCATGGTATCAGAAAAGACCGACGCTACTTTTATTTTGGTTTTTGAAGAAGTAAATTCTGAAGCTAATTTTGAACAATGTAAAAAAATTTGGAAAAAATTATATTTCATTGATAAATGAACTTTTCATGTGTTATAGCTGCATCTGCTAATTCGAGGTTTCTTTTTTTGACATTATCATCATCTTTGGCCATTATTAATAATAGCACTTTTTTTCAGATTGCCAAATTTACGCCGTTTGACTCTCGATTCGATTCGAGGCGATCAAATGATTGAATTGCATAAAGTATTTTGCGTAGATGGGATTGATGAATTGAATATTATTCAACCGGTAAAGATTTCAATATAATTTGCTCAAAAAATGTTTATTCATTTAAATTATCTTTTTGTTGGTTAAATATCTGTGGAAAATGATGGTTTATCTTCAGCATGTTTTAACTGATATAATCAGGACATAATCAAAATTCCAGGTGTATAATGCATGCATTATTGTTAATGAAGGCCTTTTCGATTCATTTCTTCAAGTAAACAGTGCTATGCGTCGAAGATTCCGTTTGCGCATCACTGGTAAAACTGACATTAAAGCCTCAGCCCTTTGTAATTTCATTCGTGTAAGTTGTTTTTCGTTTGGATTGTTATGAAGTCATTTTGACGTCCATTTACGAAGTTTCAAATATTTTAATTAACGATTTCCACCTTATGAAGAAAATTATTCATCAGTTACATTGTTTAATTAAGATAATCAAATTAGGATCACTACTAAAAAATAACAATCATTTGCACAAAGTTTGTGATACTTTCTGATCATGATTGTTTACTAATAACTATAAATGTCTTAAAGTTGTTTACTTGAACATGTTCTTCCCTAGCCTAAGCAACGTGGAAGTAGTATTGAATATCATAATGATAACATTAGCAGTAATCCTTTTTCCTCACAGTTTTGAATAAGGCGTTATGGATGAAAACATATTTAAAAGCTGAAATTGAACTGGCAGTTTCTTTAGAAATGGCGGAACCATCGAGAAATCATACCATTTCACAGCATTCTCATTGATGAAGCATGCGTTTCCTCATCGGAATTCGTTCATGCAACAAAATGTCCCGGATGTAGCGATTGTGGTGGTGAAGTTAGTTTTTGGTTGCGTATTGTTTTTATTTAGTGGTATATTTAAGCGATTGGTATTTTACAATGACTCTATAAGATTTAATTGTTTCAGGTTCTACGGCATAAGTCCAACAACACCACCTGGAATACCAAGCAGCTTGTTTTCCGACATCGTAAATACAATGTTTGGATCAATTACAAATCTGAGAGCGGGTATATCTTAATTTTACTAATGGGCACGTAGAGAAAAAGATGTCATTTGATATTTGCATTCAGCATCAAAAAAAGAATGTTTGTCGTATTTCTAGAAATATTAATGCTTTATTGCTTTATGAAATTATGAAAAATTGAAAAAAGTTGTCGTTGCGATTATTTTTGAGAGCTTTTTAATATGAAAAACCATTAACCTACCTGCTTTTATATAATAATTGAGATATAATTTGCAAAAGTCTAATTTTTATATAGAATGACTTATTTATAGATATCTCGTATTCACCTATTACAATCCCAAAGACAGTAATCATTTTACGGTGAAAACAGTGGAACCCGAAAGCACTGTTGTTTCGTTCTATTCGTCAACACCATTAGGTATAGAAAAACCGGAAGAAAGTGATATAGCTGATCGTACTTGGTCATTATTCAAGAAACCAACAGTTGCTGCAGATGAATTGACAGTGTTACAACGAATCTTCGCTCTTATTAGAAGCAGTGCTTAAGAAAACGAGATTTTCGTTATTTCCGCCTCATTTATTCACTATTCTTTCTCTTATACATAAACATTTACAAATGGTATTCCATTTATAAGAGTATTATTTATTATTTCAAAATGTTTCTGACAAAATGCTCACTTTTGTATTTTATTCAATTTTTATTGTAACTTCAATGCATAAGCTGAATATTTGCTTTGCGAATAAGACTTAACTTGTTATTTTGAAAAACAGATAACGTTTGCAGCCTATTTCTTTTTGATAGGAACGTTTGAAACAAACAATATGATTAGATAATAATGCTGTAAATTCTGTCAGAATTTTCACATCTGGTGGTTGGGTAATGTGTCCAATAAATTGATCGGACAATTTTGATTAATTGAATTTAGTGATAAAGTCCTCAGGAATTTGTATTCCGAATGACTATATGGTCTAAAATCAATCAATAAAGAATTAAAAATAGCTGCTCTATTTAATTTTCCCTTTTGATGTTCTTGTTTGTGAATAGAAATATTTACAATTTCATTTTTTCTTTTTTTTTTTTTTTCTTACTGATTCTGTAATTGGTGATTTAATTTAATTCAGATTTGCTTCTCTGGGACTGCCTAGCTGCAACATGTCTTCTGAGCTTAGTGAACTTTTCTCTACCCTTCTCTTTCCATAATTTTTTAGTATCATTCTTTCTTTTTTTTTTGTTTTTTTTTGTTTTTTTTTTTCTTTATCTCTTCCGGACTATCTTGATTGAAAGATATACTATTTTTTTTTTCTTTAGATATCATATATGATGTTTATTTATATTATTTATAAGCATGTGTTGTACATATCTATGTGTTATTTATGCATATTTTAAAATTTGTTTTGCATATATGTACATACTATGTGTTTTTGCTGGAAGCTGATCATATTGATGTGAGTTAGCATCGTTTATTTGATGATTATTGCTATTTACCGATAGTATTTATTTTTCCTTATCTTTTAAAGTTCGAAGTTATTCTTGAATTTGATTCCTAACGGTCAGCTTTTTTTGCATCTTGTAGTAAATTTTATTTTTGTACAGAAATATGCAGTCTTGCGATTCCTTTCCCTGCTGCTCTTTGACAATTCTTTTCCACTATCCCGTAGATGCTCAATATTGAAGCTCTCTCGCCTTATTTGTTTATCTGTCTTCATTCTGCTGTCTTCTCTCTTATTTCTCTGCAAGAGTAATATTTTGAAATAATCAGTGAGCGAAATAAGAATAAGAACACAAATGGCATATACTATTTCAATTTTGAAATGGTTGCAAAATTTTATGGAAAGTAATTTTGGAGCATATTTCTGCGTCGCAAACTTTTGAGTCTTATTCTGGGAATTGATCTTGAGTGTAATATGTTAAACTATTCAGATCTTCATCATACTCAAGATATTTCCTTTTGCTCAAATTTTTCAGGCGGCAGTATTGCACTCCTTTGAAATATTTTTTTCAGTTCCTTCTCTTTTTCTTTGTGACATTACCTTAACGTCTCATGTTCGATGTCTCTTTTGGTTCCTTCCTTTTTTTTTCTTTTTTTGATTTATACCCTATTTTATAATCGGAACTTTAGTACTGGTCCGAAATTTATATGCTTGTAAGCGAATTATATTCATAGATTTTGTCCATTTAGGCCAAATAATTTACCTATTAGAATCCTAATTCTGGTATAGCAGTCACATACATTCCATTCCTTCTGGCAGTTAAATTTGTTTTTTACTGATTAGTTCCCCAATTATTCATGCACTGTCTCGTCATTTGTCATGCTTCTTTTTCCATGAACTGCATATTCCATATAGCAAAAATCGAGAACTTTTCTCACTGTCCTGTGCACCTGTAATGATTTCGATTCATATTTACACAAGGATCACGATTACTCATCATTTCATTAATCACCGCTCCATGTATTTGTACATTAGAACACAGATCTGTTCCAGATATATTCATGAAAATTCTTATCATCATAGGAAAAATCTTTTTGAAGGACTGAAATTTCGTCTTGAATAGTGAATTTTTATATCTTTTTCGAACCTTATGCGGTTGGGACTACAATAAAAATTGCTGGTTCATATCATGCAACTATTGAGAAGTACAACTAATGGTATCAGTCGATTGATTTATTAGATCTGTTAATATTAGTTTTAAAGTTGAACATATTACTTATTTTCCGTGATGAAATATGTAAAATTTCATCTTGGCATGTTTTATACCCATCTTGAATGTATCAGTGCATGCCCGCCTTTCTTCTGATTGGCCAAATCCTGAGAATAATTCCAAATAGAATTTCTGTTGAACTCCATTTGTGTACATAAAATGCTTGATATGAAGTCATTGATTCTGTCTTATATTAATTACTTGATGTTAGCTGCATATGTCATTTCGTTGATGTATTGCTTTTATCATTTAAAGTTTCCTAAACTATCCGGAAATTTCGTTATAATCATTTGTGCATATTTATTGAACAACAAAGGAAATCAATCCATTTCCAGTCATTCATCTTTTCTAATTTTGTTATTTCAATATTTGTTTACTTGAAATCCTGCCGAATTCGATTATTCCCGTGTATTTTCCCTTCCTTCTATCAACTTGTTCCTTGTTTCAAATGAAGTTTTCATCTTTGCATTACGTTGGCTGCGTGGATTTATGGAAATTTCTGTGTATATGAATTCTTTCATCTATTCTTTAATTATTAATGACGAAAGCTTGCACTCTGTGGTGTATAATTTTTTTTTTCTGAAGTAAAGTCAAAAACGAAATAATCGAGGGTTTTTGTTTTTTACATTTCGCATAATAATGACAGTTCGTTCCACCGGTAAGAAATAGATTTATCGATGGATGCATTCTAAGATTATTCGCCTTTCCGATGAGAATAGACTTCAACAAATATTTTATGAATTATTATTAGTACTGATTTTCTTTTATTAGATAATATAAGATATATTACACGTGGCTTCATTCAGTTCAATTCCTCAGTTTTCAAATTTTCGCAAAAGCGAAAAATATGATTTCATAAATATAGCTTCTGAATTTTCGGAAATATAGTTTTTAATTTTCGAGAAAACTTTGAAATTTTCAAAGTTCGCCATGCCATTTGTTCTTTTAGCTTCTGTGTTTTTCAGAATCTGCTGGCTAGGTGACCAAGAATTTTATAAGTTATTAGAGTGAGATACAAATGCATTATATTGCAAATGTCAGCATGTTTCGTTATTGTCTTGATTTCCTTCCTGGATTATATAATTGCCGACTCAATTTCGAAATTAAAAAATTCCTAATTCAGCAATATCGTTGGTGGTTTCTCCATTTTTCCAGCATGGCATCATTTGACATTTGGATCTTTTAGATAATAAACTCGTAATGAACTGAATGTTAGGAAAGTTTTCCGAAGTTCTGAGCAATCTTTCTGGATTATGTCAAAGAGAGGAATGTATTTTTCGAGATGACTATTTCAATTTATTTGGGATATTTTTTTTAATTTTGAGAATCATTTTTCATCTTAAAATTTTTGTAAAGTGCCCTCGCTATTAATCATTTCTCTTTTTCTCTCTGTCGAATCACTATGTGGCAGTATTTTGAAATTTTTTATTTCTTTCAAGGAATAGATAATAATCGAAATCCTGGCATTAAAGTGGATATTTATCATTGTCGAGAGGAAGAAATAAATGCATAATACAAGAAGACGATTAGCGCAGAATTGTGGAACGTTACTTGTCCGGAGATAATTATTCCCGAGATGTATGTTTAAAGGATCGTAGTTCAATATATAATTTATGTCTGCAAAATAGTGATGAGCAAAACCAAAAGAAAGTAATAATTAAATTCCATTTTAATAATTATTGTTGCCTTTTAGTTGTACCGCGAACATTTGCATATAAATAGTAGTATTTTCTTTTTTATATTTTGAATATAATCTTTACGTGATAATAAAATTCTATCGTTGTTCTTTTCTACACGTAATTTTAAAGGATCTTATACTTCTTTAATTGAAACAAAGGCTTTTATGGTGATTGAATTCAATCTACGATAATATCAGAAGTCAAAAAAATAAAGATAAAAAACTTTTATTTATTCGATATAATGGGTCATATTTCAGTCAAATAATTGCTTCCAGTCATTTCCATTTTCGGCTTATCTCATCAGATAAACCGGTATTTATCAGCTTATAACCGTTTAAATTCGGCTCAATTCAGGGACTGATGCGAATGATGAGGAAAGCAATAATTTATGGCTCAAGCTTACTGTAACTGAGTATTTCAGTCCAAAGTTGTAATTCTTCTAATTCAAAAAAATGAAATCTTTTATGCGAAATAAAAACAAATAATGTTATTTGCTACCACTAGCGTTTTAGTTTCGAAATTTTAAATAAAAAAGATTAAATTTTTCTGTGATTTTTGGTTCAAATTTTTGCAATGCATTATACAGAATGTCGTGAAATTAATAGATATTGTTTTGTCTAATTCCAAAATTTAATCCTTTAAATTTGCAAACTATTTCAGTAAAATTAAATAAAACTATTTTATATGCAAAATATAGCGATATAGATATGATATGTAATGTGATGTGTCAAGTTAGTTTTGCATCAATATCTTCGGAATTTCCGGTTACAAACATTTCACATGTTTGAAAATAATTGCTTGATATGGTGAATATGGTTAAGGATGGAGATATCTTTCATCATTATATTCCATTGTAAATGAAATATTTATCAGTTTCTAGGAAGGTACTTTACAGTTTCATTCTTATCGAGAATGGTATTGATCGACTTTCGTTTTGGAAAATTCTTATTAAAGAGAAAGCACAGATACAATTACACCAGACATACAAACCGACATGCTATGTGCATCTAATAAAAGTAATATTATATATAATGTTTGATCAAAAATGATATTTCATACAGAAATTAATTTATCGAAAAAGACTGAAGTGACATGTTTAAGATAATCAAAGTTTTGAAGATCTTTAAATGAATGTTACAGCAAAAATTTTTCTGTAGAACTAATGTAGATCTAAAAAAAATACTTGTCATAGATTTAGTGAACTTACCATTCAGTCCATCACTGCGATGATTCAGATTCACCCACTGACCAGAAATTGATTTTACTGCAGAAGCTGACCTCAATATTTTGTAACTGTCCATTTCATTTTCTTCATACATATTTCATCCTGAAATGTTGAAATGCTCTATAATTTTCTTCATAAATGAAACATTTCCGAAAAAAAAAGTGAAACTGAGTTAAATAATTAGAAAGTGATTAAATAATCCATATAAAGCTTAATTAAGGCTCGAAAAAATGGATTAGTTGAAGAACGAATGCATGACACGAAAAAATCAAAAAAATGACTGGAATAATTTCACTTAAAAAATAGTCTTATTATAATGGGCCTAGTACAACTTTCACAGCAATGCCATGACATTTTCTTGAAAAAAATCAAATCTATTTTTGAAATTCAAAGATCATCTTTGGGTCTGTTCGAACAAATCAATTATGTCATGAGCCTTTAATCGTACCATTGATTTATTTCACATTAAGCAGTTCTTTTTTCAGATCCACAATCTGCAGCTCAGATCTGCTCAAGATTTATATTTTATTGAATGTCATCAGTAAAGCTTTTTTTTAGCCACAAACATTTTTGACTTCGAATGCTTCTTGATACAGAAATGTGGATGTTTTCGAATTAAAATAATAATAAATCAAAATTAAGTTTATAGGTTTGCCTAGTTTCTCGGTTTTCGGTCGAAAGACCTCTAAAACCGAGAAAATGAGTGGACCCATCAAAATTAGCGATATTCATCTTAAGCATATGCCCAATAAAGCAACGAAGATTTTATTTCTTTCGCACTAAATAGATTAAAACTTGCAATGATTCGGCCGAATATTGCTTCTAATAATATTAATAATTCTATTCATGTAATCTGAAATTACCGCATCGGTATGATTAATAAACATTCCAACTGATTAAGCTAACAATAACATCCTGATTTGAGGAATTATTCGATAGATCCATCTTTCAAAATTGTGTCACGCTGTTAGAAAATGGAAATCATTCATTAACTCTAACAATGGAGATGTTGCTAATTTTTTCTGGATTCTTTGAAGCAGCTTTGAATCTATCAAATATAATTTGTATCTACCAAAAAATATATAACGATATCCCTAATTGGCAATCCAATTCATCGATGGGATATTGTAATACACTCAGTGATTTAGACATTTTATTTGATGAAAATAAAGATTCAAAATGAGAATCCATTTCCACCAAATGAAATGTTTAAATCACGGAGTTACTTTATTTCAATTAAATATGCATATGAAGGGAAAAATTAATTAAGTAAAAGTTTGCAACTTGGTGGAATGATTGATTTTGTCCACAAATATTTAAAATTTTAATTTCGATCAGAATTTATGCTAAAAAAAATTGAGATGATTTGCAAAAATTTCTCATAATTTATTAACAATGCAAAAAGAGTTGCTAATTTTCTACATCATTGAATGGAAATATTTAAATTAAAATACAATGCAAATTTCGGCCCAGAAAAGAGATTATAAAAGTGGTTGAAGATGAGAGAAGGAATCATTTTAAGATTGCGTAAGAAAGGTACAAGCAGGCTGTAACTTGGGAATTGGAAATGGCACAACAACTGGTACAGCTTAACCCTGGTGATCAGGTTGATCGTTGGCATATAGACAAGAAACTTGGTGAGGGTGGCTTTGGAGCTGTTTATCTGGTATGCGTTTAAATCGTTACAAGTCGATCTAAAAAAAAAAAAAACTGAATTTTCAAGAAATATTTTTACAAATATTTGAAAAAAAAATTGTCTTAAAATCTATCTAAGAACTTTCTATTACAGGTATCAGATCCAACCGGGAAATATGCATTAAAAGTTGAAGGTGTCAACGAACAAATTCAGGCATTTCTTCGGAATTGTTACTGTCTTACGACAAATATCAAATTTAAAATGTCTTTTAGGTCTAATTTAAATTATGTCTTTGGCCAAAAAGACATTTTTCAGGTACTCAAAATGGAAGTATATGTTCTTACTGAACTGAATAAACGTAACAACCGACATTTTTGTAAAATTGAAGACAAAGGACGTTTCGGATCATTTAATTATGTCGTCATGACTTTGGTCGGCAAAAGTTTGCAGGTGGTACCTCATGCAAAATATCAAATTTGAAAGAAAAGTAGAAATTAAATTAATATATTTGAATGACTGAACCTTAGGAATTCTATGTTTTAAAAATCAGATTGTAGAATTTGAAAAACGGAAATTTTAAAAGTTTAGGATCTTCGCAAAGCAAATCCTGCACAACATTTTTCAATGGGTACGGCACTTGGTGCAGGGATTCAAGCACTAGAAGCCCTGGAAGATCTTCATTCAATTGGTTATCTGCACAGGTTGAACAATAAGTCATTTCCTGCCTGAAACTTCAACGGCAAATATTGCCTTTGAGTATTTGATTCAAAAAACAAAAAAATTTTTTTTAAAATACAGTCTTAATAATTTTTTATCATTTTTAACTAAAAAAAAAATTATTCTTATTATTAATATATTTTTGCTTTGATATCGATATAATTCCCTTAATCACATCGGAAAAGTGCTCAGATCTGAATTATCATATAATTAAAACATATTTCAAGAGATGTAAAGCCCGGAAACTATACAATTGGTCGCCCAGAATTGAATGAATTGCGAAAGGTTTATGTACTCGATTTCGGAATGTGCCGAAAATATACGAGTGCTCAGGTACTCAGTCTTTCCAAGAATATCGCCATGCTATGACGAATGTTGCCATTTTACGATGAATTTGCTTGCTCAATCAAACAAAAAAATCATTATTCTTATCTCAAAAGAATCAAATTCGCGGCATTTTGCAGAATATTATTCGTAAACCGAGAGCGGCAGCTGGTTTCCGTGGTACAGTACGTTATGCACCTATATCCTGTCATCTTCAACGTGAGCTGTGCCGTAAGGATGATGTTGAAACATGGATTTATATGCAAGTCGAAATTACTACTGGGAATTTGCCGTGGAAGAATATCGCTGACATGAATCAAGTTTGCTTTAGATTTATTTTTTATTGTTCTCGGAACAGAAATCAATCATCTTGAGCAACAGAAGGCAACATTTCTTGTCATAAAGCCTGTTTACAAATGGAGAGGGCATTACTATAACATTTATGTATTTATTCAACTAATCATTTCAGGTTGGCGAATACAAGAAGCGATGTCGTTTTGAGCCGGCACTAAGCGAGCTCATGGGTGGTTGCGCTCCGGAACTAAGACAAATTCTGCAAATCGTTGATGCATTGAAATATTACGACCAACCACCATATCAGCAAATTTATCAGCTAATGCGGCAATCCTTCCAGAGTACGGGCACCCAGGAATTTCCATATGATTGGGAAAAACCTGGTGGCGGTGTTTTTTGAACAAAGCATATCAATAGATGATGATAATCATATATCGTAAATACAGATGGAAAAATCCTTCCTAATCTTTAATTTATTGAAAAGGTATCTTATAAAGCTACTTCTTGCCATTTGCGAGTGATGAACTCCCATAATTATATTATGCTAATTTGTAAAACAAACATAATTTGACAGAGTGATAAAAAGACTAACAATGTCGCGTAAAACACTGAATCTCTTCTCAAACAAGAAATTACTAGCCAAACGAGAGTTCTTCCTGTTTTTGTTTTCGGAATCATGGATCCACATTCTGAAGACATTTGAGGACGTTGATAACATTCGAAATGATCAGGACGTTTCATGGAATTAAAAAGATACAAACTATGTTTTTCACTACAAATCTAAAGTTAATCGAAGTACATTCAATCATCAAATCGTATTCTCAAGATGGTTAAGTCTGTATGACAGATTTGAGTTAAGGATGTGAAGTCGGAGTAAGCAATCAGGCTCTTTGAAAAACCATTTTGTTATTTTTGCATATCCCAAATTTCTTCCTAACAACTCCCGAAAGGGAAAAAAAAAAATTTATATCCAACAATATAAGAGACAAAATAAATGAACAGATTATAGCAACATCAAATGTGATATCAAAATCCGGTTTCATAGCTTCTAAAATCTGTTGCCGAAAAGAGATTTCCACCAATCAGGCTGGAGCTTGCTGTCGCATTTATTCGCCTTGCCGTATTTTTCGAATCACAATTTCCAATCAAATTTTGATGCAATAATTACAGCAAAAAATAATATTTCTAATAATTGAATGAGTCAAAAGAATCAAAACTCCAAGAAAGCAATTTGATAAATAAGAGAATTTACAATTAAAGTATGATAGTTCATCTTTATGTATTCAAACTGTACTATCTACAGTGCTTTCAACTAATAATCTGTGATGGCTTGAGTCATCTTTCCTAAAATCAAGATTCTTTCTAATAGCTGTCAAAGTCGAGTTCTGATAGATAACAAAAATTGGGAAACTTTTTCGGAATTTCCGCGGTTTTTTTGAAATGAGTCAAAATATCATACATATCGACTGATGACGATGTATGAAAATGTATTCGCGATAGTGATCAGCCTATATACGTTAGATCTTTCCTGACTGAACTTGCAGGACTAGGTTGCTCACAATCATACGCTAGATCTGATATGATCATGCAACATTAGATATATTGCAATATATATTCTATTCTGGATATTTGAAAGTTCTAAAATTGAAAATTTTGATAATGAATTATCGATCGATATAAGAAATTTGCATGTTTCTTTATTTTTACGCAAATAAACTTAAAATTCACATTTTTCACATTATTTCAAATTTAGCATAATTAAAAATGGCTTTAGATACGGCTTTGGATGTTAATCAAACTTTTTATTTCTAAAAAATCTCATTGCTACACCTAACTGCAAGATCAAATAAAACTCTGAAAACGGCCCTGTACATTTACACAGTGCACCATACAACTCTTTTTTTTTTTTTGTTACGAAATTTGTAAATTTGAAACTTGTAAAAATTTGAACAAGTTAATTGCATTGGGAAGACTTATTTTTAATTACACTTCTGCATTACGTTCTGAAGTCTTCCATAAATATAGAAATAATTGAGATGCGTGTGATAAAATCACAACTTTGCATTTATGCTATTATTAATTTTCTTTCAATTTTTATTTAAATGACATATTATCATCATTCTGCAACATTCTCAACTGCTGCGTTTTAAAACGTGATAATACGCACTATATAATGATAAATCGAGAATGTAACCAAGAAGAAGTTTACTACTACATTAGAAATGATTTTGGAAATGTTGAAATTCAAGATTCCGTTATACAGACAAGCTACTTATTTCGAGTAATTGTAATTCTTCGGTGCGAGTTAGATTAATTAGATACCACCTTCTCGGTTTTTCTGTTAAACATAAATGATTAGATGAAATCTTTTTTAAAAGAAAAAATTAAGCGAATGTTTTGAACAAACAAATAAAAATTAACTTGATATTCCCATCAAATGTTAACAATTGTAATAGAAACATCATTCGCAAAGTTACCAAATTTAAGGATTGTTTTCTGAGAGAAGTGAAATGAGTAATTGATAATATTCGCCGCGACATATTTTGCGGATATCGAAAATGAGCGAGTTATTGTAATGCTTCTTATATTCGTAACAAATATTCGATAAATCAATCTATAAATTATGCATAATAAATTTGTCACCACTTTTTTTCTAATTTGGTTCGCAAAAAAAGAAAAAAAAAAGAAAAAGAAGAAAAAATTGTTCTGGATTTCAAAAATTTACAAACAATAGAGGTACTATGAATACAATACTTGTAAGGGGAATTTCCTTCTTAGCTTTAAGTTCATCAATTTAATTAAATTATTATACAGCTACACTGATCGACTACCTATTTGATAAATTTCTTGGATGGTTTCTTTCTCGGAAACTTGATATTTTATATTCCTCATTCCAAATTTGTAAAGAGAAAGATATGATATATAAGGCTGGAAATTGTTTTAAACAACTCACCCTTATGTTATCAGGAACGACTTAAGGAAACTGAATAAAAAGTTCACCTCACTCCTGCTTACAATGATCCTTATGAGAGTTCTGTAATCAGGTTTCGAACCGCCTAATGCATCATGCAATTTTTCCGCAAAATATTGCTGAGTATTACGAGATATTTTCACTGTAAAGAAGATAAACTGACTCAGTAATTATTGATTGGTGACAAACATCTGACATTAATGATGCATAAAATAACTAAATTAATTAAACTGTATGTTAAATCATCGTAGTTTTTTCTTAAGAATTGAATCTTCCAATTTCAATCTTTCAAATCTTGCGTCTACCTATGGTGAGCAACATATTTTTGATATCGCTTGGAATATTTCTATTATAGGTGATTTGCGTTTCGATGAAATGTCCGTTACCACCAAGCTTAGCGTCTATGTTATCGATAACCACAGCAATATATCGCCAAGAATGACCGACAAAAAGTTCTTCAAATAGTGCCACATTATGGCTTATTCGTCCGATTCCATTTGAATCCTACATGAAGTAAGCTGAAGCTAAGCCTGCACACTGAACAAAAAATTGAATTTCAATGAAACAATAATCCAAATCATTCCATCTCATCCTTCAAAAAAGCATTTCATGCAGTTGCAGTTAATATTTTGAGATCAGAAAAAATTGGAATCGGTTGAAAATGTCAAGACAAATAGCGCACAATCTTCCTCTTCCCCATAAGAATTTTGTAATTATATAAAAAAATAGTTGATGGCATTAAACAGACTTAAATTACTAGTTCGACAAATTGGTAAATCATTTGTTAAATAAATAAACAAATAGATCAGCAAGTAATATAAACAAACTTCGATCAATATATAACTCGTAGCATAATTATCAATTATTAAACGTTGTGACTTGCTTACCTAACTTTATTATTTTACGAGTCAGTCTCATTTTAAAAAAATTTGCAGTATATTTATTCTTAAATGATTCAACACTTGCACTCAATAATTACCTTTACGATGAGATCGACGTGTTTTTCTATCGACGTATCAGTTTCATTGATTTGCTCATCACGTGGCGAACAAAGCAACAAATGAAGCATTGCACCAAACATCCCATCTACCTGGAAATGCATCAAATAATAGAAATTATATAAGGTGATTCAATATCAAGTCTGAGAAATAGTCTTATAGATGAATGTCCCAATTTTGATGGAATTGATCACCTTTACTTTTATATCTTGCTCCAGAGTATTGTAGAATGTTGTCTGATATGCATTTTTGATCGCTTTCATTTGCTGAAAATTAGGAAGCAAAAACAAATCATAATTTAGTATGACGAACAATAACAATATCAATAATTCTTTCTGAGAAATAAACTTGGTAATTTTTTAATTTCAGATTACATTGTTGCAAGTTTAACTATGAAAAACCAGTTTTTATCTTAATTTTTCAATTCATTTCCTCAGAATGGTTTTTTAGCATTCCATCCTAAAAAACATGAGTGATATTCCCAAGATCTCATGAGATATTGTTATTTCTGGAGAATGTCTAAGCGTTATATATTTTCTGGAAATTTCAGTGATCTCCTAATTTGTGATGATATCGACTATTTTTTTAAGAAGTATAAGCACGTACCGTTGTTGTTCGCGTACAAGCAATTTCCACTGCAATAGCACGATTCAATTTATAGTTCTGAAATCTAAAAATTTTGCCACTCCTATTTTGTTACTTGTGGTTTCTAAGAAAAGTCATAGATATAATCTTCAGTCAGAAAAACTTAGTTGAAAGTTTTATAAAACTGTGATTCTTTGTAGCATACACAGAGTGACTGATGAAGCAAAGTGGCCAAATAAACATGTGCAGGAATAAATAGAGCTAAAACAGTGTCCAAGAAGAATCCACCAAGTTCATTTTTTAAATCATCCATTAACGTCTGAAAATTCCTGTCAAATCTTAACAATTCTCGAAGCCTTGTGCATAAATTTATCCTTTTTGTCTATTCTAAAAACGCTAATTACAATTCATTACCGCTATGATGGAAATTAATAAGAAACAAGCACTAAATGTCGCTGATAGCCGAACCCGCTTAATTTCAAAAATGAATGAGAATTATGAATTTTAAAATTTAAAAGGATATAAACCAACCCATACTACTTACTACTATTGATCAGCAGCGATATCCAAATTGTTCTGAAACGGTCTATGTTGGTCATACTTAAGTTTATCATTTAACTTATGAAGATTGTGGATACCGAGCAAGTAATCAGATGATAACGCAGGGGAGCATTTACCAAACTCAAGTTTTCTATCATCGCTTAGCATTTAATTAAATGAGGAAGAGTAAAAATATACTCTGGAATACAGATCTTCATATGTATTCATAATTAGTTGTCGTTGAAAATTGTTATGACCCACAGTGACTTCAATGATTGCTTTGTCATTGGTATCTACAACATTAAAATTATGATAGGAAATTGAATAGTTCAATTTGAAAGTTAGAGTCTTCATATTGAAAATTCAATAATATTTTGGAATGAAAATACTTAATGATATGCAGAAAGAATAATAATATCTTTACTTTCAAGATCTTATAGTGATTGATTTAAATTTGTAAAAACGGATGAAATGATACCAAGACCATTTAAGGCTTTCCGAAGTTTTTCGCTTGCTTTCACCGGATAGAAATTTTCATCTGATGGACCAGTTACAGTCCCATGGATATCTTTATTCTAAAAATTATCAAAAAGTTATTTTTTTGCGAAATCTTCAAATGCTTTTTATCAAATAAAAAAAAAAAATGCAAAATTTTGTTGATCAAAAACTTAGAATAATAAATTTTGTACATTCTTTTGGGAAACAAGTATGAAAGAGAGATTTATTGACTGGTTTTCTCGAAAATTTACGGCAGGCAAAATTTCTTCTGATCGTTTTTCCCCTCAAACGAGCCGATATATTTATTTTAAAACGTTGTAAAAATAAATTTTTTTTTCATATCCAATACTACGCTTTTTTGAATCAATTTCGATTAATTTTCTCTCAAAAAAAAATTTTAGATTATGAAGTTTAAAGCACACTTTGTTCAGATTCATTTGGTATATCAGAGGCACAGAGATTCGTCTTTTTCCTATTGGTTCCTCGATCATTTTGTCTTCATTTTCTTCCAATTTGTTATCATTGTAACATTCTTTTTCTTCTGCTTCTTCCTTAACTATTCCTTCACTGATCTCCGAATCATTATCGTCAGGTATATTTGGAATATTTTTGCTAACGGGAAATTTCGTCACTTCTATCTGGAATGTTTAGAAATTTAGAAACTGAACCAGTTGGAAAGCCAATGAAATCATTGGAGAGGATGAAGAAAGCTAAATCAAGAAATTAGAAAATTATAGAATTTGAGAGAAGATGGACTTTTGAAACTATTGAGGACGAGCAATGCAAAGTTTGAATCACTGCATCAGAATCGTTGCCACATGATGGCAATTTATCATTAATTACGTTGAAGAATACTAATTCAGCATACGCTATCATCTGTGCTTGCACAATCCGTTAACGATGACAGGGATGTTGACGATGAAGAATGCATTCTTCAGTTGCTTGAAGTTTATGTCGTTGAAATTCTTGCTGTTCTTACTGACAATATAATTCGGATCAGCTAAAGAGGCAGTTGTTTGCTAAAATAAATTTTTGTTCTTTGAATTATTTGGAATTTGAAAAAATATCTGCTTTTAAAATGGAACTGTAATATTTAAGTAGCTCCGTATTTCTCCTCTGACAATAGTAAAGCGCAGTGAAAATATTAATTTACAGAAAATAACAGAAAAAAGAAACTTAATTGTAAATTGATAATGATGGTATTGAGAGAGAAGGCAAAGGAAATAAACTGAAATAAATTTGAAAAGGATGTAATAAAATAGCTACTTTCTAAAGTAGCTATAGGAAAGATAGAACAAAGTGTATAAAAAGTAGAATAGAATGGAGTGCGAACCCATTAATACTTCTATGAATTAAAAAAAAAAAAAGATGCCGTTAAAAAGATGCCTTCATGAATTTAAAAAATAATTGAGAAGACAGAAATAACTGGAAAGTTTATTTTGAATACAAGGAATGCACACCTTTTAGATGTTTTCAGAAATAGGTCATATTAATCGGCAAATTATGTAAAAATCTGTAAGTTAAACGAAAACGTAATATTTATTATAATGTAATAAATAATTTATATCAATAAAGTTTGGCTATTTCTCTACCGCGCTTCTTCGATGCTACTTCTTCTGTTATATATTAAACAACAAAATAGAAAATTTTTGGATAAGAAATTGATTTAGAAAATGTTAAGATACGAAAAAATACAAATCTGATATATTCCTGCTTGGATGATTATTATTGAAATAGGTAAACAGCTTCATGCTTTACTGATTGAATGATTCTGACATCATATTTGAATCTCTCATGTTATATTTGAATTTAGTTTTTGATTTCACAACCAACTACTGACTAGAGCTATATATCATAATTTTGATGGCAAAGGAGAAATTTAGTGCAATTTAGAAGTTTTTTTAAAGAAGAAATAAAATGGAGAGCAAATTTCTAAATAAATCTGAGAAGCAAATAATAAGGGGTAAGCTATTTCCAATCAATTAATTGAAAAAAGTGCATCATCTCTTAGATGAGAATGCTTCCTGCTTACACATCTATTTCAGAAATTAATCAAGCAAAGTGCTTCTTGAGAGTTGTTTGGATATTTTATATCTGTAAAATTACTGTGGATAACTTCGCTTATTTTTATCACTAGAATCAAGATTTTTTTTTCCCATATAATTTCTTTCCCTATAATTTATTTTCTCAAAATGCTATTAAATTATTCTTCAAATATTCGAACCTGAAGGATACTACCAGAAAAAATTCAAGAGATCAATTCTAACACTTCAAATGAGTATTTCTTCTTTGGTCATGGGCTTCGATTTTCGGAAACTTAAGGTTTTTTTTTTTTTTTTTTTTTTTTTTTTTTTTTTTGAAATTCATCGCTCATTTCGGCATAAAACGTGAAGTTCTGCAACTAATGTGAAAAATTTACTAATACTGGATAAAACATACAATACCAAAGAGATCAAACTTTGCAATATTCAGTTTAGAATAATCAGGTAATGAAATGAGCTCTTGCGGTGCATTGAATCGTAATCGCCAAAATAAATGCTAAAATTTAAACAAATTAATAAGTTTTTGAATGCATTCAATATCTAGAAATGACTTTAACATCTATTTTCGATATTTGAATCGTTTGCATGCAAAATCAATTTAAATTCAGGGATCGCCTTAAGGTTACTTAAGCATAATAGAAATCGATTTTTTTTTTCTTTTGCATCACAGATTTCAGTAAGAGTTTTCTTGAGTATTATTAAGATCTAGACATCAAAGGTCGCATGAGCAGGCATGCGACGATTTCGTTTCAGCAAAATTTGACCGTCAAACTGAGGCATAGCTCGATACTCTTTTTCTCCTTTCAAAAGGTATGTTGTAGATGATATTCATGATAAAATTAATAAACTGTACCGATAAAAGCTAGAATAGCCGTAATAAGGAAGGCGAATGTATATCCAACAATTGCTAAAACATATTCACAACCGATTGCTAATAATATTGCGCTCAGTGTCTGTAACAATTAATTTTTTGAAATTTATATTTTAATTTCGAAAAGGAAATTTTTTTCAAGAATTTTTTCTAAATTTTCAAGAAATTTAGTAGACAATAAAGAAGCATACGGTGGAAAGAATTAAACATCCATAATTAGTCGATTTATGATCCAGTCCGAAGCACTTAACGGATGCTGTTATAAAAAGAGCAGGAGTAGCTGATAAACATATAAACATGAGATTCATCTAAAAACAAACCCGTTTTCTAGTAAAAGTGAAATGAAAAAAGATAGGGAAATCGAAAAACTAGTTTTATAGATCAGGATTTCATATCGTCCAAAAAATGCTGAAAGCTTTGAGGAAGAATTGGGTTTCTTGCCATTATTGTCAAAATCAATTCTCTTACCCAAATAAAGTAGATCCATTTTCCACCAAATGGAGTAAGTGGCATTGTTAGCAATAATATAGTAGCCAAGAAAGTAGCACATGTCAAGGATACCTTGAAAAAAAAAAAATTCTCCTTGGATTAAAATTTTCTATTTTCAGGACGCAAGTTTACAAGGTTTATATCCGTCGTTTCAGTCAAATCAAATAATTTTTATCGCAAATGCAAAATTTTATAGATTTTCAAAATGAATTCAAAAATCTTTTCATCAGCAACGAGATAAAGAAACCTGAAAACTGGTACGATCCGCGAGAATACCCCATCCTATACGAGCTAACGCATTGCATATTGAAGCTGTGCTAAATGCATAAGCCATAAACATGTCATCATCAATGAATGTTTCCCCGAATGCCTACAGGTAAAATTAAACTCATTCCTTAAATTCTAAAGTTCAAATTGCCTGGAGATAAAAATAGGAAGAAGGATACAATAAAAATTAGCATATTCCAGAAATAGTGAAATTTGAACAGGATACGAAGTACTTAAATATCACTTATAGATAGAAATCAATAAGCCTTATCAAAGTGCCTTCAAGCTACAAATGATTTCCGCAAATGTGATTAGTATAGAGAAATAAAAATATACTCAACCTTATATAAATTGTAAAACATATTTCCATAAAAAGAGCAGCAGAAGAGAGCGCAAAATAGCCAATAAAAGGTCGAACTTCGCAGCATTTCTAATGGACTCAGAGATAGTGGTTCCTCAGATAAATTCACCACTTCTTCTTCCAATGATTCCTAGATAGTTTTGTTTTTAAAAAATGAATTTTCGAAGATTCCAGTGTTAATTTCTAAACAAAATCTTGTGATTCTCCCTTTTAAAACTGAACTGTTAGTCATTCGAATTATCAAAAAATATGTTTGAAAATTTCTGTCAGAATTCATATAACAACATTTACACTCATGGATCTCTGACTGAAAGTCCGTAATCGTGAATAAGCGTACTGCTTCGTACTACGACAAAGCGAAGTACGTTTACTTTTGAAAACTTCATCAAACCATTTCCACAGTGAAATTGAAATCTGCACTTGGAGTGCATCGGATTGTTTATCCTAAAATTGATTTTAATTTAATACATTTTCAATGTTTCGCGCACAATCATTTACTCCGTGTGTACATTTTCTTTTCTCTTAATTAGTGATTTATACAGCTAAATAATTAATATAAAAATTTTTGTGTTGTAAACTAACCACATCGATGGGATCACAAATAACTATTAAACCAATGAACTGCATAATTCCATAAACTGCTGCAAAAGTATAAAATATTGATGGTACTCGAGCAATCATATCTCTGTCTGTGAAATAACTGAAATGGTTGAGCAAGCCAGGAGATTTAAAAAACAAAAAGTAAAGATAAATAAAATTTGGAAAACTTTAACTCTATTTAAGTAATTTTCATTAAAACTCTTCAGAATGGATTTTTCTTTCTCCCTTTCTTTTTTTTTTTTTTTTTTTTTTGATAAACTTACGCAAATACAGTTGGTTTGTGATTCAAGGGGTTGAGATAGATGGTTTGAAGTGGAGCGAATATCGATGAACTGATTCCAAAGCCAGCTGCTACAATACCACTTACAAATCCAACATGTTTTGGAGCCCACTTAAAAAATTGTTACTTTAACTTTTGTAATGGAAATTACGCAGAAAGTCCTATTTTCCTTAAATGGCTAATTAAACTACGGAAATATTATGATGATTATTAACAAGAAAAATTATTGTCTCTTGCATTATAAGCAGCTGCAAAAAGATCCTACGCACATGTTACGGAATGAATGATATGTAGATTAGTTCTCAAATGTGTTAATACCTGGTCATTTATAATACAATAATAACATGGCATTTTTAAAAATAATCAGCAAAGAAGAGATAAAATATAAAGGTTTTGACAAAAAGTCTAAATAAATTGAAGATGTTATTCAAATAGAAGTAAATAACATAGCAATTTTTCAATCTAGAAAAGAAAAAAACATTATTTTTGTTCTTTCTGTCCTGATAAATTTGTTTCGTCTAAATTACTCTTTTTCTTCCTAGTCCTGATTTAGAAGTATAATCTGAATTTGCAACAGGAAATCAGACTACAATAACCATCAAATCAATGGCACATAAATTTTCTATTAGATGATCTATCGCCAAAAAAGATATTCAAAAAGCAGAACAGATTCACTGCATAAAAATGTTGCAAAGTTATTGCCATTGCTCTTAAAGTTTATTATATGAGATCGTATCTTATCTGTTATTCCATAAAAAGCTATCTGATAATATAATTCTATTTACTGAATACAGTCCAAAATCCAGGTAATCGCATGTCACCATTTTTCATTTCTCAATAAATAAAGAAAAATAGTACTTGCATTGATAACACATGAAACGGTAAGAACATAAGCCATTCCTTGTCCCAGTCCAAACATTATACCATACGTCACCAAAAATGCTTGAAATGATCTCCTGATCGTCCAATAAGATAAAAAAACACCAGCACTAAAAATTTTTTGAATTGTTTTTGTAAAATGGTAAATTTATCCTCTTCCAGAAATTCGGGAAATTTCAGAAAATTCACGCAATGTGGTGTTTTCCCAAGGAATCCTATTTTTTTTTCTTTTCCAAGTTTATTTTAACCGAATTTTTCAAATACAAAAAACTCACGTCATGATAGTACATCCTAATGATGTGGCAAGTCTTAAGCCAAATTTAGCATTCACGAAACCACCAATAATCATAGCAAAAGGAAAACAACCTGAAATAAGGGAATCTAATTCATCATACTGTTTTAATCAATTTTCTATTTAAACAAAATTAATAGAGAAATACCAGATTAACGGAAGAAAAAAAATCATCTAATTTAATATGGACTTACTGCTTATTTAATTTCTAATAACTTCAGTTCTTTAAGAAATCTAGTAGAATTTGCTAAATTTCATAAAAAGCTTACCCTGAAAAGTAGGTATCCAAACCAACATTTCATGATTGATTGTCGAATCTGTATTGTTACGCATATATGATGCCAAATATGGCAGCATATTTCCTGAAGTTCAAAAATCAGTGTTCAAAATCTATGTTGTCTTTTCTGCAGTAAGTTCTGACCCTAGTTAGAACTATGTGAACAGTGTGGAAACAGGTCAATATCGAGTTAAATGAAAGATAAGAAGAATCAGGAACTTACCGAAAGTATGATATGTTCCCAAAGACAGATGTATCAGCACAGCACCAAAGATTACGATCGTCAAACGTGTTAACGGGCTAAACTTGAGAAGATATACAGCTACCGGGTCTTTTAAAATGGATCCATGCATCTGGTTAAATCACAATCCTATAATTCGAGAAAATTGTACATTTGAAACAGGGAATATTTGAATCTCTACTACCTAAACTGTATAATCTCTAAAATATCAACCTAAGATATTGTGAAATTTTTCTACAGAACAATAAAAATAACAGCGATCCCATAAATAAGAATTTGTGATGAAAATAGGATTTTAATATTGATAATAATAAAACAGTGAAAATAAAATATAATGAATTTGTACTACTCATAAAAAGAAGTCTTTTGCTTAAATAATATTGAAGGACGTGAATATTAATATTTAAGAGATTTTTAAGATGTTAAGTATTGTGATAAGAAAATACTGAGATTCTGATAGTTATAAAAGTTTCAATAATGTAGGAAGAAGAAACGGTGACAAGATAAGGTAGGACAGTTTAATTAAGGGTTATGATAGTTGTCAAATTAAATTATACTTAAATCCGAATTGCTATAGAACATCGAAGAAACAAATATTAATTAGTGTCTTCTAAAAATGATGCATGCAAATACAAATAAGTCAAATTCACTAGCAAAAAGAGTTGATAAAACAGCTGAGTTTGTTGGGAAATGTGTATAATATCCAATGATAGATGCCAATAAAATAAGCTCTTTTACGTAGAAAACATTTTGACATAAACGTTAGCAGCTTCAGCTAAAAGTACAAACTTAGAATGACATTGAAAAGGTTAAATTTCAACACGCAAATGTTATAACATTCTAAGGATGTAGATAAAAGAAAAAGTGACGTTCATAGAGAAAATTAAATTTGCTGGCCGAATTTCACTGATTCTTTCATATAATTATATAATTTTTTCGCCATTCTTGATTATAATAATCGCACATATATGTCTATAGTAGTAGGAAAGCAGAAAAAAATCTTTGCATCGTTCTTTCTTTAACACGATAGACCTAAGATTGATTGAGTTTATCAGCAAACAACAAAAGAAAACATGTCACTGCATATTTTTAACAAAGATGTTGGTAGAAAATGATAACCTGTTTCTCTGATTATCATAAAATCGATCGATAATGACTTTTCTGCCTATAAAATGTGCAAAAGTTGTTTTAATTATGTGCGTTTTGTGCTTCATCAGTGCTTGGATTGAAATTCTTTGCTAGTATAGATTACAATGCCCATTTTGTATTTTTGAAATATTTGAACATTTTTTCCAGAATGTTCAACAAATGGAATTGATCATTTTCATGCAATGGAAAAAGCCATCACCGGATTAGGAAATATCCAGTTATAGTTTTGTGAGGGATCAGATGATTAAGACCAGGATCATGGACAAACAATGATATGAGAAAGCGAATCAATGCAGAATTCAAGTATTAAACTTTAAATTAGAATTAATAAAGACTGTCGATGAAACCAGGAAAAATTCGCAATAATTCCGAAGATTTTAAATGACTCATTAAAAACTATAAAATTTAATGAGTTGATTGGTACTCCCAATAAAATGATGTAAATAACACTTCCTTCGAAAGAGCACCGAGTAGGTAGATCTCGCTCACTTAATGAATTGAGACTCTCATCAATGAATACACAGGCTCAGTATGACCAATGGCAAATCGATATAGAAAAGACTTGCTTGTTCCATACATCTCAGGACGGCATTTTGTATTCATTCAGTTTGATTATTTCAATTTTATGGAAATTCAGTAATTGATTACTTTAACAAAAAAATGAAATCTTAAAATTATTAGATATATCAATTGAAATAATATTGGCACCATTTCTCATATAATCTTTTCGCTACAAGTGACAGTTATGTCAATTGTTATATCACTGAAAGTGACATCACATGTCGCTATCTTTCCTGGAAAGATAACCGTTCATTTCTCTCCATTGGAAAGACCAGTTCTCATTAATGAACTTGTGAAATATATTTTGCTTTCGCAGTCCACCATAAAATATTGTCATTTAATTAGAATTTCATCTAATTTCAGCAACAATTTAAAGGCTTTTTATTATGGTTCAGCTGTGAAGAGCAGCCTTCCCAGAGAAATATATCGCACTTTTCTTTATGAAAGGATGCCAGTACTCACCCATTTTTTGGCAAAATTTTTTTTGCGAGCATACTTCATAAATATTTGAACTAATTAATCACAAAATCCTCATGTCCCTTATTATGAATGCTCATAACAAATATAAGCTAGCTGCTGTAGATAAGTTACGACGAGATAAGAGAGATTAGAATCTCAAATGGATTAATACGTCTCATATGGATTAATTTAATGAGGAACCATTTCTTAAACTTCTGTCCGAGCATATGGAAAACTTCTTTGCTTTAGACAACGAAAAACTTGTTCTATATAGTACTTCGCTATATGAGGCGTAATAGGCGAAATAGACGCGTTAAGCAAATGAATGCATATGTGAAAAGAGCACAAATAAAACGTGGAAGGATTATAAATAAAATGAACAAGTAAGTAATGACATCAAGCAATGTAGATGATTATATCTGATTAATGTAAAAAGTATAGTGTTTGGAAGATCCAAAGCTTTTCTGTACAATTAATTAAGGATATGCAAAAGCGATAGTGACAAAGATCAGAATGGAGTTGTAAAAAAACAAGAAACAAGACTAGGAAAAAGGAATAACAAAAAATTTGAAGTTCAACAAAAAAATTATTATTGAATCCTTTAGACGTTTTCGAGTGTCGAAAATTTCAATAGGTAATGGATGAGATAATGAGCCACAAAAAGTACCTGCCTTATCATGATCAGTGAGGTAGTATTCAAAACGTGTTTAAGACCCACTATCCTTCTCTTTGTTCACTACTCATATCGGCAAAGAAATCAAACTAAGGTGAACGACCGACAATTCATTTTTTGAAGATTTAAAATATTTTGAAATGCACCTACATTATCAAAGTGACTATTATATTGCGAATACGGTCTGACACATCAGAATGATTCTAATGTGCTAGATTTTATTCCACTTAAATTGAGTGGTCATTGACTTTTAATTTTAGGCACATTAAAATTAGTTTCATTACTTCCATTCACCTCAAGTTTCTGTCTCAACAATATTCTCCGAAAAAAAAAAAATGGGACCAAAGACACACGAACACACAAAAATTAGTGGATGAATTCAAAACAAATTAAAATATACCTGAGCACAAAATAATACTAGAGTAATCCGTATGTGTACAGAAATATATAACAAGTGAAATGAAATGAATGCAAAAAAATACTGCTAAATTAATTCGAACTTTTTAGAAACTAAAACCAATTTCTAGATAAAGGGTAGAATTTCTACTTCATTTCTGTGTAATTCAACAGTATGTACCAATATGCACTAAACAAAGTAAGAGATAAATAGAACGTTTCATTATCAAGTGCCATACTGTAGAAAAACCTTATTCAACAAATGTAACTAGACTAACAGTTTATGTGAACTTAAGTTGACCATTACAATTCTTACCCAAAAAAACTTGTTAAACAAATCCTAAACAGCACTGATATCAAAAAAATTGATAAATTGTTAAGTTGTATTATTTTCACCAATGAATTTACACTCCTAACCATTACATCTACAAAGTGTACATGGTCAAGTTAAACTCACAACATTAAATTTTGCTTATTAATGCAAATTTCAGGACGCATCAGTTTGCAAAAAATCTTACTCATCATATGCTCTCGTATGCGGCAGCCCGTATACTTTGTACTTTGAAAACATTTTGCAAAAAAAATCTCATAAGTGAAATTGTAAAAGACTTGAAAGATAGTAAAAGAGAAATAAAATTTTAACAAATAAAAATTTATATCGTGAAATTATACAAATAACTTCAGTACGAATAACAAACGATTTGTAGCAAAAAACGATGTACGATAAAATTACTAATTTCCACTTTTGGAAAAATTCCCACGATATAAATTTTTATCAAGCAAAACAATTTCATTATAAAACAAACAAGTTCGTAAAAGTATTGTAGTGTACGAAATACAAAATTCTATTTCAAGCACTCGTTACTGCTCCTCTTATTACTATAAATAAGAAATGAGCAAATAAAAAAAAAAAAAAAAAAAAAGATCATAATACAGTCTGAAAAATCATCTATTTTACTGACTTCCGTAGAGTGACTTTTTTTTCGCCTACAAACAGCCCTACTCAATTTGTCTTCTTAATCACATTCGTGATAAAGTTAAAAACTGAACCTTTCATTTAAACTGAAATTCCAATTGCAAACATCAGGTAATAAAAACGGAAAATTATAAGAAAAACATGACATTTCTATGCTGAACTTTGATTTAAGCATTTACTATCTTCCGCATAAATCATTTTGCATTTGTGTCTGATTTCTTGATTTCAGGATCATCTCTCTGGTTCTCACTGTTACCAGTATCGTCTTCATTATCAATTTGAGCACGTTTTGCAGGTGGTGATGGTCCACGCTTATGAAAATAAGCTCTTCGACGAGTAGTATCATCAACAGAATGGGATAATTCTGCTTCTATTTCTGACAGCTGCTTTTCACCCAGTGCTTCTTGCGATGTATCATTTCTTGAAGCTACAATGCATGTATTAAAAGCAAACTAATTAGCATTTTTAACTGATAAGTAGATTATATTAACCAGCTACAGATAAGCTTTATATTAATAACAGAAAAAAAATTTAAATTTCACTGTTAGACAAGCAGCATTATACATAAAGCATAAAATGCATTATTGATATGAAGAGCACTAAGAAATGTCACCTCCAGTTTCTATTACTTCCTCCGGAGTTCGCCTGAATCTCCTAGTGGGTGATTCAAACCACTCGCGCCACCAATAATAATGACGCAGTTTCTGCTCAGCGGAATCATCAAATTGTCCTCGTGCTGGTGTTTTGCACATGAAGAGTGAAGGCGTTGTATTACTTGGCGGTGTTAAGTAACCATCACGCAAAGGAGATATTTCGTCCTCTGGTGGCTCTGGAGATTTTGGTCTGTCTAAAAAGAAAACCTATTAAAATTCAAATTACTGAAATGCTCTAAAATATCAACCTTGTAGTGAAGAAAAACTTTTAAGTGAATTACATTAGTTCTTACCTCTTTGATATTATAAAGCCAAATTTTCTTATGCATACAACATATTTTTGAATTTTATTTCCATATTTGGATCAGAAAATTTATTAAGATAATTCATAATGCTTGAAGAAAATCATAAAATAACTTTCAAATTTGAAATGATTCCAAAGATTCGGATAGCAAGAAATTATTCCTTACCAGAAATACTTCCTGATATACTAGGCAGTTCATGATCATCAAACTCCAAAGTATCATAAACAGAAATATCCTGCTGTAATTCGGAATTTTCTGGCATAAATTCATTCTCCTGTAAAGTTTAAAAACACTTGATGAAAATTTCGATCTAAAGAAATAACAACTTCATTTAAACGTTTCGAAAAACGCGATGCAAAAATACCTACAAATTTTATAACTGAAAAACTGAAAAACATGAATTAAAAAATGAAACAAAGCAATTACCCTACTAGACGTTTTTTCGTTTGAATTCTCTTCTCCATGAAAAATATTGTAATCACTCCTGAAAAAAAAAAAAAAAAAAAAAAAAAAAAAAAAAAGTCAATTGTTCTGAAATGTCTGAATTTCAAATTTTTATATATCAGTATCTTCCGTTGAGAACATGAACAAGCCCTTAATGAAGCTTGTTTAATGTAAAGATAATAATATAAAACAAGTTCCAATACTTCAGAAATAATAATCATAGAAGAAAACTTACGGCACTAATACCAAGCACAAAAATTCACTTAATGAATGTTGGAACTCACAAGGCAACCCATGCATTGTAACATGGGCAATTGATATGAAAATGCAAATATGATAAAGTGCAACTGAAACACCTAAAACTCACCCTTCGAATACATCACCTGTTGCTCCAAATTCATAGAAAGTAGCTTTGCTATGAAATAAATTTGTTAAACCAATTGCATCTCCACCACAGTTATGCGTAGAATTGTCTTCTAAACAAAAATATGTCGAATATAAAAATAGTTTTTGAAGGAAACCTAAAAAATAAAAAAAAATACTGAAAAATACTGAAAAAAAAGAAAATACTGAAAAATTACTTTGTTCAAATAAAAGAATACTTTTCAAACTACTTGGAGAAGAAATATCAATATCCATCCTTGGATTTGCTCCAATTTCATCGAAATGTGGTTCTTCGTTTACAGATGATCAGCTCATCTTCACTTTGACTCATCTCCATTTTATCACCACTGTCAGTTTCGTTGTCATTGTATTTATAATCTAAGATTAAAATTAATCAAAAAAAAATAAATAAATAATTTAAATTCAGATCGCTTCTCATTAACTAAGTTCGAATTACATGTGATAACTCATATTTCTCGGTAAAAGTTAAGAAATCACCATCGTCGTCTTCCTCAAACTTTAATTCCAACCGCGAAGAGTCACTGACCCGAGGAACAATTCCATGTTTAAACATCGGAGACTCATCAGATGTCTGAAACTATCATTCATTCAAATTCTATAAAGAATATTACTTGAGAATATTTCAAATTTTTGACACAACTTGATTTAATATGACAATTACACATAATTTGATAGTTATGCAAAATTAATCATATATTTTTTCTTAATCTTTACTGCTCTGAAGGTACGATGATATGGAGAAAATTGACGACGATTTGAATGCACTCTTTTCAGGTAAGTATTTGCATGCATCATTGTGCTACGTGTCGGTTGCACAATCCATGAAGATGCGAAAAGAGAAGAATAACCAACTGTTAATAGTATCCACCACATGTTACGCTCAAGATATTTATACTGAAAAAATTGTTTAATTTAATAATGAGTCTATCATATTCCACTTCAAAAATAACACGTAAATAAACCATATGGAATAAATAAATACATATACAAATAATTACAATCTTTTTCACGAATAAAGAAGTAATACCTGGCGTTCATGGATGCATTTTGCTATCATAGGAATGCAACAAATTTCCTCAGCTGTAGGCCTTTTGACAGGATCTATTTCCAAAAGAGGCAAAATGACATTCAGCAACGCAGTTGGAATATCTACAATAAAATAGGACGTGCTTGGAAGTGGAAAAAAAAATAAATAAAAAAAAAAAAAAAGAAAAAATTAAACTATTTAGAAAATAGAAAAGAGAAGGAGAATTCGCGCCTTTGATAAATTCGTGATAAATTTTTTTGCATCGAAATCCCTGCCAAAGATCTCCTCTGCTGGGCAATTCGAGATCAGTGCAAATGTCAATCATTGTCATCCCAAGCGAAAATATGTCACTTGGTTTACGAGCTCCATTCTGTAAAACTTCAGGTGCCAGATATTTTCCATCACCTTCGTCCTCTCTCGAATCCTTAAATGCAAGCTGAAGTTACCGGATCGACCAAAAATTTAATACAATATGTCAGATTTTAAACAAAGAAAACCAAAAGCAAACCTTTTGCAAATCAATAATTAGTGAGAAATCACCAAGTTTACAAATTCCATCAAAAGAAATCAAAACATTCTGCGGTTTAATATCCAGATGAAGAAGTTCTTGACTGTGCAAGTAGCACACTCCCTAAGAAAATAAATTTTCAATAATTACTAAAGATAATTTGAAAATTTTAGGTACCAAAAAAAAACTCACCAAGCTGTTAAGCTTTCAATACAATTGTTTTTTTTTTCTTTTTTTTTTTTTTTGTATGTGAAACGATAAGAACAAACTAAAGAAAGCGATTCATAATTAGAAATCAAGACAGCATAAACTATTCATTTATATCTAAATGGCATACCTGTGCAATGTCCCCGAAAAAAAGCCACAAATCTTTCTCGGCAATAGTCCCTACTTTCATCTTATAATCCAGTAGGCTAAAAATAATTTTATGACATTTGAATCTTACCATTTCTTGTTAGTCTTAAATTTCACTCTCAACATCAATTTTCCTTCGAAAAAAATTGCACCTGCATTGACACAATTCCGTTTGTATATATAAAAAACCATATTCTTCCCATGCTCGTACATATGAAATAAGATTTGGATGTTTCGGAAGTAATTCATGTTTCTGAACTTCTTTCAACTTAATGTCACGATCTGATGAGCTTCGGAATGGTTCTATGGAAATTTTAACAGCATACCAACGCTTATCATCTTTGCTGAATGCTTTGAAAACCTGCAAAAATTTTTGCAAATCAAAATAATCTGTTGGAAATATTGCGCCAACTTATTATTTCGCAATTTCTGCAATTCTGTAAAAAAGATTATCAATGAATTAAATCATTAAAAGCAAAATCTAACAAAAAAAAAAAAAAAATGCATACTGTGTTGTTCTGAGCGCAAGCACTACGTTTTAATCACTCATTTCGAGTATTCTTTAACTTTTGTCTTAAGAATATAACTCATAAGACTACCGTTATTTGCCTTTCTTTAAATAAAATGATCTAAAAAATTAGCTTTCATTTCCAAACCGACACTTTTTCAGGAAGCAAATTTATTACTATCAAAACAAATTTGTCTTTACCTCACCAAATGAACCTTTTCCGATACATCGTTTATTTGAGAAAGATTGGTCGAAGAAACTCATATGACACCTTTCATTATAGTAATTTGTTTCGATCATTACTGTAAGAAAATACTGTATTTCAATTACGAATTCATGCTTGTTTATTGATCTACTTTTTCTAGCCTCTAGTCTAATTGATAAATCAGAGAAGCAAAAAGCATTAGCATAAGAATTAGTTTTGGAAATTAAATATAGAGAATAGGAATTATTCATTCATTCAATTTCCTTTAATGAAAACACATGTTCAAAAGATGAATAATTAATGTTCGAAAGCTAATATTTACTTCTTTTTTTTTACTGTAAACAGCAAAATTAATTTAATCTGGAGCAACTAATTAGCTGTAATATATTTCTACACTATGAATATTCACTATAAATATTCTTTATGCAAAGAATTCTAATAATGCTTAATGCTTAAGACTCAAAAACAACTGAGTGCTAATGCTTTCTACTTCTCTGATTTTTCAAGCACTTAAAAATCGTTAAATTTGTGAATGATCGATTAATATTTGCATACTAAACATAATCCTACACCTCTGACAGTGAGTTTTGTGTTAAAATTTGCTTATTCTTGTCATGTACAAATAATATTTTAAGGTCCATCTTTTTCATTATCATAAGTTATATAAAAAATCTGCTAACCACCCTTATAAAACTCATTTTGAAGATATACATCTATTGCATATCTTATTGATACATTAATAATCGCTATTATTGGAATAAAAAGTAATATACCTATCAACCCAAAATATGAAGCACATGTAGTTACTCCAAGGATAATTACAGCTGGATATATATGAACTTTTTTCCCTCTTAATAAAGGAATTAGTATTAATCAAAAAATAAACACAACCTGGCTTCTTTTTAAAACTTATAAAAAAAGGGCCTCTTGGAGGCTCTTTATTCGCCAAGCGCAGTGAACGGCAAGAAGCCTGCTGACATTCACGATAATGTGATACTCTGGTGTAATCAGGAGTTGCCTTAAAAATCAGATAAAAATTAAAAAACTGACATATCGAATTATGGATATTCATAGAGGATAATATGCATTATGAAAATCAGCTATTGCTTAAGTAATGATGAACCATACATTTTAAAAAAGTCATAGTTTCATTCACTTTACTTTACGGTATAGTACGTTAGATACAAATACAATACAATGATCACTGGTTGGCAAGTATTTTTCAAATGATTTTATGAAAACTTATTAAATATATCTCGGAATTCTATTCACTTCTAACCCAAGTATTCCCTAAAAATATTTGTCGATCGTAAGAAGCTGAATATTTTTGAACTAGAAACTGCATTACCGGTTTCTTGTGGACTGAATTAAGTATTTGAACAATTCTTGTGCCTATAATCGAGTTGTCAGGCGTTCGCTTATGTTTATCTTCATTTTCTATTTTCGCTGCATCCTCATAAATTCGATGCATTGGCATTTCCTGTTCATCCTTAACCGGAATACTTATGTTGAGCTGCTGCTGTTGACTAGTTTGAACATCGGTTAGTTTTTGATTGAATGACATGTCTATAAATGATTTAAATTAGGATACTTTTCATTCCTTATCAATTAATTAGTTTTGGCGACGATATTAAAAAGGAACGATAACTAATAATTAGATATGTTTCCTTCTTAATTTCTATGATGAAAATCCAGAATTTAATGTAAGATATCAAGTTCAGGAAATACAATCATGTCTTCCCACGCAAATTAGCCGGACTGGAATACTTCGTGAAACTGACGAATCCTCACTTTTCTCGTTCAAATGACCCATTAATAAATACAAAATATCTTAAGATTCTTGTCGAATCATTTTACAAGGAACGAGGTGATTATCGATTTAAACTTGCTCCGTGGAGAGCGACAATTTCAATCAATAATCATTAAGTAATTTCTGGAAAGTTGCAAGCCGTTTCTGCCCGCTGAGAAAAGCCCCATGTTAATAATGAAATCTTAAAGTAAACAGACTTAATCAAACTTCCAAATAAATTGACTAAAGAAACAACAACACAACCCCGCAAAAAGCGCCTAGCGAAATTTCAAACAAATCCAAAATTCTGCACAGAACCTATAAAGTCACATGTTGCAGCACTATCATTTCAGCGCGCCTGCAATTTGAATTTGAAAATCGGGGGAATTAATACTTTATGATTAAGCCTCAATTTATGTCACATTAAACCACTTCTCTGCTTCTTTACCTTATTTCCAATCATTGGAAATCGAAGGCATTTTATCATTCGAATTCGAAGTTGAAATAAATTAACTTTAATTTATTGGAATCAAAGAATTAGAAATTTCAGTTGAGTAATGCCTAAAATATGTAAAAACATCTACATATAGATTTTGAAACGAAGTCCTCAGATGCGAAATGAAACAACCAAAGACTTAAATTATAATTCAGAAGTATTCAAAATTGGAAACGAAAAATAATGGTGATTCAAAACAATGCACCTGTAATATATATATTATTATTAAGATTCTGGTTTTCATTTTTACAAAAAATGATTGTAATCCACTATTTTACTTTCATTTGCGAGCTAAATTACTTTTCTATTAAGCACAAATAAAATGATTCAAGTAGACTTAACCTTTCCATTCGCTGGATGCCATCTTTTATAAAATGCCATTCTATTCAAATTTTATCTTCATCCTTACATTAATTTTTTTTCTTATTTAATCGATGTTTCATCCTTTCAAATTCTTATTTTTCCCATAATTTAAAATAATAAAAGGACATATAAATGATTTGTATTATTTAAGATTTAATAGTGCTAAAAAGCTTTTATTCAAGGATGAAGTCGAAGAAGGAAGCGGTGGTAAAGTTGAACCATTTTTCATTTTTTGATTATTATATCTAAAAATAGCTGGACGCAACCACACGTGACAACGCGTAGTCGGGTCCAGCTAGTATGTAAGAAATAAAAGTGTAAATGTTCTTTTGTTCAAAATCTTAAATCTTCGAAAGTTCTTAAACAAGCGCCTCATTTATATAAAAACACGCGTCTAATCGAATGCAACGTTGTATCAAAATTTTAAATTAATCCATGAGAACTCCAAATGTTTGTGTGAAAATAAACAACGATGTAAATGCTCGTTTGTTCAAAATCTTAAGTCTCCGGAAGTTCTTATCGAATGGTTTAAAATTTTGACACAACGTTCCATTCGAATACAAGCATGTTTTTATATACTTTTGATGCCGATGCGTTGGTGTAGCTCAATCTAATTTAGTGGAAAATGTTGGGGAAAAAAAATTCGACAGAATTGTAATTTGGATTGTAATCTAATTGGATTGGAGATTGCTTCTTCTTGCTCCAGCTAGTCTGACTCGGCTAGATCAGCAATAGGAATCGGAAAAGTCTTGTGGGACAGAGACGAATTCTCTTGAAGTTTTATTGATTGATGGATGAGCAATTTTTCGTAACAAACAACTATCAGAAAATATCCAGTCAAATTGATCACTGAGTTATTTCCTTCCTTTGTCGCTCGTATGAATACTGCTCAACTGAACTGTCGGATTGTTGCTATTGCCTGTCCCTTTGAATTCCAAAACTGTTGCTATTGCTGTTTTTATGCAAGAACCTCGAACTTGAACTTGAACTCAGCTTCAAATCTTGTCATTTTTAGTCCTTTTGGGGCTCCTCCTCCGATCTTCATCGCGTCGCCTTTTGACTAGTTGGCCTCACTTTGTTTATCCATGAATTGGAATGTTCTGGCGGTAAATATGTTTGTCATCCCTTTGAAACTATGTCGCGCCACTTGACCTTTAGCAATTGTCATGACGCTATGTGACATATTTAGGCTTCAAAGGGATCGCGTTGTTTAACCTTGTTTACCATGCTTGCATCCTGTGACTTCGCCAACATCTTGTACCTTTTCATCACGAAAAATCCAGAGAATAATGTGCAAGAAGGGAATAAAAAGATAAACGAAGATAAAAAGGAGGAAAGTAATAAAAACAAAAATAAGAGCAGAAAAGTTGCAAAATGGAAAAACAATGAAGGAGGGAAGGGTAGGAGAGAGGGAGACAGAAATATGATCAAAAAAAGTGACCGGTAAAAAAAAAGCACGTATATTTATATAGAGGCATGCGTTCATTCGAATCCGTTCAACGCTGTGTCAATATTTCAAAGCAATTGGTGAAGAACTTGCAACTTGTGTTAATAACAACGAACATCTACATTTTTATTTTATCTAAATATGATAATTTATGAAGTTTAGTCCCTCAAAATGATGTAGATGAAGAGAAAAATATGTCAGGCAGAATTAATGGAACATTTGTCTCTATTTCTTTGTGATTTTGTCCATTAGATGAGGCTGTTCGACCTTTGACCTCATTTATTAGATGAGAAGATATGGATAGAATTCAAAGGCATAGTCTGTTTTATCACTGGGAAATTCGTTTAGAGTATAAAGCATTGGATTTATCTATGCATATTACGCAGCTAAACTCTTATCATTTGACCTATGACATGCTTTGTCCAGTAAATGTAAATTTGATTTTTTTCTTTAAATTTTCTGCATTTTCCACTGATTAAAAATACTTTGTAGTATTTTTTTTGGTTGCTAAAGTTTTTTTACTCTTAGAACACTTCATAATCATTTTCACATGAAAAATTATGAGGCAAGTTACTATTCTGAAAATTTATGTGTAGCACTAATGATATTGATATGTTTGTGATATTATCAAGTTTTCAAATATTACCGAAGCTTTTCTCATCCTTTTTAAAAGTATCAATGCGCATACATGTGATGCTTATTGATAGTTTGCATTATTTGATCGTGAGTGCCTTTTTACTCAAACGTTAGCTTAAGAAAATTTGATTGCACATATGACAAAAGAACAGCTGTGTTGTAATTTTGTTCGTGACGCAATTCTACATCGAACGAAGCAGCAACGGCTCGATTCGGTGATGGTATTCTCAAGTGATTGAGAACTTAGCGATTTGTAAGCACAAATCTTCAATCATTATCAACGCTTCATTGTAGACTTCTGCTATGAAACCCACGTTAATATTTGAATTTTCCTTGCATATTCGATGAAGAATATCTTTAGCCATATGCGACTTATATTTCTCTCATAACTCTGTTGAAAATGAAGGAGAGCAAGCGGTCAATATTTTTGCAGAACAATGTAGAATTTGATTTGGATGTGACGTGTTGAATGTGTCATTAATGAAATTCAGTCCGCTCACCTACTTCACAATTCAAGAAATGAACAAAAAGCTTAGAGTGGATCTTACATATACAAAAATTTGAAATCGGTTACGCGCCTATTCGAACGCAACTTGTATGAAAATAAATTTGAATGCAATGTTGCATGAAAATCTCGGACCAATCGGTGTCTATTCATTACTCTTACCTGTAACAGGTGTGACAGATGAAAAAAAAAAAGTAGATATATCTAGATAAAAACACGTCCCAATTTTAATGCAACTTTGGGTCAAAATTTGAAAGCAATCGGGAAGAGATAGCAAAGTTATGTGCCAAAAAACAGCAACAGTGACTTATATTTTTATTTATATAAATGATTCACACTTACACCCAATAATTACCTTTACGATGAGATTGATGTGTTTTTCTATCGACGTATCAGTTTCATTGATTTGCTCATCACGTGGCGAACAAAGCAACAAATGAAGCAATGCACCAAACATCCCATCTAACTGGAAATGCATCAAATAATAGAAATTATATAAGGTGATTCAGTATCAAGTCTGAGAAATAGTCTTATAGATGAATGTCCCAATTTTGATGGAATTGATCACCTTTACCTTTATATCTTGCTCTAGAGTATTGCAGAATGTTGTCTGATATGCATTTTTGATCGCTTTCATTTGCTGAAAATTAGGAAGCAAAAACAAATCATAATTTAGTATGACAAACAATAGCAATATTAGTAATTCTTTCCGAGAAATAAACTTGGTAATTTTTTAACTTCAGGTTACATTGTTGCAAGTTTAACTATGAAAAATCAGTTTTAGTTTTTCTATCTTAGTTTTTCAATTCATTTCCTCAGAATGGTTTTTTAGCATTCCATCCTAAAAAACATGAGTGATATTCCCAAGATCTCATGAGATATTATTATTTCTGGCGAATGTCTAAGCGTTATATATTTTCTGGAAATTTCAGTGATCTCCTAATTTGCGATGATATCGACTATTTTTTTAAGAAATATAAGCACGTACCGTTGTTGTTCGCGTACAAGCAATTTCCACTGCAATAGCACGATTCAATTTATAGTTCTGAAATCTAAAAATTTTGCCACTCCAATTTTGCTACTTGTGGTTTCTAAGAAAAGTCAGAGATATAATCTTCAGTCAGAAAAACTTAGTTGAAAGTTTTATAAAACTGTGATTCTTTGTAGCATACATAGAGTGACTGATGAAGCAAAGTGGCCAAATAAACATGTGCAGGAATAAATAGAGCTAAAACAGTGTCCAAGAAGAATCCACCAAGTTCATTTTTTAAATCATCCATTAACGTCTGAAAATTCCTGTCAAATCTTAACAATTCTCGAAGCCTTGTGCATAAATTTATCCTTTTTGTCAATTCTAAAAACGCTAATTACAATTCATTACCGCTATGATGGAAATAATAAGAAACAAGCACTAAATGTCTCTGATAACCGAACCCGCTTGATTTCAAAAATGAATGCGAATTATGAATTTTAAAATTTAAAAGGATATAAACCAACCCATACTACTTACTACTATTGATCAGCAGCGATATCCAAATTGTTCTGAAACGGTCTATGTTGGTCATACTTAAGTTTATCATTTAAATTATGAAGATTGTGGATGCCGAGCAAGTAATCAGATGATAACGCAGGGGAGCATTTACCAAACTCAAATTTTCTATAATTGCTTAACATTTAATTAAATGAGGAAGGCTAAAAATATGAAAATTTATATGTGTAGCACTAATGATATTTGTATGTTTGTGATATTATCAAGTTTTCAAATATTATCGGAGCTTTTCTCATCCTTTTTAAAAGTATCAATGCACATACATGTGATGCTTTATCAAATAAGCTTTACATTGATTAATATTTCGGAGAAGGGTACAAAAAACTTGAAATAAGAACTGATTAAAGTGACTATTAATATAATACGTCATGATGTCCTCTTCAAAAAATTCTGGTTGCATCCGTCTAATTGTACAATTATTTAAGGTTGATGGAAAATACTTCAACCAATTTTGATAACTGTTTCACTTTTTCAAAAAAAAAAAAAAAAAAGAAAATAGAATTCCTTTTTGGATCTATTGAAGACTAAGTATGTCCCAATAGTTCAGGCCCGTATTCTTAGGCAGATACATCGGGAAAAAGGGCTTTTGATGTAGTATGTTAATTTTACAGAGAAGTATTTATGTTAGTAATCGTTTTTTCATTTAGCACTTTCTTATAAGATGAATTTCGTCAATTTTAGTAAGAATTATTACTCAGGAAAACTGAATAATAACTATTACTCAAAGGTTAATGAAAAAAACTGCCTGAAAAAGCAATCAATTCGATGTGAAAGCGCACAAAAGCACATGCAAATTGCTATTAATTGCAAAAATGATTTTATAATTTTAGCTTGCACTTGGCTGATTTTATAAAATTCAAAAAACCTAAATCTAAAAGGTTAATTTTTTTTTTTTGGCAGTGGCACTTCTAGCACTTGTACTATTTGCTTTCAACATTTTGATGAATAGTTCATAAAATACTGCAACGAATTTGCCAAAACATCGGAAAGTTTATAGGAAAATGTAGAAACGACAAAAAAAAAAGACAATGAGTACGCGAGGAAAAAAAGGGAAATTGGACAACTTTCTCTCTAGTGTACCGGCAAACATTTTCATTAATTAACAGATAAAATTTGTTATTTTGAATTTGAAAATGATTGATGATATGGCTTAATTCAAATGATTCTAGTAAAATCGAGAGTGCGTACTAATCAAAAGTCGCAAAATTTTGAAGATTTGATCTACAAATTGGTTCAGCTCAAATTGATGCCCAAGATTGTTTAATGTCTTTTATTTATTTTTTTTTTTTGATGCATAAATTCAGTAAGAATTACAGTTCTGGGGAATTGAGCCATGATCCTAACTCATAATTTACAAACTTCTAATTTTTTCTTCACTTTGCAACCGTTATTCTCATCATATTTTAAAAGCCATTGTCTAAAAATCTACGAAATTTTCATTTTTGTCAATTTTTTAAATAATTGTTCCATTAAAGTAGAACTGATTTTTTCAAAAATAATATTTTCTGCAAGTCCCTGTAGCTAATTGACTGAGAATCAAACAAGAAAGCAAACATAAGAATGCGTCACATTTATTCTCTGCCTGAGACAGTAGGAAGATGATCAGGGAATAAATGATCAATGGTAATTATGCCAAGATAGGAAAATGCGAAGAATAGGAAAAAAAAAAAAAATCAATGGCCAAAGGCAGAATCTTTCTCGTATTACGTACTGTATAGGCCGTTTAGTTGGATTTATTACGCAACAATTCCTCCACCTAATAATTCATTTTTCATCCCATTAATTCAAAATAACACATGATTAAATGTTTCGTATTTCAAACTTAATTTTTTCATGAAGTCGCATGGGTTTTTTGAGATGTTTCTCAATTCCTGTTTATAAGGATACAAATAAGACTTCTACAAGATTACCTATTGCAGAGATTACCTTTTGGCGGCTGGGAACTGTGGCATCTCCTATCATTGATTCGGAAGCAATGAGAATTTGATCTGAGCTTTTTCACTACTGATTTAAAGAAATGGGAAAGCAGTCGATGACTGATTTTCCTATAATCTGAACATCATAATTTTACACTTACAATAAAGAGCCCTGCTTCAGAAGTTTTGCAAGCAAGAACAAATTCTTTCTTCATTCAATTTTTCATGCAAACTTCTTTTTTCTTGTTTCTTACTGTTTATATAACAAGTAATTTCAACGTACATGAAAATTAATAAAATTGGCAAGAATGAGATGGACAGCTTAATCTTTTTTGTAGGAATAAATAATGATTTCTAAAAATTTTCGATTTAATTTTCCTCGCCAAAATATATTTCTCTAAAAGCTACCGTTGTTTGGAATTTCAAGTTTTTAATTATTTTAGCCTATATTATGCGCTGATAAGATACCACGGCCATTGATATCGTGGACTAGAAAGGAACTCCTCTGCTGTGCAAAGGGCATCGTTTGTTGCAGAAGCACATTTTCCTAATTTAGATACTTTTGTGTCATTTAAAGTTTTCATTTCAGATGAATGATAGAGGATAGTTGTGCTCATAAGCTGAGAAACAGCAAGACAAGATGACAAAGTGCAGTAGTAGAATTGAGAAATGAAAATTCATTCTCCGCAAATATTTCACACGGATAAAAAAGTATGGTAAGATAGCGATAGGATCAAAAATTATTGTTTACATCTGTTAGAATTTTGTGAAATACATAGCACACTTCACTTTATCCATGATATTTCATGTGGCCACTTTGTTTGAAATCTTCACTTTCTTCTTCAAAATTTTGAAAAATTCAGCCCAATAATTTCTCTTAATTTGAATGCAACGTTTGCTTTTCAGAGAAGTTATTTAACTAAAAGTATTACTTATAGAATACTATTTTAGCCGATATTTGGGCGTTATTATCTATTTAGTCTATAGCTTAGCTTTCACTAATGACGATTACGTAAGAGATAATTTTTTATTTGGACATTCCAACGAAGGACCATAAAATCAGCGTTCAAAATAAATCATTTTAATTTACTTTCTGGTAAAATATGCGTTCGGTATAATTCATTTCCTTCGACAAAAATACTTGGTCGAAGAATAATTTAGTGAAAATTGAAGTCTTGAGTAGTCCGATAAAAATTTGACACAAGAGTTTATATAATTTCTATTTCATCTTTTTTCTTTTTTTTTTTCTTTTATTAAAATGAATTCGAAATATTTAATTTCATGACTCGGTATCGACGACACCTGACCTTTTCAAAACTTGAAAAGCCTTTGAAAGGAAATTGCCGCAGATAGATTTTTCTAAGCAAATTCATATTCATCCCTTTTTCCTTCAAGTTCTCATTTGAGTTGCAAATTTTTATAAATTTTGATTAAATTTGTTAATTTTCAACAAATTTGCTGACTTCTCCGTAAAATTTTTATGAAATTTGTTCCATTTAATTTTGTCAAAGACAGCAAAATAGTTCTTTGCTTCCTTTGCTAGCAACAAAGCTGAATACTTTCATAACTGCTAGCTAATAAGTAAATTTTTCCACTTAATTTTTCTATTTAATGCTACAGGGAAAGTGATTTTGTCTGCAAGCTTCATGCTTTATAAGCGTAAAGATGTGTATTTGAATACTGATTTTTAATATCATTTCATTTCAGTAAATTTGACAAACAATAAATATTTTGAAATGAAAATCTTTCCTTGAATTTACTGCTTTTCTCGTACACATACTGAGTTTATGATTCGATTATTAAGTTTGAGAGCAGCAAAAATTGTTTTTGCTGGATAATGAATATCGAAACGTTGCTCATTTATCAAAATTGCCATCTTTGATTATCATACGACAGATGATTTATAGCTACATTACTTTCTATTTATTGTTATTATAGCCTAAAAAACAAAATAAATAAAAATGATAAATCAACTTATTTCACATTTCAGTAAGTTGTAAAAATGTCCTTGCAAAGTTCTAAGGAATGAAAAGGATTGGAACAACAGGTGTGAAATCATTTTTCAACAACTAAATATTTTTAAATGCAGGACATAAACAAATTCAAAATGAAAAAGTTACTAATTTGTTCTTGTTTTCTTCTTTCTATCTTTTTCTTCGCAAATATTCCTTGTTGTCTATCTATAATGGCTCCAAAAATTCAAATATCAATGGTTATTTTTTTTATTAAAGCATCAGAAAAAACCATCAATTTGCATAGCTGTTATAACCAATGAAATGATGATCAATCGGTACGAATCTTTTCCCTTTTTTTTTTTTTAGTATATATTCAAATATCTGGTGGGAAAAAAGAGCATATAGAATGAATTATTTAATGACAGTAAACCTTTTATTCCTTCCATATAAACTGCTAAAAAGTATTATAAAATATTTTCGGTTCTAACAAATGACGGCGATCGATGCTACGCTCGCTAGATTTATTATTGGACTTTTGCAACATTTATCTTCTTGTGCTTCTCTTAACAATGCTATTGTGTTATCATTTTTCTGCAGACGATTGCCATTTATTAATACATCGAACTTCCAAATTTAATTTCTTTTTAAACGAAATTTAATCTTGAACTTTCTCGAAGTGTCAAATTTTAGTGGATTCTATTTCTTTGTTTTCTGAAATATTTTTCAAAAGTGAAGAGGATCATTTGTCATTGATAAGCACTTCATCTAAATTCAGAAACCATTGGCTGTTCAAAATACAGTCTTGTTAGAAATAATTATCTTTTTCCCGAACATGCTTTAATTATTGGAGCTTCAAAATCGAATAATCGGTGGGTACATACTTAAACACAGCCATAATGCATGCCGGAGTACAATTATTGAAATCTTATGTATTTTTCATCGATCTCAAAAACTTCAGTATCCTGTTTATGCTAATGATATAAGACGAACTAGCTATTATGACTGGATTTTAGCTTGAAAATAAGAATTTGATTACTTCGTAGATTTATTACATTTCAAAAAATTTCAGCTTAAAATTTTAAACAAACAGATGTTGGTCCCCTATTTGATCTTGTACCGGTCATTGATGGACATTAATTAATCATTCAAAATGGCATTTACAAATTCATGGGTATTCATTGGGATAGTAGCCGATGTCTGCTACTTTCTACTATGTTGGAGCAATGAAAAATTCAAAAATTTTCAGTATGTGCTGGTTTTGATGTTATGGTTGCCGCCTGTAGTGGTGACTTGTCCTTGTCCTTGTCAACCATACCTTGTTTCCTACCGGACTATTCCCTCAACTCAACCTTGTTGATATTTTGCTTCTCTTTTGTTTCGTTTCAATTAATTGACAAATGTTACACAATAGTGATTGGTGGTGAGCTTTAAAATTCATTTGAGTAATGGACAAAATGCAGATTCCTTTGTCATATAGCAGGCAATTCGGCTAGGTGACATCTGAATACATAGTCAAGCAATGATCACATTTTTCGAATTTTATTAAGATAAAAAGAATTTAAATCTTTTCAAATTTTAATTATAATATTTATGAAAAATTTCTTGGTATTCTATTAAAAATAAATTCATTTACAGCTCTCATTTTCATTTTCTTCTACATTCTCAATGAATACTGAAACCATATAGATGCCAATAAATAATAAGAAAACTAAATTGGCTTTTAATTACGGTGATACTGGTAATGATCGAAAGTGAAGAAGAATCAGTGAAGTTTGAAATTTTTCGTTAAATCATTTCTCTTCTTCAAATGCAGCCTGCCTATTCTACGCATCATTTCTTAGCATTACCATAAATATATAAATAGTCGAGTTATTAGTATCCCATTATTGTCAAAATTGTTAGAAATGTAGTGGTAAATAATTCATAAAAGTAATGTGCAATTTGAAAATTTGAATTTTGCCATTATCTCTGTCGAATAGAATAGATCGGTCTGCAATGGTGAAAAATGATAGGAACGCTAATTATTTACTCATATAAAGGACAACAGTTTGCGAAGCGAACAGAGCGATAGTATCGATCATCGATAATTCTCGTCTTCCGATTAAAATAATATGATACACACCGTGCCAGCAACCATACCAAATATGAATTAGCATTTTTTGACGACGATCATATACCCCCACACTCTGCATTTAAACTTCACATAGTAATTATGCGTTATTATAATGGAATTTTTCAAATTTTTAGAAAATTCAAATTTTCTTTCGACCTCAACGAAACTCTAAAAGAACAAGAATGTACCCTTCATTAAGGGAATTTAATATTTCCATAACTAAAAAAATTTTTAATCTGAATAAAAGAAAATGTCTGCTGCTAATTTTGAATTTTTGAAATCAAAAACTTTTATCATCAGTTACTCTTAGAAGCACTGCAACGTTTAAATTCCATTTGCTATCCCTCCAATTTTGGTCATTTTACTAATTCCAGTTCATTAAAAAATTATACTTTAAGTCATTAGTTTTTTTTACAACTTATTTGTATGGAAATATTTTTGCCAGCTTCTTGCTTAATTTAAGCAAATATTTTTAGAAGTAAAAATTTTGCTTAAATTCTTTACTAATCAGCTATACTTCTTTATTCTCAACTTTTTGGCCCATTGTTCATGCTTTTTCGTAAATTTTACTCGACTTCTTTGTCCAAATTATGTAACAAACAAATGGCTATCTAATAACCTTTAGATTGCATCCTTGTTATTAGTTGTCATAAACATCGCACAGAAAAGTAATTTATTTACATTTAATCTCTTTTTAGGTAACCCCTTTAATTTTATTATTCATATTTCACATCATAACAATTTATTAGTAATTATTTTTGAAATATTCAATTGGACAATTGATGATTGAATGTGCTAGAATTGACCAATGAAAACTTCTTATCGCAAATATTGAGAAGGTTGTGAACGAAGATCAAAAGAGACAACTGGTTGAATGATGATCAACTGCTTTTTTCCTAAAATTTTTATGCGGTGAAAATCAAGATAGTAGGACAAGATTAGAGGTTGTTTCGATAAAATTCCCTTAGTTAAATAGGAAATTTATACTGATTAGGATTAAATGATGCATGAAATCAGTGTGATGATCAATAACAACGATCAAAGATAATATTTATCCTTTGATAGCTTCTCAAGTTGCCACGAACAAAATCTGAAGCATTTGCAGGCTTCTGTCGAAGGAGATTATCTGTGTCGCATAGTCGCAACATGAGAGCACTGCCAGAGATTTTCTTCAGTTCATTAGCAGTATCTGACATGGACCAATTACCCTATATTATTTGAATCGATCTTCATTTCCTTACATTTAAACGAATAATCTTCTTCCAGAATAATTATGATCAGTTGAGACAGCAGGTGCAGTCAGGCATTTTTCCAATAGTTGTCCGTAAAGTGGTTGACTATAAATAGTCACTCAAGTTTAAATTGATTATGGCCAGTTCATCCAGGGTGAGTTTATTTGCTTTTTTTTTTTCGATATCTTCGCCATCTTTCAAAACGCTCAACCCTAATCATCGTTTTCCGTCCGCTTAGACTACTTCCAACAACAAACAACAACAAATTTAATTTTTTTTTTTTTGCTATAAAGCGTCAAGCAATAAATTCAAAATCTCATCGCTTCTCATTCATTAATTGAAATTCGAGGTCGAAGTTTTCCCCACTTATTATTTCGAAGTTTCGTGGCGCTAATTCCAGATTCAAATATATGGAGGTGGAGCATTACATATGAATTGCTCCGTTTTTATCTTTTCAGTACTTTATTAATCAATCTCCCATAAAATCTATGGTATTGAAAAAAAAAGAACTATTAAAGAATCAAGAAGAAAAAGAAGTATCATTTGGTTCCTGGACGCAGAAGATCACCGTCTGCAAGAAACAATTTTTTTTCTGGGAAAGGGAGTAAAGATTTTAAAAATTTGGAACTTATTTTAAATTTTTAGTCGTTCCCGTTATGTTTATTTAGACAGTTGATAAAGTTTAAAATTAACTTCTGTCTTGAGGAATGCTGGAAAGATAACCAGAACATGCAACGCCAAAATAAGGCTGCAAAAGCATTTTTTTTTTCGAACAATTCCTGAAGAAAAACAAGAGATACGATATGGAATTTCATTGAATTTCAGGAATTATTAAATTTCATATTTTCTCATGCTTCAAATAAGTTTCAGTATATTTTTGCATAATTTTTTTTCAGTAATTCCTGACTCACTTTAGTGTATTTTTAAAATGTTTTGATAGGACAATATGCATGTGGAATTCTTACACTGCTAGAGATGCTTGGTACCACGGGCAATCTACTACGATAAAAATGCAAGACAAATGTCAAAGGTTAGACTTTATGATAACATAATTTGCTAATGCAGCATAGATTACTCGACATGACCGTTCAAACAATTTGCTAAAATTAATTTGGAAAAATAATGGAGCCTAAGACAAAATATAATCAATAAAACTGGGAATATTTTTTAAAATTATCTTGAGATTCGGCAAAGAAGAAATATACAAACATTCGAAGGGTCAGTCTTTTTCAAACTTTCAATAAACTGGGTGAATGTAAATATCTCAATAAATCAGGAATTCAAGCAATTAATTTTCTCTTCTGGATCTGGATTTACATAAGATATGTTTTTATTGAATTCCAGAAGAAAATAGAGAAGGAATTTTACCTGAAATTCTGATTTACAGTTTTTACGAACAATTAAATAAGATATGCGTGAACTGAAATTGGTCACAATCTGGATTGTCATTCAATTTTCTCGAAATATTAAGCAAGACCAGTGTATCATGTTAAATTATCCAAGGCGAAAAAATTAGCAGATGGCGAGAAATTGAAAGAACTACAAAAGAGACTATCAAAGATATGCTAATTTTTGAGTTTTTTTGTGATGTGCTGATAAGTGTTTTCCTAAAAGTTATGTGTTGTTTTGTTATTGGTGATGATATACTGATGAAATTAGGGAATCATTGATTACACTGCAAAAATCTATGGATTTCTCAAAAATTTTCTCAAATATCGTGAGATTCATAAAAAATAAAAATTTCTGACTGAATAAATTTAAAAAAAGCTAATCCAAACATTCGTCATTGCTTAACAATCAGTGCAGAGTACATTGTTTTCTCGAAGGTCAAATTTTTGTCATCGATTAAATTACAGTTTTTTGTTTGTTTTCTTATCTTTTGAAAAATTTCATTTCGTTGATTGATAATGGTCTAGTGGGATCAACGTTTCTGCATGTGTTCGTTGATTGATAATGGTCTAGTGGGATCAACGTTTCTGCATGTGTGTGTGTGTGTGTGTGTGTGTGTGTGTGTGTGTGTGTGTGTCTGGTGGTGTCGGCCAAATCGGTCACCGATCAAATGATGATTGAAGGTTGTGTGCCTTTTCCGCACCTAACACTGATGATGTAATGTCCGAAATGGACCGTTATAAAAAATGAAAACTGAACCAAACGTGAATTTTGTTAATTATCTATCATTCGCAGCCGTACCTTTTTTCCTTGCCTATTATCCTGTAACAGGTGCATCATTTCTATAGCGTGACCATGTTTCGGTTTAATTTGTTTGATGAAATGCAAGGAGATTTTTCCTTGAATTCGTGACATTTCAAAATTCTTGCAAATTTCAAAATGAAATTCTGATATGGTGATAATATGTTGGCATGAAATTTACCTAACATTTATTTTGCAACTAGTACTGAACTTACATATATATTTTTTGGAATATATATATATATGTGTGTGGGAAAGTGTTCAAGGATTTGAAATATATTCAAATTTCTTTTGTTACTTTCAAATTTGAAAGCAAAAATTTCCTGTGCTTCTTTCTCTCAAGATTCATTAAAGATAGTTTTAAATTATAATTGCATCAGATCGTCTGATATAAGTATTGATTTCTCGCAACTAAAATATCAATTTAATATTCTTTTAAAATGCAGAATTAAGGTGAAATTGATTCAAAAGTTATTTACTTGCTTTTTTCCTATTTACATCTGATTATCTCTATCCAAATTGTTTACTCAGGTACATCGATTGCCTGTGTTCTTTTCGAAACTCATTGATTGACACAGATCGGACTCTCTCCTTAAGCTTGTCAGATCGATGCAAAAGAGAAAATTATACTTCATGTTGCTACATTTTTGAACTTCATGGAAAGAAAAAGACAAAACATCCATAATAACAGAAATTCATATTCGGAAGTTAACTTTCGAGATGGATAAAGAAATGATGGGACTGCCTTAAATTGTTATGTTTGAAAATTTTCGAAAATCTTTGAAGTTGTAATTTCTCTTTTAATTAGGACTGGAATTTTTCCATAGGCGGACAGTTTCACCTTCTAGACAAATTATTTTATTTCGAAGAGTTTCCTATCATGCACAGAAAATGCTTAAACAAAATTCTAGAATTACCTTTCCAGAAATTCAGGTTCATTTGGCAACCACTTCAATACTTTGTACGATTGTAAGATTATTGATTCAATTGCAACATATTTTTCTTAAATCTTTCACCAGAAGTTTTCCCAGTGTTCGTTTTACTTCAGATACCGAAGTCAGTAAAAGTTGCTCCTTCAAATCTCAGAAACATTAAAATCTTTGTCCATTTTCAAATTTTTAAAAATGAATTGGAAACGAGGAGCAAAATTTTTTTCAAAATTAAGATACGCCCTTTTTTTTGATGTGACCAGTAAAAACTTTTTTAAATTCATCAACTTCTTATATCATTTGCTAAAATAAAAATTTGAAAGTTTAGTTGTGAAGAACTTTTTAATTTTTCAAGCATACCAAGGATTTTCTCTTAAATTTAATTGGTTTTAGTCTGATAAGAAATTACATTTCAATTTATTCCATTGCTCTCTTGGAAGCATCACTGTCGCTGACTGATTCAGTGAATGGATGGATCGGTGCAAATGCTTTGAAGTCATTTCTTCTTTGCCTGTCATCTATTTATCTCATCTGAGCGAAGATAAATTTTGCTGAGACAATTTGTAAAAATTTCTAAACGGAGCGTTCGCTACAAACCAATGACATTATTTAACACCCTTTTAATTGAACAATCACTATAAAATTTGTTGAATTTAAATAGTTTCGAAAAAAATTTGTATAGAGATAAGACAGTACCTTTCTCATTTGTATATCTCATCGATCAGTCTTTTGAAAAAGAAATTAAAATTAGAAATCCTCAATCAGAAGTTATTCAAGAAAAATTATAGTAGTTTCTTTGCATTAGCTGGGTAGCAAAAATTTAATAACAAAAGTATTTGATAATATATATAAGTAATATTACTACAATTTCTTTCATTTCATTTCAAATTATTTTGACTTGTTAAGAAGATTTGAAAAGTTGCAGTATTTGTTTTCTCAGATCTTTTTTTCAATGATATTCTGCACTTTCAAATTCCATTTCTTCTTCCACGTTTATTCATCGTAAGAACGAAATTTCAAAATTTCCTTTTTTTAGAGAGCTTTACTAATAAGTTTTTAATTTTTCTGACTTCATGGTGCTATATACAGATATTGAAACTCAGCCAAAAAAATAAGTCAAATTGAATTGAAATACATTTCTGAGTATAGGGATTTAGTTCATCTCATTTCCGGAAGTACTTTGACCTCATTTCACTTTTAACAAGAAGCAAAATAGATGACGACTGATCATTGTATCAACAATTGCCTAACACTGCTTTTATGCATGGTTTGCTTTTGAATATGCATAGAAGCTTCCGAAACCTCAGTCATATACGAATGACCATTAATCGTTTCTGAATTGCAAAGAGTTTCTCGTAGATTCTAATTTCATGACAGGAAAATGATATGATACATTCATTGAACAGTCACTGTCCATCGAGGAATTTTTTTTTTTTTTTTTTTGAAATTGATGATGAATTTCAAGAAATTTTCATTGAATGATTACTTATTTCTGATTCCAGTTCTTTTATGTTAATCTTTATTTGAGTGCTACTCACTAGTAGCCTCTAGATATATGACCTTATCCATTAGTAATAAATAATTGTCTGAATATCGAAATAGAGAATTCTAGTAGTTAAACAGAGAAAGCGAAAACGACTGCACAATTAATAACACATTGTTTGCAGTTTTAAAAGAAAGAATTTGCAGCATTAAATTCCTTTGAGTGAAGCAAGCGAAGTTGTTCAAATATTAAAAATTTTTTGAATAAACAAATGGACGACTAGTATAGCAAATGATACAGTTGAAGTGCCGTTCAAAACAGAACAATGGCATTTTGGAAATTTAATCTATTCGAAACAATTGTCCGGAACTGGTTGACTGGCTTTTTGCATTGATATTGCAGAAAACAGATAGCTCCGCTTCAGTTTGTTAGTTTTGCGCACAAAACCATTCCATCAAAACTGTCAAAGTTCAAATTTAAATTTCCTATTTTGAACCAGAAATCAAAAGAATTCTATAATTTCCGGAAAAATCCAAATTTCTTCACCAATTTTTTTTCCAATTCCTAGCAAAACATTCATGCATTTCTATTTATAAGAATAAAATATGAAAATAAAAAATTAAAATTAACCAATCGATAGTATGAAGTGACCGTGAACGGAGAGATTTCTGTTAATGGAAGAGATGTGACAATCATTGGAAAGATAGGGCAAAAAGGTAAGAATTATTTCTAATTAAACGTTCGATTACTTGAGTCAGATGACAGCAATTTCATCAAAAACAATTTTTGTTCTATTATGTAGCATACAACAAATGTATGTCAAGGCTGTTTATTTCAGTGTCTTATTTTCGAAAAACAGCCACATTCGATAACTGTACATGTTTCCTGTCTTCCAAATATTTAAATTTTTTCAGTTCAAAATTTCCTGATAAATTTCCGAAACTACAGACAAATTTGATTCGTAGTATGATTTATGGGAAAGAAGAAATTGGTAGCTATCGAATAACCATTGCAACAGCTTTGATTACAAAAATTATAGTAAATTTTTGATTCATATTTTTAATCTACCAGAACTAAATTCATCTTCATATTTCATTTTTGCAAACTCCTAAAAAGAAAGAATTTTTGAGCACAATGTTTGAAATCGTTAATGTTTTATGCAGTTATGTCCATAACATTTTTACACTTACAAGCGAATTTTCGAAATTTCTGAAGATAATGAAATTCCCTTGAATTTCCACAGTCTAATTTGAAACGGTTTTTTTTAAAAGATCAAAGTAGTTTAATCTATCATCACTTCCAGACATTATCACATTGTACCGTTCCATATGGTCTCACCTATTTCAGATTTTATTCCAGCATTTATTCAAATTCTTTCGAAGTTTCTGTCTTAAAAATTGCATTTGTATGGGCCGATTGTAATCAGTGTCTACGATCTGTTTCGAGTGAAAGCGCAAACGTAAATTTTTACTCCTTTAAAAATCGAAATTTTAATCAGCATTAATTGTTTTTCACCTTATACAATGTGTCGTCGCTTCCAACGATTATTTGTCCTTCACATTTTTGTGGTCACTTTGATTCCATTTTTGCGATGTTTATTGCATTTATCAATAAAATATTGGCTCAATCAGCGACTGATAGTTTAATTTACTGTATTGATAGTAGGAAATGTGCATGATCATCGAAGATTGAGATAGACTGACAACTTCAAGTAAAAATATATGCATGTAATGAAAATCTAAATTAAATAAAAACAAAACGTTGACTATTAGCAATTTTCAGGATTACTGGTATAAGTTACATAGATGAGTTAGTAACAATCTGAATTTCACGTTACTGAAAGTGGTCAGAAATTTCATCCGAAATCTGCGTTCCTTCAAGACATTCGTAATTACCGGATGACTATGTAAGGATTATATCATTTCATAGTTGTTCTAAACGAATGATTTCAGATTTTATTTAATGCAAATTTGAAAATTCAACGATATCTAGTTGATTACCTATAATGAATCGCATTTAAATCCTGACATTCGAGTACTAAAAGCTTAGCTCAGAGTAGCACGAAATGGTTGGAAATATCGCCATCTGTCACTGCAACAACTTCTACCACAGTTGACAAAGATATCTTTCTCTCTTTGTGCAGCAATAGCTGCAACACGACACTATTCGAATTTGACCTGAGTAAAATTGGAAGGGGAAAGGACGTGCCATATTCTCTTTTGGTCCAATTCTCATGTTTAGGTTAAAGAAGCACCTTTTTTTCTTTTCTTCTTGGCAAGAAACGTCTGGGTCAAGGGTCACAAGAAGGCTGCAAAATTTCATTCTCTCTAATGGTTCTCTATCATTTTCGCAGTTTTTTATATGAGGAGTAATGCTCATGTTTGAACAGCCGTCAGAGAAGGAATTCAAATCCTGTCTATCCTCAGAGAGCAAACATTTTCCTCAAAGCGGTATTCTGCATTAAGGGAAAATATGTCCAAAATATGTGAACAAAATTCACAGCTGATAGAAACCAACAATTTTGAACTTTTGAAAATATTTAAAATTGGACAAATTTTCTATGCTGAGAATGAAGATTCCCATGTCGGAGAAAAAAAGGAAAAGAGAAGAAAGATGCACTGCTCAACTTCTCTCTTCTTTTCTCTTATCATCCAAGTTTGAAAATGATAACAATTTTACATTAAGTCAATTTTACATTAGTCTGATGTGATAATTTTGAATTTGCTTCATTTAAATAGAAAATGTTATTAACTGATTTGAAGCGAAGCAGTATGTCGTATGCGATTCATTTTTAGTGTTTGCTAGAAATGAGAATTGGTATCAGCTAATCAATAATAAATTACCAAGTCATCAGTGAGTTAGTAACTTATGGTTTATTATGGACGTATTGACCTATGGTTTATTGATGATGACCTTTACAAAGTGAACTTAATTGATTCATCCGTGTCTGCCCGCCAATTTGCAAGACAAAATGCTATAGTTGCTACGTTGTCAGAATAAAACATCTATAGGTATAGTCTTCCATTTTTGACCCTTTCAATCGATCTAGGCTCTTTATTTTAAATTCTCATATTAGCTTTACACATTGGAGATCATGTGGCTCACTTTAAAAAAGATTATAAATCAAGTTTGGTTTTTTTTTAGTTTTTCATACCACTCATTTTTCCTGATCTATCCATCATCAATGTCAAAATCTTCCGGAAAGCTATGCAGAACGAAATTATCTATTCGAAATAATTATCAAACATTTGATTAATGCTTTGAGAAAAGCCGTTTCATATTTGCACATTAAGTTAAATAGTTAGTAATATAGAGAATACCGTTCAATTCTTCCGGAAATAACATATTAGATACTATCAGAACTGTCTGTAATTGTTGCAACAAATAAATCATAAAAATGGTCAAGAATTTGAAAATTTGAATTTTTACGTTATCTTTGTCGAACAGAATCGGGTCGGCAGAATTGAGAAACGATAGGAACGCTATTTATTTACTCATATAAAGGATAGTTTGCAGAAAGAACATAGCAAAAGTTTTGGTAACTGACAATTCTTTTCTGATTATAATAAAAAAATACGGATCTGCCGAACTTCTTTATCGAATTCGATGGTATGTCGATCAGGGTAAGGTGCATCATTTCTGATTTCTAAGTTATAGAAATGAGTTAGTGTTTCAAAATTTTTGAAATCTTTTACATATAATTTTATTCAATAAATTCATTTAGGAAGTACGAAAAAATATGATGTCAACTTTTTGCTACGATATTAGATTTTAAAGAAGATTAAACTTAGGCAACAGTGATGTTTAGATATAAAAATTTGAAAAGAATTTTCTATGACGGACAATATAACTTACAATGGTATTGCAATATTTTCGATACACTTGAATTTTGACTGCCGACCTTTGACCTTAGATTTATTTTTTATGTTGACGAAGCATAGTGGAGGGGATAGTTCAGGCGAAAGATTAATACTCGTTTCATTCTGTGCATGTAAAAAATTGTGAAAAACTAACAATTAAATAATATGTACAACTAAGCAATAATTATAGCATTAATATGGCTTATATGCAATTAATTTCAATAATTTCAAACTATCGCTAGTAGTTATGCACATAATTTGAAATATCTCTACCGAATTAATGCATCTTTGCAAAGAAGTTTTGTCTGGCAATCTCTGTCTGACCTTGATATATTCAAACTTTTATGCTTGGTAGCACCGTCATAAATTAGTGAAAACGAACGATCAGCAGAAGTAGGATGAGAAGGTTACTATGGGTTCAACCTTCATCATCCACTCATTCATCAAATAAACCTAACCTGCAAGCCTTATTGTTATCTTTAATGAATATTACTGGGTGTCAAGGTCATTGGACTCGTCTCCATCCCTTGACCACTGGCTCTCTTTTCTCGTTCAGGTTACGCCTTCCGTTCCGACTTCTGACCAACCTCCTTTCCTTAAACATTTATTGTTGGATAGCTATATATAAGAGCTTTACTACTCATTCATCAGACCATTCCATCCACTCATCCAGCCAGACGGTGCCATTTGTGGAGACTGGGATAGAAATCTTAAACTAATATTTCAAATTTCCTTTTTGAAATATTGAATGAAGTTTTCATTCAACATATCAAATTCGATGCATTTGCACTAATATTTCAGAAACTATTAATTCTTTGTGATGTAATCAATGTTTCTTAAACGCATTTCGATAGGCTTTTTATGACATCTTCCACTGTTTAGTCTCAATTTTTTTTAAAAATTAAAAAAAATTCCTGGAAGTTTTAAGAAGCTTAAAAATTTTGAAATAAGATTCCAATGTAAGTCAGCGATTTATTTACGCAAGATTTTAGAGGAAATGCACGCATAATTAAGTACTTGCTTCTTGGCATAGCATATTGGTGTTGAAATGACCCGCATCTGACCTTTGCGGAACAAACTGTGTACTATAGTGTGTCAACAAACACACTATCGATACAAGTACCAGACTTTTCCATTCCTATCAGCGCGAGTTATTAAGCCACAGAATTTGTTGGTAAGATATATTTTTGAATGTATGAAATTAAAAACTTTCTAGTTCCCAATGATATTTGAAAAGTTTGTTGAAGGTTCGAATTCGAAAATTCAAATTTTCTTAAATTTGTTGAATTTTGTGTCCTTTTAAAATGTTGGATTGAAATAAAAATTTAAGATTCATCTCAAATTTAAAAATTAGACTTAAACATAAGAAATTAATATAATGGTCTGTAATTAACCAAAATTGAATTTTGTAAAGATGACTTTCTAGAATTGCTTAGAAATCTTTATAAAATTTTTAAAAATTTAAAAATCAAATTAGACTTTCTTTGCTAATTTATAAATTCTTCGAAAATCCTACAAATCTTCAAGATTATTCATTAATTTTTGTCAATTTTTCATTCTTTTATTTCAAAAATGTCAAAATTTGAATCTTCGATAGAGCATAATATTAGCATAAAATTGAGAAGAGAATGAGATTTGACGGATTGAACAGACATTGGATCTATGGATTTTGCAGCTGTTTAGTTGTTTTAAATTTTCACAGCTTTCATCGTGGAATAATTGTTCAGCTGCAAGATAGGAAGTAGAGAGAAAAAATGGAAGCATAAATGATGTTAGGTTGGCTTTTTATGTTCTTGTAAGCATATATTGTCTAATATTGGGTCTTCATTCGAATCTGAAATCGGAATAAATTAGTCGTAAAATTGTCTTCCACACAGAAGCGCATTTTGTGCCTTGCTTTATGCTTTACAGCCTATTTATGTGATTATGCTTTATTTACTTCTTTCCTCTTGTGAATTTCTAAAAGTCCCGGAATCTCCACATTTTCAAATCTTCAAGTCTAAATTTAAAAAGTTTTTTGAGAATATTTCTTAATAATCAACTTTTTGGATGTTTAGAAGCTAGTTTAAAATTTTCGAAATATCTTTGTTCATCTAAGATATATTTCGTGAAACAGTTGTGATTATTAAACTATTCAAATTTCAGGGAAAGTGATTGAAAGGGAAAGAGTCAGAAGGGTAGCGTCGCAAGTTCACCGTAACAATTCAAATGCGTGCTGCGATCTACCTACACTCTTAAAATAATAATCTGATAATATGTCGATAGGACAAATTAAAAAAGCTGACTGCTAATTTAATACGAAATATTAGCAGTTAATCATCACTGTTGAATTGAATTTACAATCCATTCGTGTTATAACATTTTCCATCCATCGACAACACAAAAAACTCAATCACAAGCCCAATCTGACAGGTGATTACTGGATTTTGTCCAGTTTTTTGGCACAAACGTAAACATCAAAAAGGCGAAATATTCACATATGGTTCCAATCAGGCGCTATTTGTATCTGATGCAAGCTTTGGATACCATCTGGAGATCATCATCTTCCTATGCGCTAATAGAAAATGAGTGGCTGTAAAAGTAATTCAAAAAATACAGTAAAATACGCTTCATAACTGCAATTGAAGCGCAGACGAAATAAGCAGATAATTAAGAATTAAGCAAGTCAAGTAAAAATAGAAATATATTGAAGGAAATATCAAATAGACAAGTTACAGACGAAAAAGTAATTGATAAACAAACAGTCACGTTTCAGCAAAACAAATTTCGTGACAAAGCGTGCAAAAACATATGCATCGTGCGTTTTTCTCCATTCACATTCACTGCTAATGTTTTCGACGATTTTCCCACCAGTGCAAAGGTTAGAATTTATCGTTTTTTCTGCAGAGAATTTAAAATCCTTTCATCCGAAGTTTTTCTTTTCACATATTTTTTAAAAATGAGGAGGGAAGAATTGAATTTCAATTTATTGATTTTGAATTTTTTATTACGCTTAACGTTTCTCCTATCTTTTTTCTGCTGTTTGAAATTAAGGTGTTAAAAAAAGATGAGTTGATGAAATATTTATCAGAATCTCTCTAAATAAGCCTTTAAATAATCAAAGTGACAAAATGTGCAAATAATTGATATCAGTAGGTGCATATCACTATATTTCATCATCTAAAACTGCGCCAACTTTGACGAATTTAATAAAATCTAAATTTCTCCAACTTAATTTTTATCCAATAGTGTCTGAAGAATTTTTTGTTTATACCATTATGAAAGAGACAAGTCCTGTCGAGAAAAGTTTTAATGATTGACAGAAAAGTGATTCTTCGTTTCTGTTGCAAGCAATTACTAGAGACTATCCAAGTAAATTGATCACTGCATTATTCTTTTCTTTGTCGTTCGAGACTGGATTGTTGATTTGTTGCTATTATTGTGTAGCTTTGAACTCTGAACTATTGTTATTGTTGTGTGAGTGTAAACCTAAACTTGAACTCTCTCAGCTCCAAAATCCGGACTTTTCAAATCCTTTCGGGGCTCCTCTTCCTTACTTGATCTCCAGCGTGTCGTCGCATGATTGGTCGACCTCACTTTTTTTATTTGTAAATTGGAGGCTTATTGGTCCTTTTAATTTCATCAAACATCTTTCCGCTATTTGAGACCTTCAGATATTACATGTTTCGGATTTTCCTGACATTCCAGACCGAAAGGAAATTGAGACCTTCAGGAGGAATTCGAGGGGGAATAGCGAAAAGTACTTTGTTTCTGCTTGAATTCGTTGTTTAGTAGCACTCCTGGTTCGTGGAACGTTGGTTTCTTGAACATTGGTAATTGAATTCTTGAATTCTCGTTGTTGTTAATTAATCCCCTAGAAGTTAACATAGGGGATACAGCATATTTGTTCGTCTGTTAAGGAATTTTCCGTGTGACATCTTTCGAATTTTTTCCGACAAATAGAATATCTGTCGTCGGCAAAAATTTTACAATTTACAAAAATAGCTTGTAATTTTTGTTAATACTCAGAATGCATATATTTCAGGTCAGCTGTTGATAATAAGAATGAAGAGAACAGTCTAATCGGTTAATTTTATTTAATTTTATATGCAATTAAAATATCGCTAGAAACTTGAGATGTAATCAGAAATTTGACAGCTAATACCTAAGGAAGGTAAAATGATCATTATGTCAATATATAGTGCATACCAAGTATTGAAATATAACAAGTATTTACTTATTTGTACGTAAAATTCTAATTCGAACATACTTATTGCAATTACTATGTTGATGCAGACATAATAAAAATTAACTAACTATTTAGGAACGATGAATGACATTCGAAGTGATAATTCACAAATTGAAAGAACTTCTAATAGAAAGCAAATACAAGGAGTAAGATTTAAAAAAAAAAATTCTGTAGCAAATCTAATATCATATGCCGAATTTAATTTTTGTTTTTTTAATTAATCTGAAAATCTATGAATTGTCATTTTATTTTCTATTCCATTCAATGTAAATTGACAGAAATCATTGATTGCAGACAGCACTGGCAGTTTTAATGGAGAACAGCGTCCAAGTATTCGGAAATGCAGAAAATAAATTGAAAAAACGATTATTCACTGATGTTACCAATTGGTAAGATATTTCTTATTCGAAATAATAACTTAAGCATCAAATAGCTTATGGATAAGTTATTATTTGAATCAAGAATAGGTTTGGTAAATAATGCAAACGAAAAGATTCGTTTTTCGATCAACTGAGAACTGAAAATTTGCTGGTTTATTCATATATTAAATAATAAGATTTTCCAACAATATTTTAAAATTATCTGGTTCTCAAATACTGGAAATATAAAAAGTTTGCCATGCTCATTAGTTATGGGAAGAAATAGCAATTTATAAATGTTTTGCAAATAAGAAAGGATAAGCCAAAATTAGGTTAGACTGTAGCAAATTAAATTCATGCTATTGCTTCATGTAGAGAGGGTGAATCTTGAAAAAAAATATGGTCATTTATTTTCAGCCAAAATAGCAAATGTCAGAAGCGAAGTGTTCGGAAGAATGATCCATTGCAAACTTCGATTACGAAATATGCTGTCATCAAACATAAGCCATTAATTTTTGAAAATTTGAGCAAAACGATAAATGAAGAAACTGAGGAAACGTTGAAATTCCAAACAGGATGGAATGATAACCTGTCCGTTTCCTCTCCTCAGTCAGCTTCTGAAATGGACATAGAAGATGAAATGATGGAAGATTCTTCTTGCTTACTTCAAAATGATAGCGATATGGAAATGCATGAATTACAAACTCGTTTTAATCAAACACTTGGGAAACGTTTTAGTGCAATACAACAAGATGTTCACAATGATGCGCAAGGACCACGTATTAAACGACGGAAAGAAGTAATTTAAATAATTTATGAATACCAAAACTTCAACCTTGCAAGAAATGCTTGAACCAATCAATCCAATTATTTAAATTTTGATCTTTAATGTGATCAGAATTTAATGACTACAATTAAACTTTGGAAAGAGCCTTATTCATGAGGAGATATGTCTCGAGTTTCCTTTCCTTTCCTAGATTTATCTGCAAATATAGAATTATCCCTACTTTCTTAACTTTTGATGGTGCCAACTTTATGAGTGACAGAATGACGAATTCATCTCTTTTCAATAAGATATTCTATCTCGTGAATATGCTAATTGCAGAGTCTTTTCAACAATAAATTTGCATTTTTATCATTCGTTTAAAAAAAAATTAAGGATAAGGAAAAGCTATTTGAAAGAGAAGCTAAAAGTAGCAAAGAAGAGCAAAGCAAGGAAAATGAAACAGTGTTTAGAGATAAGGCCGCAGAGAACGATTATTTTTGTAAATCTGTAAGTTATTTCATTTCATTCAATCAAATAAATTGTACTTGCAAATTTAAAAGATTTTACTTGGGTAGATTTTTAATTTGAACTTTTGTTCGAAAATCTATTTTGCTGCAATTGAAATGCCAAAATTGGCAGTATTTCAATCTATTCAAAAAATATTCCGATCAAAATCAAGTTTATGCTTTATTCAAACTATGTTTTTCGTAATTAATGCTTAATAATTAGATCAGAAATCCAAAACTGTAGTGGTTGAAAAATTTAAAAAATAGCTCAGTTCGAATAGAGAAATTTTATCTGTTCTGAGGAATGGACTTCAATAAATGCCCATTAACGAATTTCAAAAAATTAAAAAAAAAAAAGTAAAAAAGTAAAAATTTGCAAATTAAACCTTGGAAGTCTGTTACTTTGAATAACATCAAAATTTAATCTTTTCATTGGTTTATTTTCTTATACTGCATTAATTCATGAATAATAAGACCGTTATAGTAAATTTGTCCAAAATTATTACTTATTTAGGCTTCAAATTTCAAATTTAGATTTTTTCATGTTGTAATTTAATCTTTTTTATGGAAGGAGATTTTTTTACAAAGTGTTGTTAGTGATTTTCTAAAATTTCTGTTAAGTAATAAAGTGTAGTGAAAATAATGTAAATTTACAAATTCCAATTTGTTTCGAAAATCTTCGAAAAATTTTGGAGCAGTTATTATTTTCAGAAATATTCATTAGCAGTTGTACAGAAGCCATCCATTCTCACAGCAGGTTTTTCATGCATTGAAAAAGGTATTCTGAAAGAATTGCTGGAATCTATGAAGCCTCAAAAATTCGTCGAAAAATATGTCCTCATTGATTGCCGATATCCTTACGAATATGAAGGTGGACATATTAAGGTAGATGACATTGAAATTCATCCTTCTGCAATGAAGGAAAAATGCAATAATCCATGAAATATTTCAGGAAGATTTTATGAAGTAATTTGTAAAAACTAGAAAGTAATAAAACCATAAAGCATAAATATATGAATCTTTCAGATTATTAAAGTTATCACCACAAAGTTCGATAACAGTAACACATATATGTTGTCTTGTAAATGTTCTGAAATGGATGTTTTTTTATTCTGAATAAAAAATCAATATTGATTAAATGAGTATTCACTTCTTTAAGTTTCAGGGCGCATTAAACATTTATGATCCTGCAATACTGGAAAACACATTCTTTCCCGAATGTCCGACTACATTTGAAATTATAAATAAAAAAATTCCAATATTTTACTGCGAATATTCAAGTGCTCGAGGACCTATGCTGTAAGTTATTATCATATTGTTTGTTTAATCAAATTTTTACATACTTGTCATTTGTTTAGGACAGTCAATTTAATTCTTTTGCATTCACTTCTCGGATATTCTGAAGATTTCCAGATTGATTGCTAATATTAATATTTTGATTCTTATACGAGAAATTATCTCTTTTCATAGTCTATATCATCTGAAATTTTAGTTTGTACCTTCAAACAAAAAGACAGCTGCATTCATTGCATTAACTATTTTCATTTATTCTTGGTCCAATTAGTCGCTAGTTATATTGGTTATTACTAAGATAAACCTAATTTCAGTTAATGTCAAAACAAGATTTTGGGTGAGAAAGTATATTTATCATTTTGTCATATCAGAAATCAAAAAGGCAAAAAAAAGAAAAAGAAAAATGTTAATCTAAATTCACTGCTGTATACTGCCCAACATCAAATATTTTTACAAACCACTGTTCTTTCCTTTTTCTTTTTTTCTAAATATTTGCTTACAGTGCATCTCATTTACGAAAAAGTGATCGCGTCCGCAATTTTACGAAATATCCGTTTCTCTATTACAATGAAATCTACGTTTTAGAAGGGGGGTATAGTTCCTTTTACAAAACTAAAGGCAATTTTTTTAAGGTAACTTTTTTTTCCCCGGTTTTTTTTTTTTTTTTTTTTTTTTTTTTTACCTTTAAATTTTTAATGATTCTAATTATTATTGCGTGAATTTTTGACTTCTAGACTTTATAAAATGTCAAGTTATTGCACAGGATCTATGTGAGCCAACAGGTTACGTTTCTATGCGCGATAAAAAGTATTCGAGTGCGCTTAAAATATTCCATACGCGTAGCTTACGGAATGGAGTTGGTTTTGAAACTGGAATGTTTCAAACAGCATTAATTAAGAAAAATGCCGATATGCGTCGAGTGCATTCATTCCCACAAATGCCGGAATCACCAACCGCTTCGGAATTTTCCTCAGCAGGATTTCCGAAAAAGCTCCATCCTGAAACTACTGTAGTACCAATGCTTGCTAATCCACGCACGCCAACCGGACGCAAAAGCAGTCGTTGAATTTTGATCATAAAGTCGAATGAATATGGAATGTTCCAAGAGTTTACTGTAGATCACTAGGCCATTTATAACTGAATTTTTTTGTTTAGGTGTAATTTAATGATATTATATTTTGTATATACTAAGACATTTTACCCAAAAGACTAGTTTCATTCTAATTTCATGTCACATTCAAAAGAAATTCGCATGAATTGACAATTCAGCATTGGGATTTATACATAGATGCCATCATTTTATAAGTTTGCGAGTAATCAGTCCTGTAACCGATTTCTGTTGCCTAAATTCTATTCTGGACCAAAAATTGATTATTATGCTTTGCTGGCACTTTATTTTGAATTAACATCTTTCAAATTATTTTTATAATGATGTGTTCTAGTCTTATCTTGTTTTTCAGTCTACTTTTATGAGATTTTGAATGATATTTTCAAACAACATTCCACTCGGTTTTGTAAAATATTAACCTCGCTTTGCTTAGAAATGAAATATTTCAATTTATTTGTTCATTCCCTAATTTGATACTGCATTATTACTTGATATGCAAGTATCGAGCGGTCATTTATTGCTTACAAGCATTCAAATTTACGACTTTCTCCTGAATCATTGTGTTTTAATCCCTTTAAAAACATTTCGGAAAGTCTTTCTAATGCGTTTCTATTTGCTTCATCATATTATTATCTCTTCTCATTATGCTGCTTGTACTTTTTTCCATCGAGTAAATTGCCATTCTCGATTTTATGACTTCTATTTTTTGTGGATTAATTAGTTTTTCAATAAGATTCGATGCAAAATTTGGATTTAAACTTGAATATTTCCTTTCAAGTGCTTGATGTTTCAGTAAAACTAGAATTATGCTAACTTACACTTCTTAAAAACAAATTGAAGCCAGTATGTTGATAAAAGTTAAAAATAGCGAGTCTAGAGATTCAGTACGACAAACTGGATTAGTTTAGGTTAAGAATTATTGCAACAGTGATCTACTAGAAGTGTCATTTCATTCATTATTTTACGCACGATGAAAAAAAAAGAAAAAAATTGATGTAATGTAGTTTTATTTTGCGTCGATTTTATGACAGTAGCGCAAAACATTTGCCAACCAATATAAGTAGTTTTTTGATGTTCTGCTTGAATTTTTCAAATAAAAAATACAGTCATGTCGTGTTTTGATGCAACCTAATCACTATTCAAATCAATATTATAATCTGTTTCTGAAGACTGGTGCAGCAAAATCGTCCATTTTTTACTTGGTGCTTCTAAATCATGTTGAAAACCATGATCACTATTAGATTCAAGATCAGACACTGCAACACAGAAAAAATAACCTAGGCATCATCAAGTAAGTGAGTGAAATGAATAAAAGTCAGTCCCAAGCGGATTTATTCAGTCGCTCCTTCATATATTGATACACGCCATCATTTTTTTGACATCGAAAATCGATTCGCGCTGAATCAGGAAAAAACAAATATTGAAATGATGCAGCTGAATGTTCAACATCCTAGCGAGGTTTATTTAAAAAATTAAAATGAATGGCATTGAAAACAAAACTTGTTAATGAATTGGGAAATATACTGCATTGGAATGGAGAATTAAAAAAATCAGGCTTAACACTTCTGGCCGTCTATGATTTCCGAAATACACCTTTCCAGCCTTTCGTATCCTGAGGCGAGCGTATCTTTACACCGGTTTCACAATGATCCTGAACTTCTAACACGTCATTTATTACAATCATACTATTCACATCTTCGTCATCATCTGTGTCAAACTGATCTACCTGAAAAATAAGTTTTTAGACCAGAAAAAGAATAAAAACTTGTATATTATAGAAATAAGGAATGAATCCAAAACATGAAATAACATTCTCACTAATTTATGAAAGTTGGCTTTTTTTTTTTTTTCAATTTTATGATTAAAAAAGACAGAAACATGAATATTGATTTATCAGGGTTCTTCGTATAAAGACTAAAATCACCAAAATTGTTAAGTTATTAGGCGCACTCTCTGAATAATGACGCAGATATAAATCGAAAATGGCTTGTACAGACTGGAAAGTGATCCACAATGTCAATCGGCAAACTATTCTAAATGAATCTAGTCTAAGGCCAAAGTCTGGGGGAAATATCAACTATTTGATTATAAATTAAATTTAAGCACAAGAAATAAAATTAACAATTAAAAATAAAGGAACCTGATAATTTATTTTATTAGAAACAGCTCGTGGTAGTTTTTCCTCTCTATAATAACGTCTTTCCTCTCGATAATTGCTGTGGGAAGTATGATTTCTGGACAAATCCAAACAACTGCCATCTTTTAAAGGTATGTTACTGCCCTTAGTATTTTTTGAATAGTAAGTCACTGAATTCCCTGGATAATAATAAGATTGCACAGATGGGTCTAGTTGTTTACCGCATGCCATTTTGTGCTCTACCTCATCGTCGTCACTAAGCTCTGCAAAAATTTAATCCTGATGAAAAAGCATTTTCCGGACCAACTATCATTCAAAACTATGTCATAAAAGTGAAACAAAAAAAGCATAACATTAAAGAACATACATTCTCTGTTGCTAAATGTCACTATTTATAAATAATTTCATTTTGCTATCACACAGATGACATACATCTGTGTTCCAAAAACAGCTAAATATATCAGAAACAATGTTCCAAACAGCTAAATATATCAGAAAAAAGCAGATGGTCAGAAGATTTAGCAATTGCAAAGTATTTGAAGATTTCTCGAAAAAAAAAAACAAATATATTTACCAGGAATGATGCCATGTCTTGCCAGATATTTCTCAGAATCGTAAGAAAAGGCACATGATACAGGTGAATTTCCACAACGCCCAATTTGTTCAACGGTCATCTGCTTCGTCACCCGTGTGGTACTCCGAATTACAGGTGAATTAGGTTGCGGCTTTTTTTTCCATAGCGATCGAACTCTTAAATATCAGACGCAGAAATATTAAAAACTCTATACACTTGCCATCATTATTATTTTCTTTATTATTAATGATTGCTATAATTCTAAACAGTATATGAATTCAGCTAAATTGGTACAACGAATAATGCTGTGGAATCATTTTATTCCAAGATAATTTGTAACACAATTCCGTCTAGCCTATATACAAGGAAACCTTGGGAGTACTCAATACTTGATAAAATTCAAATTCTACGGAAGCATAGCTAGCAAACCTAAACCTGCCAGTGTCTCCTTTATTTTGATCAGAGGCGAAAATGTCGAGACTTTCGTCTCCACCGCATTTCATGATGGCTTCATCCACTAGACGTTTAAATTCTTCGTTTTCAGCATATTTTCGTTTCATTATTGCCCATTTAAGATCTTCTTTAGATGAGCCAATTTTTTCCGTCTGCAATGAAATTTTACGTTGTGAAGTTTAACAGGCAACAAATATGGAGAGAAGCTTTTAAAGTTCACTATTTAGCTATTCTGCAATATTTCGAATCCAACAATCTTCTGCAAAAGATATCGCATTGCAATAAGATGGAAAATAGAACCTCAAATTACAGCATCTTTCACTAAATTACACTTAATATCGTCAAGGCAGTTTAAATTGATTTAGACGTGAATGTTAAGATTTTGATCAAAAATGAAGCACTGATTATCATAGAAAAATGAATATTCACAGCGTCCGCAAAAAGTTCTCCATGTACTGTAGGACTTTTTTCATCGCCTTCCGTTGGATATTTTGACACATATTTCTTCTAAACAATGAGAACTTATTTTATTCAACAAAAAATTTTCTTTTATCACATGAAAATTTTTGTTGAAAATTCAAAACATCTTAACTTATTATCAATGCCGCTACATATGGGAAAAAGAATTGGCAATGAAATCAATATTACTATCTTAAAAAAAATTTTAAATCTAAAAAGACGCACGTTAGGAAGTATATTCTCTTTGTCACGGTAGCGCATTTCAGCTTCAACTTTTTTTTCATGCATTTTGGAGTCCTCGTTATTATCATTGGATAAAATGTTAAATTGTGCCAAACCTCCCAGTATCTTCTGTAAAATAAATTCTGACTAGTAAACAGTTACAAAAAAAAAAAAAAAAAAAAAACACTAGGGAAGCATGTAAAAAAAAAACAGATGAAAAGAAATGTCCTGTACTGTTGAAACTGAAGAAATGCTCTCAAGATTGAAAGAAAACAGTTATCATATTAAATTCTACAATATTTCTACTCAAATATAAAAAAGAGTAACAACTTAAAGAACACCTTCATCGTTTTTGTTAACTGCAATAATTGATCGCTTCTTTCTAAATCTTTCAGTTGCATATCATGCACTTCTTCTTTTAGTTTTGTCAGTTCATCGATTTTCAGTTGCATTTTGTACACTTCTTCTTTCAGCTTTCCAAACTATAAAATATATTTAATGCTGGAAGATCAGAACTCTTTGAACAATTAATTTTTTCTCATAGTTTGAATGTTATCAATATATTCCTAGTGCTTCAGCATTCAGGTTTGATGTTCATGCAATCACATTCAATTAATGCTTTCATGTTCATCTTACTTTGTTTCAGCCAATGTATTGCAACGAGCTTACGGTTAATGTCAAAAAATCTTACGATTAACATCGAAGAATTATGGATCATTACTTCTGCAAATAATATATCAAAATTCTAATATTAATTAAAGCATTATAAAATTTAAACAACATCCGTCTAAAGTTAGTCATAAAATTAGAGATATCGATATATTAAAAAATTTAACTAAACACTACCTCATCTAAAGATCGCGCATTTTGATCAGTAGTAGCCATTTTAGAAAATTTTTTTTTCTGAGAGTTTGAAACAACCGAAAACTTTCGATGTGCTCTTGATGTACCCTTAAATTACAGATGTTTCTAATACTATATAAAACATTACATGCATATTTTAAGAATTATCAGTACTTGACATATAATCTACACATCTTACGAAAAACAAGTCCGATAAATGATCTTTTCACTGTTCATAATTCTGTCCGTTAGCTATTCCAAAAATAATGAGAGATAAAATTTGAAATAAATATCCGAGTAAAATTTAAGAAAAAAAAAAAACCTCTATTGTTTGCGACACGTTTACAGTTCTTCCGAATGCCACCGTCTTTTTTTTTTGTAACAAACGTGCTGGAAGTGGTTGAGGTTTTTCTGCTTTTGTTTCTGTTTCAGTAGAATGTTTTGGATTGAAAATTTGCTTTTCTTCGCTATCTCTTACTTTAAATTTCTCTTCACCTCCGTTACACGGTTTAGTTAGCAAAGTCTTCTTTAAGGCAGAACGTAGGGGTTGTGGAGAAGTTCGTCGCAGAGGAATGCAACTGAAATAAAATAATTGATATTGCAGAATTTATATGCCCTACAGGGTATATAAAATGTTGTTGTACGAATTAAAATTGAAATTTCCTATATGGATTTCCTGATGAAATTATTACCTGTCGGGGAAATATTCTAATCAGAAAGAGACTTTATGAAACGGGGAAAAGAAAAATGAATTAAGAAGCAAAAATATATCGGTCTATCAATGATTGTGTTATACAAACAAGTAAGTAGATATGATCAAACCTGAACAGGAAATCTAGCAGGAAAACGTATAAGTTCTTGTACCAATAAGAACCAGTAGAATAATTAATTCACAGTGAAGCATTAACAAGAAACAAACGGAAAAAATATAATTAAAATAAACTACATATGCAAATATTGAATACTTACTTGTAATTACAGTCGATTCGTGCACTAATAGATTCTAAAGGTATTAACTGTTCAGGAAGGAGTGAGACCGACTGCTGTTTCTACAAATAACAACTTTATATCCAATTAATACAAACATTTCGACTAGAAATTAAAAAAGAGCGATTTAGTGCAGAAAACTAAATAAAAATACCTGATTTGTAGTAGAAATTCCGAATTGATTTGCAACTCCTGTTGATGGTAAATTCAAGCCAAAATTTAAATCAGGAACGTAGGAAACCAATGAAGTAAGACAGTCCGGCTGATTGGATGACATCACCCAAACGACATTTAAAATGCGGAAATAAAAGAAAAACTGACCAGATAAAAGAGAAGACGATATAATTCATACAAAGATAAAAAATGAAGCTCGCCAATCCAAAAAAGTGTCTGGATATGACCCATCTGCTTTTATTCACTATTAAACAAAGTTCTTGCTTGCATTATTTTTGAAGAGAAATAACAATCTGATAACATAACCATTAATCTCGATTTTAAAAATGAATAAATGAATTTCGCAGCACCTACATGGATTTATTTTTAACAGAGAGATCAAGCAGGATTGTAACTTCATTTTAAGGTCAATGCAAAATTTCGCATATATTATTTGAGCATTAATTCCGTAGGACAGGTCATGCAACTTTTACAAAAACTACTGGAATAGCAAGCAGGCATATCTATCCCAAAAAAATTGGTTATAAAAGAATTTCGGTGAAAACTCGTGGAAAACAACAAGAAAAAGCTTGTTTCACCGCTAAAGCAACGATATCCCAGAACGAGCTGTTTGTAGCTGCCAAAACGATTCATGAAATGCAATACAAATGACGGAATATTTTTTCCACATTTCTGACAATTAAAATATGGCATTTTAAAACGGTTCATTCATCGATAAACACAACTTTTTTACAGAACAAAAGCAATGGAAAAAAGAATCAGGGGAAAACGCCAAGAACGTAACAAGCTCAAATATAAACAGCTCCGAAGAAGTCACAAATTAGCCTGAAATTCATGTCCACAAAAAGATTTCGTTGGAAAAAAATGGATGAAATTCTAATAAGTCAAAGATGAGATTTTGTAGTTGAGAAAAATAGAAGCTAATGGATAAGCATGAAATTTAGCACAGTGCTGTTCCACTACTCGAACGAATACATAATCTTACCATCATAATTTCGGACTCATTGATTGATAAAGTAAATGATACAGAACATCATTCCAGACAAACAATATATCAATACGAGATCAGTATGCATGGTCATACAATGGCAGGTATCATTTTGGAAAGAACTTAATATACTGATTAATAAAATTGCTACAGAAGTGATGTATTCGTCATCTCATCAAAAAACGAAACCAATCCGAGATCGAAATTAGAACTAGAAAGGTAGACAATGCTAGTGTTGACAAAAGTAAGAACAGTGATATAATAATGATAGTAATGGCAGAATGAACTTGAAAGCTCAAATAAGAATTCGAAACCCATGAGAAGACTAATAAAATGTAACTTAAATTTGGATAAAATAACTTTTATACAAAATTAATTTAAAATTCGAGCAAAAAGTCTTAATATTTAGTGAAAAATTTAGCATGTAAAACAAATAAAACTCACAATACACACTATTAAAAGGTATAAAACACCATAAAAAACTGTCGGACCTAACAAAAAAGGAAAACAAGCGAAGAGACTCTATTTCTTCTCAAAGAGTATCTCTGGTACCAAGACCAGGAGTTGGATCATTTTTTCTAAATTCGGCTTCATCAAACAGTCGTCGACAGACACTTCTGCTTACTGCACCTCTTCTTCTGTCTTCAACAGGACGGCTCTTAGGAGTAATTGGAAAATGTGACGGAGATTCCGGTGAATTAAGAAATAAACGCTGCAAAAGATCGCAATTGTCAGTTCCACATTATTGCCATTTTCATCAGCGTAGTAGATTGAAGAATACTGAAATGACTAACCTTTGGTAGAAGACCACAAGGGGGTGGTGTCGTCATGATTGGATCAACTTCCGTGGTACTCATATTTAATTCCTCCCTGGATTGTTTATTAGAACGATCTCTTGCCAACGTATGATAAACTGTAGCAACTGTTCTAATACGATGGAATTTATAATTTCGTAGCTCATCTAGATGTTCCGTATCATTCATTTTCACATATCCATTCGGTTCAAGAAGATTCTAAAAATTGGAGATGGAGGAAACAAATTTACAAAATTTGTCAACGAAATCTAATCTTGTTTAATGAAAAACATATAGTTAGAGATGTCTGATTTATTTCTTAGTTCAGTTCTTCAAGATAAATAGATATGCAAAAAAAAAAAAAAAAAAAAAAAAAAAAAAAAAAAAAAAAAAAAAAAAAAAGAACTTAGATGACAGATTTGCAGCATTTATTAACTAAAAAAGTGTCATCCATGAATGTTACAGGTAATTGAATTATGAGACTGGAACTCTTCTCAAAATCTTTCACAAAGATTCTTACTGGCACTTCATTATAGCGTAAGTAGAAACTGCTATAACCATATTGCAACAAATACATTTCTGGATAATCTACCATCGGATATCTCCCAACATTCAGTTTACGATCAAGTGCACGCAGTTCGTATGCTCTAAAAAAAGAAACAAAAAAGGGTAATTTTTGTTTATACTTTTAATTTTTTGTTTTGTTAAACGTAGCTATTGCACTTAAATTTATAGCAATCAGTGTAGCGCATGTAGCATAATAATGATACATAAAGTACGAGTCACAATGTTCAGCTGCGTTTTTATCGAATCTTGCATTTAAAATTAACGTACATTGAAGGTGCTCGTTTTTGCGAGAATTCGCAATAGAAAATCAGCTTTTTTGTCATTAGTTGTGCTCGTTGTTCGATATTATTAGGATAGAAGGCTGCTTCGACGGCAGCTGGATCGAATAAGTTATAAGCACCCTGCAAGATGATCGTCGATTTTAACAGATTCAAAAATTTAAATGGATGCCGTAAAATTTGCAAAGTTCCATATACTTCATGTTTAAATCCATCTTTATATTCATACAATACGCTTTCTGGTAATAGCTTTCAGGCAAGTAATTTCAAATATATGGAATGGGCATAAAGATCAACTATTCTATTTCTCTCTTATAACAGCCAGCAGCGAATACCCTAAAAACTTAATTCAAAATTGTAATTTAAATGCTGATCTGGTAATTATTTAGCAAGAAGAAAAAATTACTCGAATATGTCCACCCAGAAATTCAAACGGATAACGGCAATCGATAAGTATAAAACGTTGCAGAAATTGTTCCATCGTCATCGACATGAGCAATTCAGCCAAAGTTTTTGCACTAATGCATGCAAAAGCACTTGAAGGAACATCCGGATTTTTAATTATATCCAATTCATACTGCTAGAAAAATATCAGCCTGTGCTATTGGATATCTTGCCAAAGAACTAAAATTTATCCCTTCGAGATAGAATATCATGCTTCCAGAACTTTTCAGAAACAGAAAGGTCAAATTTCATTTTTATGTAGCGGATACTTTATAGAATGCTACCCATCATAGCTAATGCAAAGAAAACTCTCTAAATACACTATAGATTGTAGCTTAGTATCCGGTTTAGCACTTCAAATATTCATTTCCACACAGATATTTAAATAATAGTCAAAGTACTGATTCAAAAACTATAGTTATAAGAATGACATACAACTTCGAGAAAAAATGGTGTTGATCCAGACTTTTTGATTTCGCTGATTCCTAGGAAATTCGATGAATGAGATCGATGACAAGCTGGAGAAATTGAAATATTTTCTTTACTAGATTCACTACCCGAAAGATTATATTCATCCTTAACATTCTGTAATTACATAAGAAAGATAGAAAACAGTTGCAGCTGAGCAGCGCATTTCAAAAACTTAAAAAAAAAAAAATCCAGAATTACTGTTAAATTAATAATTTCGGAGCAAATTCTTTGCAGCAAAGTCCGTATTACCTGAAACTCATCTGATTTTACAGTTGCTAAGCAATTCCTAACCGTGCTTGATGTGCTACTAATGCCAAATCCCAAATTTCAACTTGTATTTGTTCAGAGAATACTATAAGTTTCCCTAAAAAAAATAGACGCTTTCGAAATTCTTATATGAAATAAATTACTTCATTTGCTCTATATTGATCATTTCGGAACGATTCAGCCATATCAATATCCATTCCTTCGAAGCTTTCTTCCATTGGCTCATCTTCTTTCATCTTTTTCGCACTTCCAGTATCACCCACTTCTTCCAGTATATGACGCTTTTTATAACGAGATTCCAGTTTATTTAGAGCTGATGTTGATGGAAGTGAAGAAGAAATCATACTCTTGCAACTGGTATCTTGCAGATGTATTCGAAAGCTGAATTCATTTTTCACATTTTCAATCTCAACCTCATTATCGCCGCGACATTTCGCAATGTCGCAATATTTACTACTTGTCTCGCTACGTCTAAATTTCATTAAAACGGATCAAATTCGCTATTACAGACATATCATTCTAATTACTTAAATCATCAATATTATGCATTCTTATTTACCGAGTAATTGGAAGTAAGTTATAAAGTTTGCCAGAACTACTATCGCTTGATGTTCTCATTTCCAGCATATTCTTCAATACATCAAATTTTTTGGAAACAGGACGTCGCTGAGTGTGCTTCAGTTGCAACTGCTTTGTCTTGATAAAACCACCAAAAGAATTTGATCCACTTGAAACACTTGAGTATCTTTTGTTTAACGTTGCATTCGTAATTTGTGATGAATGGCTTCTCTTTGGACCTTAAAAAAAATATATCAATAGACTTTTTCTTTGTAATTCAATACTTCGCCAGAAATATCTGAGAAGATATAAATTAAAAGAAATAAAAAATTCACTTGCTAGATATAATGGGTTAAAGAATTGTGAGCATTCCGAGTATTTAAAATTATTTTCTGATGAGGAGCAATCAATCGGTGAAAGACGAAATGATGAAGGATGAGATCGCACTTCAGGTATCCTGAAAACGATATCAGATACTTGCTAAAAAATATCTAAAATTTTTGAATAAAGAGAATGTCATAAAAAAGCTATTCCTTTTCTATTTTTACATTTATAAAATTATTCTGATCGTAAGAAATTCTCCCTGAAGTGTGCAAAAAGCTAAAATCAATAAAATTCATAATTTAAAACTGAGAAAGAATGAATGGGTGTCATAAGATGCTCAATATATTTTATTTCTCAAAATTTTCTCAAAATTCTTTAATTTGTCGTTTAGAAATTTGAAAATTCTTTTCTTTTATATCACTAACAATAGATCAGAGTTACAAAGAAGAGCAGTTACAATTAAATGATATGTGCAGTAAGATTTAATCCTAAATTTAGCACTGAAGCTTAAAAATAAATTTTGAAATTGCTTAAATTAGCTTACGAAATATTTGTAACGTCCAGAAATGAGTTACGAACAGAAGTTTGGCCAAGAACAGATGACTCCTGTTGGCAGTCAGCAGACTCAAGTTCAAATTTCTGCAAAAAAATCCATTTAAATTAACTTCATAGCGAACTAAACTACCTTTTTGATTCAATTGTTGCTTTTAAAGAAAATAGAAATACCGCAGTTGATGATTTTGTCTCCATAATGTTACGATTAATATTCAGTTCAATAGCAGCAGCAAGATTTTTTGGTAATATCTGAGAAAATACCGCAAAATTTTGTTGCTGTCGTTCCCCGATATATTCTTATTATTACATGGTAAATTCTGAAAATCAATGATGTGTCATTAGCATCAAAGCAGAGATTATTCTTAGAAATTGAAAATAAATACCAACATCTATGATCGTTTGGATTTCCGTTTGAACACTGAAAAACAGCCTAATGGAATCACTATTGAGCATATAGAAAGGCATCAAAATTTCATCATTATGTGAAAGAAACTGTCAAACATTATGTGAAATGGTGTGAAGGTTTTCGGTAACATATTCTGAATCATATGTTTGGAGCTAAATTTTTCTGATTACAGCAAAGGAAATTTTGAATTAAAGCGTGCAATAGCTACAGAATTCATCGTGTTCTCCAATATATAAAAGAAAGGAAAAAAGGAGCCAGTTATTTCATACACTCAAAACTGAAACGATCAAACTGAAAAAAAAAAAAATAAAATAACATTGTAATTAAGCCATTCCTAGAAAGTGAACGCTACTAAATGTTAACAATCAGCAATCATCAAAGCAAGAAAAAGTTAACAGCATTCTTGTCATCTTTTAAAGCTAATCTAAGCTAAAAGTTGACGATAAGATTACCAGCCCAATTTGCAGTCCTTTGGGAACGGAGGAATATTTATTCACTATGAAATTTCGCTAGTCTTATCGCTATTAGAAATTACACTATAACTAGTAAAGAGAATAAAAAAGAGTAAGAAGATTACATAATCTTTTGAGATTTAATTTCATTAATTATGCAAATTTGATGGAAGTAAGAATTGTTTACCCATAAAGAATAAACAGTTCTTACTTCATCAAATTTGTATAATTAAACCATCGATACAATATATTTCTCACAAATCTGTGAACGCAAAATGCCATCGATAATATTCAATTTGGCAATTAATGTCCGATTGATTATTCATCCAAAAAGATGAATTTTATTCAATCGACCAATGTTTAGCACAAACGAAAGGTCGATTACAGAACCTAAAACCTTAATGAATCCCGCAAAAACGAAATGGAACAAGCACACAAGTCAACATCACCAATCATGATAAAAATCATCATGAATAGCATCTGTCCTTCGCGGCATCCCCCCAGTTAAATTTTTGAATTCATCATAATGTTCTTCGACAACGCACCTTTTGCAGCACAATACCCATTCATATTAGCGACATACGAAACACAGGTTGTCGCCGATCTGCTTAACCGTGACAATGATTATCGTATTGTTGTTGAAAATCTGAGGTATCTCAAACTTGTATAGTTAAACCTTTATAACGAATTGATGATACAACAACGTACGGAACAATTACAATATCAATCATATCAATGCAACCAACTGCCCTCGTGATAACACATCCTTACAAAATGATCTCATGCTTAGGATCCTCTTGTTTACAGTAGGAGGATCCTGATAGAGCATTGATCTACAAGAAAACGCTTTTGTTAACGCATAAGAGCGCAACTTTATTGGCGCGTGACCTACACTATAACATAGAACAAAGATTATGAAGCCATTTGATCTAAGAACAAAGAAATAAATCCACACAACTAAACAAGAGATACACTTGAAGAACAAAGAAATCACTTATTTTCTGGTACTGCTCGCAATTTCAGCGACACGGATGGCTCAGGTATCATTTATTATTAGATGGAGTGGATCTGATATCAATATTTCATCCAATATTTAAACGGCCTAAACGCTAGAAGGGATTTGTGAGCTAGCGAATCATTTTGACCGCGTATCTTCTGTATCGATCCACATCAATTTATAAGGAATCTAGCCTTAAATACCCGATTATTGTATCCTTAGAGTAAATTAATCATTCAAATAACGATTGAATTACCAAGTTGTATGTTTATTCCTATAATAATTCTCATAAGTTATCTGTTTATACGCCTTTCAACGATGATGCTTTTAAAGATAAGGTTTAACATTTAACTGTTCAAGGCAGAGAAGGAATTTAGATTTCCTCAGTAAATAAAGCCAAGCTACAAAATGCAGTATAAAGGTTAAATGTGATTTAGGCTGAGTAAACACTTGGACAGCGATTTATGATTTGTCTACACGCTAACTGATGATCTGAGTAACGATTAGAACAGTATGTCCTCGTGAAAACAATACTTTGCAAGAAAAATACCATAGATTTAAATTTTAATTCATCAATGAAAATGTCCTAAATCACTTTTTTGTTCCCCAATGCCAATTGAAATATATTTTTGCATACAATATTTTCTTTCACAAAAAAGAACAATAGAAGTACAAGAAACATAAGTGAAAGGTAAAATGAACAGGAAAAATAAAAAGAAAAATGAAAGACTTTGTTGAAAGCAAATTATTAATACGAAAAGTTCTGTTTTCAGAAAGATCTAAATTAAATTGCCAACTTTTTAAACAATGATGCATAGATTTTTCTAACCAATCTTTATACTGGTTTTGAACATTTTTTTGGCAAATTAGTTCGTTGGGGACGTTCAAAAGGAATGAGAGCCATCAGAAGAAATGAAATTCACGCGGAAAATAAAAAAGACGTACAAATCGAAATAAATATAATTTAAAAAAACGAACAAAAGATAAAAAATTTATACGTAAGAAAATATATATCCTAGAAATCGCAAATTAAACAGATCGAATAGGAATTATGATGTAAATTACGGTGTCTTCCATTTCTAGCTCATTATTTGCAAAATGGTGCTCGACTTTGTAATTTTTAAAATATTTATATACTTGAAAAACAACCGAAAAAGATCTGAAAAAATGGAATAAATGGAAAATACGTAGAGAAATTCAAAGCAATTTTACAATTATATTGAAACGCATGAGATGCAAGACATAAATAAAATGAAGAGGAAAAAAAAGATATATGTCATCGAAATTTCGGAATTAAACATAAAAACTAAGCACTTCATATCACTAAGAATAAATATAGCATATCATATTCACGGGTAGTCGGCATCAAAATCAAGTAATATTAGTTTTGTGTCCTCTGTACCATTACGTGAACCCACTGCACAGACTAGCATTGTTGATGTTGATTTCAGACGCCAGATACAACCGCCGGAACCACCAGAACGAAGCCTAACTAAATCACGTACGAATTCACCTAAACTGCTACCAATAAATTAGAAGCGAATACTTTGTAAATAACAATAAAGTAACAATAATTTTTATCAATAAATGTATTACAAAGGCCTTTTGTAATCCATAGCATTCAAAGATCCAATGTTGCCTGATCAGTCAATATATAATATTGACTAAGAGATCAATATCTAATATTAGCTGCATTCTACTGCAGAGGAAGCGAACTTACCTTGCTTAACATCCCATAATTTAACCGAACCGTCATCACTACTCGTTGCAACTAGACCATTTTCAAGAAACTGCAAACTAGTGACAGCGGAAGCATGTCGATTAGGACCTGATAATGTATACTTGCATTCTCCATCCATGATATCCCAAATCTTAAACAGCTTGTACAAAAACATTCCATAGTTTGAAATATTTTGAATAACATAGTAAAAACTTATGCAGAAAAGAGTCAATAAATAATAAATGTTGTGTTGGAGAAGAAAAAGCAAGTAAATTCATAAAATGGATATATATATATATTCATATATATATATATGAAATAAATAAGCCAAATCATTTAAAACATAATTTGAAAATCATAACTGGAATAAAATCACTTAAAAAGCATGAACTTGCAACCGTCAAATCACTGATCCCATATTTTCTTATAACGAACCTTAATCGTACTATCGGCATTCCCAGAAACAAGAATATTTCCTCTTAACTGCATGCCTGATGTTAAAGATTGATGGCCAGTTAATGTCTGTGTACATACTCCATCATGAATATTCCATACTTTGATTGTAGTATCCAAACTACCACTAATAACTATGTCTCTTTCACTATCAAACTAAAAATATAAGTGATTGACTTTCTTCAACTGATCTGGATTATCAGATCTACATCAATTTTCGCAAAGTTCGCAAAAATTTATATCAAACATTATTTTGACACGTTGCATACTAGTCGCTTTGCAGAATGCCTGCCAACACGACTGTAATGAAGAATTTTTCATTGCATTTAAGCTTATATAACACAACAAAAAAAGAAATATAAAACCAGACTAAATGTTACACAAGCAAATAATTTCTCGTTTAGCTCTGTTTTTGTTTTTTACAATTACGAGAAGTTATTTGGAAATTTGAATTTCACTTACTAGTAATGAATAAACTCGATTACTATGGCCAGTTAGAGTGTGCAAGCATCTACCTGATTCTGCATCCCAAACCTGAAACAATTATCTTTAAAACATAATAGCAATAAATTAAATTTTGTTACTATGAATAAAAACAATTCAGAGTCTTAAAATAAGAGAAAAAAAAGCTGGGTAAAATGGATATATTTAAATATATAAGTATTAGAAACATTCCGCATATAAGACTCTAAGTCTAAACAGTATGCATCATTTGAAGACTCAGAAACAACCATACAGCAAATAAAAAATTGGAAATCAAAAAATGTCTATTAGAAATTTGAAAACTCAAACTTTGACGGAGAAATCATATGCTCCAGAAACAATACGTACACCATCAAACTGAACACAACGTACAGCTGCTACGTGACCTTGCAAAGTACGTATGCAGGTACCATCTTTAATGTTCCACAAACGTATCGAAGTATCGCGAGATCCTGTTACAAGCCTTAAAATAATAAATTATTTAACATCCTTAAATTACATTTATTGAAAATAGATCATGATGAAATGAACGATTTTAAAAATTATTAAAAAGAAGTTACAAAAGCTTAAACTATGACGAAAACTTACTTATCATCTCTAAGTGTCATACAGCGAACCGTACTTGTATGACCCTGTAAACAGTGCAAGCAACGTCCCGTTTCAACGCACCATACGCGCACTGTTCGATCAGTAGAACCACTTGTCACAGTTTTACCATCTTCCGACATTTGCGAAGACCAAACACCACCAGTATGACCTGTCAGTGTTTGCAAACACTGAAATCAAAAAATACCACTAAAAAATGTGAGTTTAGAAATACTTAATTTGAAGCAAACATTTGAAATTTTAACCGTTTTCGCTTTGACATACTATTCTAGTATATGTGAAGTAACCCGTAATTTGCATTCCCATTTTCAAACATTCAGAAATATACGATAGCATCACTATGGTCCTAAAACTTACATGTAGCAGACTAAATATTATTGCAAAAAATAATTACAAATAAATATTATTTGTAATTATTTCTTGCAAAAAATTTTTAGTAATCTAAATAACTTACCACTGCTTTGCTGGCTG